>JAVIAB010000145.1:14582378-15169878 GCA_032433765.1 Megaustenia siamemsis | reverse complement strand
TACAATCTCTTCGCTAATGAACGTGCGGTGGGTATTCCATAATTATTTCTACAATCTCTTCTCTAATCTACGTGGCGTGGGTATTCCATAATTATTTCTGCAATCTCTTCTCTAATCTACGTGCGGTGGGTATTCCATAATTATTTCTACAACCTCTTCTCTAATCTACGTGGCGTGGGTATTCCATAATTATTTCTACAACCTCTTCTCTAATCTACGTGGCGTGGGTATTCCATAATTATTTCTGCAATCTCTTCTCTAATCTACGTGGGGTGGGTATTCCATAATTCGTAACGGTTTCTACTCTAATTTCCATGAGGCTGGTACTCCTATCAGTTGTGGTCCACTAAAGTCAACAGAAATAGCCAGCTTTTTATGTTGTTGGCCACTTTCAGCCTAAAAGCTCTTTGGTAATCCTTGGCTCTTGATGTCTTTTAGAAACTGCTTTTTTCAGCTCAAGGTGACATTTTGGTTCTAATCATGAAAATTTTTCAGCATTTATAGATAAAGATGTAGTGAGCATAGTACATTCTACTCATTTTTAAATTGAGGTTTTGATAAGGTGGTTTCATCTGATGACACCAGACACAAAAAGTAGAGATTTTAGTTCCAGTAATTGTTTTTATGTGTGAGTATTATCTCAATAAACTTAATGCAACGACAACTATACTAAATTTAAGAATAGCAAATGTTATAGACCCACACGGACTCTTTGTTGTATTTGTATCTTGACGTTAATGACTTGTTGACAGCACATCACATTTATTACAACATTATTCATGACAGACTCTTTCTCTGGATACATAATGATAATCAAGTTTATTGATATCTCTAGGCGCAATGATCGACTAGTGGTTGATGCACTTATCTTAAATTAATGTGAATTAATTCGGGACACTCAAGAGACTATCGTCGGTGACTATTTGAATGTCCGTAAGTGCATACCTTGCATACAACATTATTCAACTTACGTTCATGAGGAATGTGAAACACAAATTGAAATACTCTTAAAACACTTGCACAACCCTAAAGTTCATATTCTCATTGCTATATTCCGACTCTCAATCAACTTCTACTAATAATAACTTCTCACTGACTTGAACTACAACTTGGAGATTCTAACTTCCTAACTAACTGGCTTCACTTTCTAATTTTAACTTTATAACTGTCCTGACTATACTAACTGTCTAATTCTCCTTCCTGAATGACTAACTCGAACTTCTACTCCTGACTAATTCATCTCTGACTGTAACTCCTGACTCTAACTGTACTCAAACCTATTGTGTTGAAGTTTAAATACTCCAACCACTCTCTTCGTCTAAAATTCAGCAATCAATCAAAACTGCCGCAAAGTGACTTCTGGTCACTTGAGTTGGTAACTTCGTGTCCGAGACCTGAACTATCTCCTGGTTTGATGAAAACACCTTGTTTTCGTAACTTCTATAACCTATTTAAATAATGGTTACCTCATGACAATGACCTCTCCTCGTAGTTGGGTGATAACTTATTTATCAGACGGGCCAAAGTCATGCGGTCAACGCATGCTATTTTGTTATTTCCCCAACCTGCTGTTGTGGAAATCTGCGTCTCCTCTCACTCACAAACTTGGTTGAAGGAAATTTCCAAAGACCTAACTATTGTGTGTCGTCCAACAATTCTGGACATTACCTCCTTCCCACTTTCTGAGTGTCTACCACCCATTATAAACCTTTACTCCTTTAACTTTGTCTCTACAACTTGTTATTCTGGAAAATTTCCATTCCCCAACTTCATGTCCTAACTACTGCTGGTCGCTACTATTTATTACTGCTATTATCTATTGAGAAGCGGGTAACAACTAAGTCACCTGCTTCCTTGCTTCCATTAGCTCACTCTATTACACAAAATGTATTTATCTTTTCAACATTCCGTAATGGTGCAGAAGCATGGATAATAGACAAGAAAACAAAAGAAAATTGAAGCATTTGAAATATGGATTTATAGAAGAATTGGACTGAAAGAAATGAAAAGAAATGATGAAGTCTTAAAACAGGCAAAAATGAAAAGAGAGCTACTAAATACAATTCGAACAAGACAAATGAGATTTTTTGGGGCATGTTAAAAGACACATCGGCCTGCTAAAAGTAATATTAGAAGGGAAAATACAAGGTAAAAGAGGCAGAGGCAGACCAAGATTAACATGGATGAGTAACATCAAAAGATGGACAAGTCAGCCTTTGACAATCTGCACCATCAAAGCAAGAGACACAACGGAATTGTGCTCCATGGTAGCTAACCTTCGATGTGGAGACGGCACTCATTGATGATGATGATATCTCAGTATTTAATGCTTGTAACCAAATAGATAAATGTTAGGTAAATCTGAGAGTTTCGGGAGATGCTACACTGAATTTTAATCCACAGAAGTTCTCAAGATACACTTTCTTCTAAATATTGTGAATGTGTAACATAAGTAGCGTGTGTTATTTTATTTTCCTAGGCAGAGACAGTTGAGTAATTCAACTAAAGTAGCAAATACAAACGGCTGTGACAGAATCATAATAATCATGTGCCATACCGGTTGGCGTAGGCGATTATGTCCTTCCAAAGTCTTCTATTCACAGTGCATCGTATCAATTCTGTTGATGACTGTTTTCCATGCCATGACATCAAGCTATCTATTATTTTCTCTCTTAGTCGTCCGCGATCTCTCGTTCCCTGTATTTTGTCAGTTTTAACCAAGTATTCCAACTTTCCTCTTCTCATGATGTGCCCGAAAAATGTTGATTGTTTCTTTCTTATGTTTCTTAGGAGCTCCTTTTTTATGTTGGCCTCTTTGATAATTCCTTCCGTCATCCGTTTAGCTGTCCAGGGAACTTTCAACATTCTTCTGAAAAATCCCATCTCTGTGGCCTCTTATCGTGTTTTTATTTATTTGTCTACTCTCCATGATTTACTTCCATAGGTCAGAATTGGTTCTATATAGACACGATGAACTCTGGGGGCCTCGGTAGCCGAGTTGGGAAAACCACCCGACTTGACTACCGATGTTCGAACAACCCGTGTTCGATTCCCGCTGGGAGCAGTGTGAATTGTACTCGTGGTTGGAAAAAAAAAAAAAAAACCCACGGTCGACCCAGCCGTTGGCAAAAATGGGTACCAGGGTATTACCCTGGGAAGGTGAGGAATGCTGCTTCGCATCTCAATTTCGATGCTTGAGGTGACACTATACGGAAATCTCCGAACATTTCTGGATAGGCGGCCGAGCACATATGGGTGGAAACTCGAGTGCTAAGACGCCGGTTCAAGTCTCGTACTTTACCTTTACCTTTATGATGAACTCTCTTTCTCATTTCTATTGACATAGATTTGTTGAATTATACGTTTTTAATTTTCTGAAATGCTATTTTGGCCTGAACTATTTTGCTTTTTAATTCTGTGGTGGATCTATAATCTGATGTTATTATTGTGCCCAAGTATTGGACGCGTTGCACAGATTTGTCATGTAAGAGGATCAAGAAAAAATAACGGCCGTGGAAGCTTTCAAGGAAAAGAATATGAAGATCAGGTAACGGAACTGAAGGTGCCGACACGATGAAACGCAATCTATTAATTAGTTAACAAAGCAGTCTACAAAAAATATACGAAGGACAGTTCAGCTGCGTTCATTTTCGGAGCCGCTTGGCATCATGTCGTTTGGCGAGTGCTGTAACTGCTACGTTGGGGACTGCAGCTGCCTTTATTTGTTTGGATCATTTCAATGAGATGAGAAGGCACTTTGGATGATTCCACTGGCATGCGCGGTTAAGCAATTATAGATTTTAATTCGTTTGCAGTGATACCGGGGTTTCGACTTTCCTAAAATCAAAATAACAATGGGGCCCATAACCCACACAGACAAGCATCAAAATAACAATGTGGCCCATAATTCACACAGACAAGCATCAAAATAACAATGTGGCCCATAATTCACACAGACAAGCATCAAAATAACAATGGGGCCCATAACCCACACAGACAAGCATCAAAATAACAATGTGGCCCATAATTCACACAGACAAGCATCAAAATAACAATGAGGCCCATAATTCACACATACAGGAATCAAAATAACAATGTGGCCCATAATTCACACAGACAAGCATCAAAATAACAATGTGGCCCATAATTCGCACAGACAAACATCAAAATAACAATGGGGCCCATAACCCACACAGACAAGCATCACAATAACAATGAGGCCCATAATTCACACAGACAAGCATCAAAATAACAATGTGGCCCATAATTCACACAGACAAGCATCAAAATAACAATGAGGCCCATAATTCACACATACAGGAATCAAAATAACAATGGGGCCCATAACCCACACATACAGGAATCAAAATAACAATGGGGCCCATAACCCACACATACAGGAATCAAAATAACAATGGAGCCCATAACCCACACATACAGGAATCAAAATAACAATGCGGCCCATAACCCACACAGACTAGCATCAAAACAACAAAAGGGTTCATAACTCACACAACTGAATATCACAGTTTTCAATTCTTTTAAAGATATTTTATCAATCTCGCCATCTGTCTCTGTTCTGTGCAAGCAGCTCTATCTCATTGAGAGATCCGATTCCTGCTGCTTTTGCCTCTGTTAGCAATGTTCTTCTCAGTGTCTCTCTGGGTCTTCCTCTTTTTCTCTTACCTGTTGTTTCCCACATGAGGGCTTGCTTTGTTATTCGGTTATTATCTCTTCTTATCACATGTCCAACATATGATCATCGTCTTTTCTTTATTACTGAAGATATTAGTGGTTGATTGGCGATTTCTCTAATTTTCCCGTTTGTTTTGAATTCGTTCCACGCTATACCAAGTATTTTCCTTAGACATTTATTTTCGAATGCGTTCAACTTTGTTTCTATATCTCTTGTTGTTTTCCAGCTTTCACACGCATATGTAAGAGTTAATAGTACATTTGATTTGAATAGTCTAAGTTTTGTGTTTGTGCTGATGAGTTTTGATTTCCACAACTTTTCAAGGCTTCTGAAAGTCATTGCTGCTTTAGCTATTCTGATTCTAATTTCTTTGCTTGTATCCAGGGCCGTCTTTACACCATTTTGGGCCCCTGGGCATAGAAATAGTGTTGGGCGCCTGGGCAAAGAAAGAGTGCTGACTCCCCCCCCCCCCCCCCGCAGGAATAAAAAATAAATGGTTGATAATATTAAAATGATGTATTATTTATTTTATTGTCACTAAACTAATTTCAACAAAATTGTTGTTAAAACATGCTGTACAGCTGCAACTATAATCAACATTAAACATGAAAAACAGAGAAAAGAGATTTTATTTGCATGTTTTAACCCTACAACATATTCGCATGGGGTCCCTATGATCGTGGGCCCCCGGGCAAATGCCCAACGGGCCTATGGGTTAAGACGGCCCTGCTTGTATCCCGTTCTCGATCAATGTGACTTCCAAGATAGCTGACTGCTTGCACCAAAAGCAATGAATCAAAATTGATCAAGATATCACTACACCTCCACCGGTTGTCTCTGGAAACAGACTATAAGCTGACAAAGCAAGTAGGGTAACAGGATGAAGGTAACCCAATATCCAACAATTCTTGTTATATACTACGTGCTCATATTTCTCCGTTAAGACTTCCGGTTTCAAGATGGCGCGGCCATGTTTGCGTCGACCTTAACTGTTACGTTTCTTTGGCCGGACAGATGGTTAACTCTATCTTTCCAATGCTGATGGGGGAGCAGAAGCGCCTGCTATCTGCGGTCGCAATATCAGGGTCGGCGCACCATCAGCTGACTAAGACCTATCAGTTCTACCTCCTCGTGGTCTCCCTTGGGAACAGTCTCGTAAAAATAGACTGGCTAACAGAAGCTAGGACCGCCGTGTTCCCTGTAGTGGAGGCTGTTACTGATATAGAAGAACTAGTATTAATTAAGTCTACAACAAAACAGGCTAGCTAACAGAAGCTAGGATCGCCGTGTTCCCTGTAGTGGTAGCTGTTACTGATATAAAAGACATAGTATTAATTAAGTCTACAATAAAACATGTTAGCTAACAGAAGCTAGGACCGCCGTGTTCCCTGTAGTGGTAGCTGTTACTGATATAGAAAACCTAGTATTAATTAAGTCTACAATAAAACATGTTAGCTAACAGAAGCTAAGACCGCCGTGTTCCCTGTAGTGGTAGCTGTTACTGATATAGAAGACCTAGTATTAAGTCTACATCAAAACAGGCTAGCTAACAGAAGCTAGGATCGCCATGTTCCCTGTAGCTGTAGCTGTAACTGATGTAGAAGAACTAGTATTAAGTCTACAACAAAACAGGCTGGCTAACAGAAGCTAGGATCGCCATGTTCCCTGTAGCTGTAGCTGTAACTGATGTAGAAGAACTAGTATTAAGTCTACATCAAAACAGGCTGGCTAACAGAAGCTAGGATCGCCATGTTCCCTGTAGTGGTATCTGTTACTGATATAGAGGACCCAGTATTGCAGTACCTCTGGGCTGGACTAGTAGTTTCCCAGCATAGCCTGGTATAGACGAACTCCAACTTCTCCGAGAATGTCAAGAAAGCCATTACGACCCGGCTCATCAAATGAGTCAAAGAGCATCCATCCTGCCCGCATCAACTCGTTGCATTCCGCCAACAACAACAACAACAACCAATGCAGAAAAGTGTATAGATTATGGTTATGGCAGGCCCCGGTATCACTGCAAACAAATTAAAATCCATAATTTCTCAAACGCCCGTGCCAGTGGAATCATCCCAATTACTATCTCATCTCCCAAACAAAGAAAGGTAGCTGTAGTCCCCATCATAGCAGTCTCAGCACGTACCAAAAGACTTAAGTCTAAACCACACAGAGAGTGAACACAGCCATAAGTTCTCCATGATACGATATTAGCATGCATCGTAAACAATTGGAATATCGAAACAAAATAAAAACTGATGAAACGCACAGCTCACAGTGCGCACAGAGCACTTAACTCAGTAGCTCCTGCAACAAAGTGTATTGATATGAAGATCCACTATTGTGATCTTCGCTGGAAAAGCGGATTAGGCGCATGTGTGAAGCGGATTAGGCGCATGTATGAAGCGGATTAGGCGCATGTGTGAAGCGGATTAAGCGCATGTGTGAAGCGGATTAGGTGCATGTGTGAAGCGGATTAGGCGCATGTGTGAAGCGGATTAGGCGCATGTGTGAAGCGGATTAGGCGCATGTGTGAAGCGGATTAGGCGCATGTGATCTGAAATCATCTACAGCGGATTAGGCACATGTGATCTGAAATCATCTACAGCGGATTAGGCACATGTGATCTGAAATCATCTACAGCGGATTAGGCACATGTGATCTGAAATCATCTACAGCGGATTAGGCGCATGTGATCTGAAATCATCTACAGCGGATTAGGCACATGTGATCTGAAATCATCTACAGCGGATTAGGCGCATGTGATCTGAAATCATCTACATTGTGCGCAAGAGTGTGTTCTACGTTGACTGCAATATATGTCATCATTGGAATACCGGTCAATGCGGCGCATAGGCGACAAGAACCATTGAGGGATAGTCTGAAAGATGTTCCTTGTTGCAGTTTCCTCATATTCCAAGTCCGGCTTGCTGCATGAGCTACTGAGTTTAGTACTCTGTGCACAAAGGGAGCTGTGTATTTCATCCAGATTGTGTTTCGATATTTCGTTTGCTTACGATGAATGATGCTATCGTATAAAGGACAATTCAGCTGCCTTCACTTTCGGTGCCGCTTGACCTTATGTGTTTTGGCATGTGCTGAATCTGCTATGTTGGGGGCTGCAGCTTCCTTTCTTTATTTGGATCCTTCAATGCGATGACTTTTAAATCGGATAATTCCACTGGCACGGGCGATTGAGTAATTATGTATTTTAATTCGTTTGCAGTGATACTGATGCAATCAACCACTAATATCTTCAGTAATAAAGAAAAGACGATGGTCATATGTTGGACATGTGATGAGAAGAGATAATAACCGAATAGCAAAGCAAGCCCTCATATGGGAAACAACGGGTAAGAGAAAAAGAGGAAGACCCAGGGAGACACTGAGAAGAACATTGATAAGAGAGGCGAAAGCAGCAGGATTCGGCTCCCTCAATGAGATAGAGCTGCTTGCACAGAACAGAGACAGATGGCAAGATTTGATAAAATATCTTTAAAAGAAAACTGCTAGAACAAAAATTTAGATAAGAGAAGGAGTATCATGGTCTACGCCCTATGGGCCGGCTACGGCTCGAAAGGTCAATAGATAGATACCGATGCCTTCGACTAACCAGAACCATTTCTCCGTTAAGTTGTCTGACACTTCCATATTTATTTCCTGTATTTTATGTTACAAGTAAATATTTTCATTTTGTTTTCGAATTAGTTCTTATTCCTACATTCTACTTGCTGGTAGTCCCATCTTACTGTTAAACTGGACTGCAAGTAAAAAAAAAAAAAGTAATCGGAAGTGGGCGTCTCCTCGAGTCCATGTTTATTTCTAAAGTTGCACAGAAATAGATTCAAAGCATTTTTGACTGTCTCAACGTTGCTGGATATACATTGTATTGTTATGACACTTACATGCTTTATTTTACTTTTTATTACCATCGAGATTACATGAAAGATATACCCCGGATATCAATCGACATTTATATCATAAACAACTCATTGTATGCTGATGACGCAAAACTTAGACGCTTAGAGTGAAAGTGAGTTACAGAAAAAATAATTGACGTTCCGGCATCATCATCATCATGTGCCATACCGGTTGGCGTAGGCGATTATGTCCTTCCACAATCTTCTGTCTATAGTGCATCGTATCAAGTCTGTTGCTGACCGTTTTCCATGCCATGACAACCAAGCTATCCAGTATTTTCTCTCTTTGTCGTCCGCAATCCCTTTTTTCTTTTATTTTGCCAGTTGTAACCAAGTATTCCAACTTTCTTCTTCTCATGATGTGCCCGAAAAATGTTGATTGTTTCTTTGTTTATAATACTCATTATAAAACAATAATAGCCGCCGAGATCGAAAGTTGTGGAGAGACATGATCGCCTACGCCAGTAGGAGCGGTACTTGATGATGATGAATATCTATGGCTGTAATATTATGAGACACAGAAAAAGACAAATCGGCAGACCTAAACTACGTTATTGAGATATCTGTAAATCATCTCTGAAAGACATCTCCATCTGTGAATGTGACTGGGAACATCAGGCAAGTGATCGCACATCATGGAAATCATGTATAAGGAATGGTATAATATTTTATGAGACTATGCTAAGGCAAAACCTAGAAGAGAAAACATCAGAGTCGGATCCCACTACCCGTCTACTTTTTAGTGATCCGCCGATGATCGCTTCCAAGCGCGACAGGAATCTGAGAGATATTTTGGTTAGGAGCCATCTCCCTCGCTACCACCCTCAACACTTCGGTACGGCCCCTTGTGGTCGTAACTGTATCACCTGTGCCTATGTGCTCCCTACTGACTCGGTCTTTTATATTTATAGTTCTCCTCCACTAGTCCCTAATGAGACACTTCGGTGTTCTCCTCTTTAACTTTTTTCTGTGCTCCTTACCCCTCATTTATTTTTATTGTACCCCACTCTCAGACATCTCACTCTTACCGCCTTTTGAGCACCTGTTAGTCTACTGTTCTATTCTTTCTCCTTTGTGTTTGCACACTGACCCCTGTGTGAACTCCTCTTGTTCTGTGTGCATTTGCGCACATTTCTGCACGTTTCTGTAAGTTCACGACAGCCGCACTTGTTTGCTATTTCCTTTTAGTTTTGACCTCTGTTAACACACAGGATAGATAATTTTGTTTTCTTTAACACATTTCGATTGTTTTTGTTTTGGTTGTTTCGTTATTAGTTTTGTGTGTGTTTTTTTTTGTTTGTTCCTGATGAGAGCCTATTGGGCCGAAACGTCGTTTAGTCTGTGTCGTCCACTAATCACGTAAAGCTTCTTACATACCATTTTTCCTCTATTTTTAAATTTTTCCTTGAATTCTAAGATGGGGTCAAGACAAAGAAATGCACAAAAATGCATCAAAATGAGAAGCTGCAGTGAAGCTAATAGTGAGAAGAAATTTAAAAAAAAATATATATATCTTTTTCTTCTTCTACCTTTCAGCTCCCGGTGGAGCATAGGTCTTCAACAAACACTTTCCAAGTCGTTCTATTTCTTGCCATTCTTTTAAGATCGTTCCATGTCTTCCCCATCATCTTCATCTCTGCTTCTATCTGTCTTTTCCAAGAATTCCTTGGTCTTCCTCTTTGTCTTTTCCCCTGAGGATTCCAAAAAAGGGCCTGTTGTGTAATACTCTCAGTTGTCTTCCGCAGTGTGTGTCCTATCCAGCGCCATCGTCTTCGCTGTATCTCTTTATCCACTGGTATTTGACTGGTACATTTCCATAAATATATATATAGAGACAGAGAGAGAGAGAAATAAATTAGAAAAAAACGAGATACGGTTAAAGCTTAACATAACAAGTGGACACCACAAACCAGAACGACGTTTCGGCGCTATCAAACACACAACACACAGACAAATATGTATTTTAAAAAAAATAAATAAATGTTTGTTGTGTGTATGTTCCTGTTGAAAGTCTGAAACGTCATTCTGGTTTATGTTGTTCTCTTTTTACGTGAAGTTTAAATATATCTCTTTTTTCTATTTATTTATTCTAAATTATTCTATATATATATATATATATATATATATATATATATATATATATATATATATGGTAGGGTTCGATCCCAACCGACGGCTTCCGGGTCCACCCAGCCTTTAATGGTTACCAGATTTTTTTCTGGGAAAGTAAAGCGGCACGGGGGTAATACCGACCACATTGCCCCAAAAATCATATGTCGAAGGTCTGTAAAATATATGGTCACCAACACCATATTCCATATACGCCACATGGCGAGACGGGGCTCTGCACTGAATATATATATATATATATATCGCTCAGGCAAAAGCGGCTTTCCAAAAAATTAAAAAGATACTATGAAATCCATTTTTGACAGTAGAAAAAAGAAAAACAGTTCTTAAATGTTATGTAGAGCCAGTCTTAACGTATGGATGTGAATCATGGACAATAGGACAACAGACAAGAAAATTACTGGAGTCTGTAGAAATGTGGTTTTACAGAAGAATGTTGAGAATACTATGGACAGCTAAGAAGAGTAATGAAAACGTTCTGAAAAAGGCCAAAGCAAAAAGAGAGCTAATTTCCAATATTAGGAAGAAACAATCATCATTTTTTGGCCATGTAATGAGAAGAGAACAACTGGAATATATTGTAACAACTGGGAAAATTGCGGGACGAAGAGACAGAGGGAATCAAAGAGAAAAGATACCATACAGCTTAAGAGAATGGCTTGGCAGAAGGTCAACAACAGAAATGATAAATAACTGTCGAGATTGAAAGTTGTGGAGACACATGATCACCTACGCCAGCAGGCCCGGCACTTGATGATGATGTATATATTTCATTTCTCCTGACTTCTAAAGTAGGTTGGGAAATGTTTTCCTCAGAAGGGGCCATTACGCCTACAAGAGTTGGGAACCACTGGTCTATGTTATTGTGAGTATGTCTCTGTAACACCTGCATTTAAAGACATTGACATTTTTTCAGCAGATCGCTTGACTGATCTTCATCATCATCATCAAGCACCATGCTTGCTGGAGTAGGTGATCATGTCTCTCCACAACTTTCGATCTCAACAGTTATTTATCATTTCTGTTGTTGACCTTCGGCCAAGCCATTCTCTTAAGCTGTCTGGTATCTTTTCTCTTTGCTTCCCTCTATCCTTCGTCCCTCTATTTTTACAGTTGATACAATATATTCCAGTTGTTCTCTTCTCATTACATGGCCAAAAAAAATTCTGATTGTTTCTTCCCAATATTGGAACTTAGCTCTGGACTCTTTCAGAACATTTTCATTACTCTTCTTAGTTATCCATGGTATTCTGAACATTCTTCTGTAAAACCATATTTCTACAGCTTCTGTGATTTTTTTGTCTGTTGTCCAATTATCCATCATTCACATCCATATGTTAAGACTGTTTCTACATAACTTTTGAAAAATCTTTTTCTTGTTTCTATTGTCATAAGTAGATTGCACAGTATCTTTCTCATTTTTTTGGAACGCTACTTTTGCCTGAGCCATTCTGCATCTAGGTGACTTTATTTCGCATATAAAACGATGTATCATATACATTTATATGCGATTTCGCTTGAACAGCATCTTTACCACATGCCTGCACGAATTTTTATTCATTTTATGACTTATCCTGTTGTGCAAAAACTTATTTAAATATTTACGTGTTATATTTTGTATCCATTTGTTTCCAAACTGTTTAATATCCTTTATAATGTTATATTTACTTTAACCGGAATGGAGATCATGGGAACGTAACCCGAACAGTCTCAATTTCGTTTTTCATTTACGATAGCCTCCCTTTGCATATGTTCGGCATCTGCTCAATGTCTCTTGGCTGTAGTGTAGCAATAACAACAGCGATTAGTTATGTATACATTCGTTGTATGTAATGTCTGTATGTTGTATTCTACAGGGAGGAACATATATGTATGTCCCTCGGGGGGTATAAAAGTGCGAATGCAATTGCCAAACAGAGAAGAGGTAATAAAACCATATAGGGGTATGGGTGGTCTAGAAGTGGGACATCGGATACAGGAGAAAAACGTCTTCAGTTCGAGTCCAGGCATAGTCGGTGGTCCTTTCTCAATTTCGATTCTGTGGTTTCTCCATGGCCTTACCCTTCCCATCCGATCTTTTGTTAGTGAGATCTGATGTCTATCCTTGTTGGGTAACAGCGAATGACAGAGGTCACAAGTCCATTGATAGGGAAAATATGGAGAATATCTGCCTGTATGGCGAGGGACAAGGGAGCCGTGATTGCTCATTGGTTGGTGAACTGGACTACAAAGGACAAGAGGTCGGATTCGATACCTGATCAACGGCTTCCTGGATTCTACCATCTTTAAAATGGGAAACATGATACACTCAAAACACAGACAAGACGCAGAATATAAATCACACAAAAGACTACAGAATACAATCAAAACACAGTAAAGACGACAGAATACAATCAAAACACAGAAAAGACGACAGAACATAAAACACAGAAAAGACGACAGAATACAATCAAAACACAGAAAAGACGACAGAATACAATCAAAACACAGAAAAGACGACAGAATACAATCAAAACACAGAATAGACGACAGAATACAATCAAAACACAGAAAAGACGACAGAATACAACCAAAATGTGTACATAGTTTTCATTAACCAGAATCAGGCATTTGACCGAGTAAAAGAAACAACTGTGGGAGATACTAACAACATACGGAGTAAGCCAACATCTAACCAACCTAATTAAGTCTCTACATCAACAGCAACTGCACAGTCAGAACAACAGCAGGTTACACAGACCACATCGAAGTCAGATCAGGTGTAACTATCCCACTTAGTGTTTATTACATTCATGGACCATATATGCAAGCTAGCCAATCCATCAGAGACAGAGGATACCAACGAGTTTTTTTTTGTAGACGAGCAGGCACTAATCCATGAAAAAAATAGAAGGCATACAAGAAAACTTAAACACAACAGCACAGGCACAAAATTCAACATGAAAATCAACATCAATAAAACAGAAGTCATGAATGTCGCAAAAGATAAACAAAACATCAACATAACTACAGACGGCAAACAAAACGGGCCCTATACAATACAATCTTCACCCCAACGTTGTGCTACCAATGTCAGTCCTGGACCCTAGATGCAAGAACAATACGAAAAATAATCTCTACTGAGATGAAATGTGTTAGACGAATGACAGGCAACAACCCGAGAAATAAGTTCCGAAATGAAGAACTGAGAAAAAAGCTTTGAATAAACCCCCGCCATAGAATATATAAAGAAACAACAGATAAAATAGTTTGTCCCCGTGATGTGACAGAAAGATCAAAATCACACAACAAGCCTTCAATAAATATTACGAGAACATTAAATGTTACAAAAAGGTCGACCTCCGTGCTTACCCTAACGACAGCACAGGCGACGATTCCAAACGAATTACATAAAAAAGAGAATGCATAGCCTCTTCTACACTCCAGTTTCCTGGAAAGAAAAAAAACATCGAAGACACAAGAAATTTCCTGAAAAATGGCATTTCCCGCAACTTTAAAGAGTGGAGCTTCTAATGCCGTTTCTTTGGTAGTTTTTTTTTTTCGATTTATTCAAGTGAACTGCAGTAGGTCATCGATAATAGGTGCTCGTTTTGGTAGTGATCTTTTTTTAAAATTGTTAACTATTCAGTCGACTATGGCTTGTATGGATTTCGACTCAGCTCTTAGTTTTCTATTTCCACGCGCGTGTGTCAAATTTTCACTTTACTTTTATTATTTTTTTAAAAATTTACTTTTATCAACTTTTACTTATCAACATTTACTTATCAACATCTACTTATCAACATCTACTTATCAACATCTACTTATCAACATCTACTTATATACTTTTACTTATCAACATTTACTTATCAACATCTACTTATATACTTTTACTTATCAACATTTACTTATCAACATCTACTTATATACTTTTACTTATCAACATTTACTTATCAACATCTACTTATATACTTTTACTTTTCAACATTTACTTATCAACATTTACTTATCAACATCTACTTATTAACATCTACTTATCAACATCTACCTATCAACATCTACTTATCAACATTATCAAGTTGAATCACTGCACCACCATTCATTTTCGATTCTTCCATATTTGCTTTCTCAAATTCTTCCGTCATTTTCTTACTGTTTGACAAGCGGAAAGATTTATACCTCAGCCAGATCTGCTTGACGAGATCAGACGTAAGAAGGTCTGTAGAATTCTCAGCTATCATCCTGATGAGGAACACACCATCTGCTTTGAGATACGCGCAGATCATCGCTTTAAACAGCTTTTCCTCGTCATGAGTTGTTGATTTCTTCTGGAATATGTACCCCGTGTATTTTGTCAAAAATGTGATCGTATTTCCGTGGTAAAGAAGCTGAAATGTCCATCTGAAGAAGCTAGCGGCGTTGGCAATCAAAATAAGAATCAAGCAAAACCATAAAAAGAAAAAGAATTTTTCCAGGAAAATATTGATTCCTAGAACACATTGAATTGTGTATGTGTGGACATTCGCGAGCTCGTGGATTTTCATGTCACAGAGTGCAATCCGTGGGAACACTGATTGGTCTTCCCATTGACCATTGTGGGCGTATGACGTCAAGGCGTCCAATCCAAATGCCCAGTAATTGGTTCTGAGGAAAGATGAGATAAGGAACATCTGACCGATCGAGTTGAGAAGATAGAGGAGTTTGATGAGAAGGTAAGTGATGACGAGGTTGTGTCCGGACCGCTTTCCGTAGCAGATGATTGTGTTTTGTAGTGAGCGATGCAGGAATCCGAAACGGCTGTTTCTGAAAGTAAAACAAATATTCATTTTGTAAATATTAATGTTAACAGACACAACAGCTTACTAAAAGTAATCTTGGAGGGGGGAAATACAAGGAAAAAGAGGCAGAGACAGACCAAGACTAACATGGACGAATAACAAAAGATGGACAAGTCATCCTATGACAATCTGCACCATCAAAGCAAGATACAGAGCGGAATGGCGCTCCACGGTAGCTAACCTTTGATGCGGAGATGACATTCAATGATGACATAATAATATATTTTGTTGTGCATCTGAGTAAATATGTTAGAATAGAAGAAAGTATTACAATGACGTCATCGCGATGTTTCCCAAGGCTTTGACTAAGTAGAATTTTTTCTTTCTTTCTCTTTCTTCCTTTCATCCGATGATGAGGGACTGGTTGGCCTCGAGGCAAGACGCCGGCCTCGAGACAGAGAGATTGTGGATTCAATAAATGTCCCGGCTGCACCGGTTGGGATTTTTATTTATGATTTCTCTCAGCGGCAACCAGCCCTGGTCTCAGCAGCGAGGCCCGGCTTGAAACGTCAATTACTCACCGACGAAAAAAATTTGAGTACCTCGGAAAACGGAGTTATCTGCCTGTGCGGCGAGGGACCCCTATGCACACGGCTGCCATGGAAAAATAGATTAACACGCAAAATTCAGTTCCTAAACTCTAGGGATTTCGTCATAGGTAAAAGCTGAAAAAAAAATCCAATGATTACTAAAGGGAGGAACAATCCTCATCGTCATTCATCTTTGAAAGAGTGAAGAAGCTTTGTTTTGTTTTATTTTGCGCACTTCGACCCAACACATCCGACTTCAGCACTGCATTTCTAAATACCGGGTTGCCATCCCTCTTTGATCCCTACTCACTTTGCCAGACCGGACAGGTTAGTCTGATACTGGGGGCACCGCTATGAGGTGTAGTACGGGGTCCCAGCTATCTGACGTCTCCAGCTTGGGTGATCTCTTTGTGGTATTGCTGCCACCAGAATAGTTCTTGACGATAAGGGCAAAACAGGCTGCTCAATCACTTTGTGCTGGGGACACGTCAGATCACCAAATTTGTACAGGTAAAAAAAATAAAGAGCCCCGTCACCCCAAGTGGTGTTTAGGGAATATGGTGTTAAAGATCATAATTTTTACAGACATTCAGTACATGATTTTTGGGGTAATATGGTCAGTATTACGCCCGTGCGGATTTACTTACCCAGAAAAAAATCCGGTACCAATTTGAGGCTGGGTGAACTCGGAAGCCGTCGATCAGGATCGAACCCGACATTTTGTCCTTTGTAGTCCACTTCACTAACCACTGAGCTTTCTCGGTTCCCTTCTATGTAAAGTAAGTCTCTTGATTGTTGTCTCCCCTTCTTCCCAAGCGAGATAACTTTCTTGTACCTCTACTCGCTAACAGTGGGTGTCATTTTGTATATGAGCCTGTATGTGACTTCCCTTGTTGTTATACTGTATATGAGCCTGTATGTGACTTCCCTTGTTGTTATACTGTATATGAGCCTGTATGTGACTTCCCTTGTTGTTATACTGTATATGAGCCTGTATGTGACTTCCCTTGTTGTTATACTGTATATGAGCCTGTATGTGACTTCCCTTGTTGTTATACTGTATATGAGCCTGTATGCGACTTCCCTTGTTGTTATACTGTATATGAGCCTGTATGTGACTTCCCTTGTTGTTATACTGTATATGAGCCTGTATGTGACTTCCCTTGTTGTTATACTGTATATGAGCCTGTATGTGACTTCCCTTGTTGTTATACTGTATATGATCCTGTATGCGACTTCCCTTGTTGTTATACTGTATATGAGCCTGTATGCGACTTCCCTTGTTGTTATACTGTAAATGAGCCTGTATGTGACTTTCTTTGTCGTTATACTGTATATGAGCATATATGTGACTTCCCTTGTTATACTGTATATGAGCCTGTATGCGACTTCCCTTGTTGTACACATGTGCTCTACTGGCAAAGTTTTAATCCATACCACCATAATTTATAGCAGAGCTGCCTATTTAGTTATGTTACATGGGGTCAGATCTGATCAGTGATGGATGAAGCTGTTGGTGGAGATAAGAACAGACGTCAAATGAACAAATATACGTTGTACTATACAGGGCAACGTGTACACCTGCGGAAACAATTTTATAAACATAACATGGTTCTGATCAGACAGACTAAAGTCAGAAAGAAGAGGGAAACTACAACGCTTCGGCAAAAACCTTCATTAGGTATATCAATTTGGTAAACATTGGTTAATAGTTATAGTTGTGGTTATGGAAGGCCCCGGTATCACTGCAAACGAATTAAAATCCATAATTGCTCAACCGCCCGTGCCAGTGGAATCATCCGAATTACTATCTCATCTCCCAAACAAAGAAAGGTAGCTGTAGTCCCCATCATAGCAATCTCAGCACACGCCAAAAGACATATGGCGAAACCGCACAGAAAGTGAACACCGTCATCTGTTCCCTATGACACGATATCATCATTCATCGTAAGCAATCGGAATATCGAAACACGATCAAAACGGATGAAACACACAGCTCACGGTGTGCACAGAACCCTTAACTCAGTAGCTCCTGCAACAAGCCGGACTTGGAATACGAGGAAACTGCAACAAGGAACACTTCTCAGGTAGCCTTTAACGGTTCCTGCTGCCTATCCACCATATTGACCGGAAGTTCACGTCCTCTTGAAAATGATGCTCGTCATATTTTAAAAAAATGTATAGCACTTGATGATGTTAGGACATTGTTCAAATGAACGATGACTTCAGATGCGAACATATGAAACACAGTTAGTCGTCGGATTATCCCCGTCGCACATCGAGCAACAGATCGTAAGAGGCGATTAAGGAGGTTGATCGATGGCTTGACAGGCCTGTCATTGTAAAAAGTATTGTTATGGAAACAGAGCCATAGATTTTAGAAGCAGTGATCTCTGCAATATGTGCCATTTTGGCACGCAAGGTTTCTGTTTTTGAGATTGTGGTTCTGCCCCATGTGCCGTCTACGGCTCGAAAGAATAATAGATAGATAGGTAGACATCGACCAACAGACCGTAAGATCTCCCTGTTATGTGAAATTGTGAAATGATAAAATATTTCACACGTCCACCCTCGATTGGTTCATTGTAATTGGTTAATTAATAATATACCTGATAAAGACTTTTCGCGAAATGATGTAGTTTGTCTTGCCTTTCTGATAGTCTAGCTGCGCAATACCATTTAATGTTTATTGTATGTGATGACTCGTGTCACTATATTTATTTAATATATGTAATAAGATTATTTTAAGATCCATAAGGGGCATGCCTGGAATAACAATTGGAGGTAATAATATAAATAATCCGTATTTTTAAGATCCATAAGGGGCATGCCTGGAATAACAATCTTCTTCTTCGTCTTTTTTCTATCCTCGTTTGCCTTTCAGCGTCGAGGGGAGATATAATTTGCGGTCTTTTGCTCTTCTGTTCGCCTCTGCTGCTGTTATGTTTCCTAGTGCTTCTAATATTCCATCGACCCATCTTTTTCGTGGTTGACCCTTGGGTCTGGTGTTCTCACAACGTTTGTTGAAAGCTCGTTGTGTTGTGTTTTGTTCTTTCTGCCTTGTCACGTGGCCAAACCATCTATCTATCTATCTTTCGTTCGCCTGAAGTATTGTCTATATCTGCAATGTCGTTTCCTGTATAAATTTTACTGTCTTTTGTAATTCTTGCAGTGGCCCATATAGTTTTGTCTGTAGTGTTGTATCTATGGGCCAATGGATTTTCCTCAGTCTACTATATTCAGTGCAGTCTTGAAGTATGTGTTCAGCAGTCTGGGGTGCCTGTCCACATGTACAAGTAGTTGATGTGCCGATCTTGAATTTTGTATACATGTGACTATGGAGTCGATTGTGTCCTGTTCTTAGGCGTATAATGATAACTTGTTCATATCTATTCATATTATGAAAGGCATCCTGATTTGGGGCTTGTGGTCCTCTGATTGATTTGATTATCTGTTTCTTATGATGGTATGTAACTGGTGTATCTAGTTGTGTGCCTGTTGAACCTTCCTTTGCCAACTGATCTGCTTTCTCATTTCCTGGTATTCCACAGTGAGACGGGATCCACTGCAGGGCAACCCTGTGGTGCTTGCAGAGTTCAGTCAATAAGGTCTGCAGATGTGGTAATTTTCTGGATTGTAGTGCCTGGAGTACTGATCTTGCATCTGTCAAAAACACTACAGGCTGTGGGCTAAGATTACTGTTCAGCAGTTTTTCTATTGCCAACTTTATTGCTTGTATTTCCGCATCATAATTGTGACAATATTTCCCTGTTGCTATTTTATTCATATCCCTAGTGTTATTTGGGTACTCTATATATGCACCTGCTCCCCCATTCTTTACTGCATTCTGTGCTGATCCATCTGTGTACACACGAATCCATAGGTCTTGTGGGTATTCTTCATCCAGGAAACTGAGAGCTATTGTTTTTCGCTGTAGACTATTTTGTTCCTCTTTGTCAACTATTCCTTTCACTTCTGTCCGTATTTGAACTGATAATCCTGATTCATCTGTCCAGGGAGTCTGTTCTGGTATGGGCAGAAGGGGTTTAACAACTCTTGGCATGTCTGGTGTTTGTCTACTAATACGCTTGGCTTGGTGGATAAAGCTGCTTCTCTTAAGTCGTCCCAATGCAAGATTTTGGATCTGTCTTCATTGGCCAAACCATTTTATCTGTTGTTTCCTTATATATTCTATGGCGGGGAGCTATTCCAAGCTTTTTTCTCAGTTCTTCATTTCTGATCTCATCTCTCTTGCAGTTTCCTGACATTCGTCTAACACATTTCATCTCAGTAGAGGTTATTTTTCTTATTGTTCTTGCATCTAGGGTCCAGGTCTGGCATTGGTAGCACAACGTTGGGATGAAAATTATATTGTAGAGTGCCCGTTTTGTCTCTAGAGTTATTTCCTTGTTGGACAATAGTGGTGATAACTGTCCGATGATTTGACAAGCTTTGTTGCATCTTGATTCTATCTCTGCCGTTTGAGAATTATCGTTTGTCATTAGACTTCCTAGGTATTTTAATTCCTCTACTTGTTTTAGTTGTCTGCCTTCTATAGTTATGTTGATGTTCTGTTTATTTTTGACGACGTTCATGACTTACGTTTTGTTGATGTTGATTTTCATGTTGTATTTTGTGCCTGAGATGTTGAGTTTGTTTAAGTGTTCTTGTAGGTCTTCTATTGTTTTGTGTATTAGTGCCTGATCGTCTGCAAATAGAAGCTCGTTGATCTCCTCTGTCTCAGATGGGTTGGCTAGCTTGCATATATGGTCCATGTATGTTATAAAGAGTAGGGGGGATAGTACGCACCCCTGTCTTACGCCTGATCTAACTTCGAAGTGGTCTGTGTAGCCTGCTGCTGTTCTGACCCTACAGCTGCTGTTGACGTAGAGGCTTTTAATAATGTTGGTTAGATGTTGGCTTACTCCGTATGTTGTTAGTATCGCCCAAAGTTGTTCTCTGTTTACTCTGTCGAATGCTTTTTCCTGGTCAATGAAGGCTATGTATAAGTTTAGATTGTGTTCTGTCGTTTTTTTCTGCAAGCTGTTTTAATGTGAATAGTGCGTCGGTACATCCTCTGTTTTTTCGGAACCCCATTTGAGAATCGCTTAACTGTAGTTCTATTATTGATCTCAGCCTTTTTTCCAAGATTTTGGCGATTAGCTTTCCTACACGGCTGAGAAGAGATATACCTCTATATTGATTGCAGTCTCTTTTGCTACCTTTCTTTTTCCATATTGGTATGATGATTGCCTGTTGCCAGTCTTCTGGGGCTTGTTGTTGGTGCCAAGCTGCATTAAATATTTTATGCAGCCATTGCATTCCTGTTTCTCCTGCTGCTGATTTATTTCTATTGGTATGTTATCTATCTCCGGCGCTTTATTTCTTGGTGCATATTTGATTACTTCTTCGATTTCCTCTTTCATGATGTTGGGTTCAGTATTTGTGAGTTCTGGCGTGGTTTTTGTTGTCTTATTTGTAGTTGGTATGTTTAACAGGTCTTCAAAATATTCTTTCCATCTCTGTTGCATACATTGGTTATTTGATATTGGCTGTCCGTCTTTGTCATTTATCAGCTCAGTAGGATCATGGTTTTCTTTTCTCGCTCTTGTGACTTTTACTGCTTTGTAGAAATCTCTTGTGGCTGTCTTGAAGTTCCTGCTCATGTTTTGTCCGAATTCTGTCCAATTTTTTTGCTTAGCTTCTTTGATCAACCTTTTAACTCTTTTTCGAACTAAGGCATATTTTAAATATTTTTCTTGGTTCTTGTTCTCCATCAATTTCTAAACAGTTTCTTTTTGTCCTTAATTGCTTCTCTGATTGTTTCGTTCCGCCACGCGGTGCTCTTTTTTCTCTTCTCTTGTTCTTAGCTTCGTTCCACAAACTGTTTTAGATGATGTTGGTTACTGTTTCCTTAATAATAATAACAATTGGAGGTAATAATATAAATAATTATACCTGGGAGGGCAGACCATCTAAGGGCAGAATCCCCCTACAGAAAAGATCATCTGCTGCCTTGCAGGAAGATTGGGGACAATCAAAGGCTAAGGAAAGCAAACCTGAATAAAATGCTGGCTGAAATCGGATGCACTGGGCCATTGACGCAGAGCACAGTGCAACGTTTTAACAGGTATTCAATCGGAATGGATCTAACATACTCTAGACCTGAGAAGAGCAATGTGGTCCACACCCACCTCCCTGGAAGAGAAACTATATGGGGCAATCGAATCACTTAAACAGATAGTTGATTTCATGAGAGAGTCTGGAATCCTACTCTGATTGAGTCTTTATCGCAGATATATATATATATATATATATATACAACATACAAGAAAATCAAAGGAGTCCAGTCTTAACATGTAGACTTAACATGTAACCCATCTCTTATGTAGAGTCAGTCTTAACATATGGATGTGAATCAGTGACAATATGACAGCAGACATGCAAATTACTAGAGGTTGTAGAAATGTGGTTTTACAGAATGATGTTGAGAATACCATGGACAGCTAAGAAGAGTAATGAAAACGTTCTGAAAGAGGCTAAAGCAAACAAGAGAGCTAATTTCCAATATCAGGAAGAAACAATCATCTTTTTTGGCCATGTAATGAGAAGAGAACAACTAGAATATTTTGTAACAACTGGAAAAATTGAGGGACGAAGAGATAGAGGGAAGCAAAGAGAAAGGATAACATACAACGTAAGACTGTGCTTGTTTTCTACGGAATTTGTTGTTTAGTTGCTTACTTTTATTTATTGACTATTCTTCAGTTGTTAGCGTCTTCGTTAATTCTTGATTGCCTATTTGTTTAGTTGAATTATATTTTGGCCACCCTCGTGGTTTGTTATTGGGTTATATTGTCGTTTTATTTGGCACCCCCACCCCCACCCCTGATGATGTAGCCGCGATAGCTGTGTGGTTAGTGAACTGGACTACAAAGGACTAGAGGTAGGGTTCGATCCCAATCGACGGGTTCACCCAGCCTTTAATGGGTGCCGGATTTTTTCTGGAAAAATAAAGCGGATCAGACGCAATACCGACCACATTATCCCAAAAATCATGTGCCGAAGGTCTGTAAAATTTATGGTCATTAACACCACATTCCCTATACGCCAATTGGCGCTATATAGAGAGCAAAATCAAGTGTCTAAGACATCAAAGATACATGCTTAACTTTTGGCGCTGTAAGTGAGAATATAATAGAAGTTAAAATGCATATTCATAACTTTATGTATAAACTTACAATAAAGACATTACCGACGTTACGACCACAGGTCTTCAACATGGAACACGGACGATACAGATATATATGACCCTTTTCGTCTTGTCAGACGGTTTCGTGGAGTCTATTGTGTATTTTGAGAGTTTTTTTTTTTTTTGTCGAACAGGTTCTCTTGTGGCTGATTCTACCAATGTTTGATAAACACACTCGGTCACAGAATGAACAAGTCAGGCCCACAGATCCATAGGGTTTTCCATCCTTTTTTTAAAAAATGTGTCTTTTCTCTTCTAGGTTTTGTCATAGTACAGTATCAAATATAATGACAATCATGAAGATAGAGACCTTCATTAATGGATGATTACGCAGAATAAAAGGATGGAAATGGCAGGACAAAATCACTAACATAGAATTATGGAAATGTACCAGTCAAATACCAGTGGATAAATAGATACAGCGTAGACGATGGCGCTAGATAGAAAACACACTGCGGAAGCCAACTGAGAGTATTACACAACAGGCCCTTTTTGGAATCCCGAGGGAAAAAGACAAAGGGGAAGAACAAGATGTTCTTAGAGAAGACAGATAGAAGCAGAGATGAAGATGATGGGGATGACATGGAATGAACTTAAAAGATGGCAAGAACGACTTGGAAAGTGTTTGTTGAAGACCTATGCTTCCATCTGAAAGGTAGAAGAAGAGAACAGCTTCAAATAATATTATGCCATTAAAAAAAAAAATACATGCTCTCCAAGATGTGCGAACTGTTTTCCAGATGTTCTCAGTCATTTTCACAGATGAACTCAGCTAGAGATGATTTACAAATATATCTATATCGTAATTTGGAGCAACGATAGCTCAATAGTTAGTGAACAGGACTACAAACGACAAGAGGTAGGGTTCGATCCCAACCGACGGTTTTCCTTTCACCCAGCCTTTAATGGGTACCGGCTTTTTTAAATAGGAAAGTAAAGCGGCACGGGCGTAATACCGACCACATTACCCCAAAAATCATGTGCCGAAGGTCTGTAAAATTTATGGTCACTAACACCATATTCCCTATACGCCACTTGGCGTGACGGGGGCACTTTACTTATTTTTTTACTATATCGCAATTTGGTCTGCCGATTTGTATTTTTCTATCCGTGTATTAGTTACGATACAGTTGACAACAAATAAAGTAATGTGCTCAAGATTCTATTAAGACAGAAAATACGTCAACCTACCTGTAATTTAAGCTGCGAGTTGTCACCCATCGATGTATAAATTCAGCCACGTGACTCAGTTGCTTATCTCTCTTTTCTTGGTCCATTAACGTCGTCTCTATCGTCATACCTAAGGAAAACACACCAGGGTCAGTCACAGACTCAAAGTAGATGTACTTATATGTTAACTCTTTCCGAACGTTTCAACGAACTGTGGGCCACGCTGATTTTGGCTGTGTACGTTTCGCCGCACAATCCGTCACTCTCAATTTGATTAGTGTGAACCACTGATCAAACCATATTCTTTTTACATGTCTTGTATCATCTTGGTAGTGATGAAATCTAATACCGTGTTCAATTATCTAAACATTCATATATAATATGTTACATGTTATATAAATATGTACATTGGTTCTTAAAACCAATAAAAATTTTGTTTCTGAAATCTCTTCTGTTGCAGTGATAAAAAGCTTCCGTATGGAAAGAGTTAACAATAATTCTGTTTTTATCATCATTTCATTATCACTAAACGCAAACGAAGTTATTTAATATGTTTATTTTGCTACATTCTCAAGCTTCTCCTTATTTCTAAAAAGCGGTTTCATATCTGTTTATTTTCTTATAATTGTAATTAATTCCGTCCCCTGTTTGCTTGTAAAAGAATTCGTCATTTATATTCATATTGTGTTATCTTTTTAAATAAATTTCTTATTTATATTTATATCATATAATCTTATTAAAAAGATTATATATTTATATGCATATCAAATCATTTTATTACATTCTTTATTTGCACTCTTTTCAAATCATCTTACTAAATATAGATTCTTCATTTATATTCTTATAAAATCATCTTATTAAATAGATTCCTTTTTTAAATTAACATCAAATCATCTTATTAACAAGATTCCTCATCTGTATCCACATACAATCATCTCATTAAATAGATTTCTCATTTGTATCCACTTACAATCATCTCATTAAATAGATTCCTCATTTGTATCCATATACAATCATCTCTTAAATTAGATTCCTCATTTGTATCCATATACAATCATGTTATTAAATAGATTCCTCATTTGTATCCACATACAATCATCTCTTAAATTAGATTCCTCATTTGTATCCATATACATTCATGTTATTAAATAGATTCCTCATTTGTAGCCATATACAATCATGCTATTAAATAGATTCCTCATTTGTATCTATCTACATACAATCATCTCATTAAACAGGTTTCCTCATTTGTATCCATATACAATCATGTTATTAAATAGATTCCTCATTTGTATCCATATACAATCATCTCATTAAATAGATTCCTCATTTGTTTCCACATATAATCATCTTATTAAATAGATTCCTCATTTGTATCCACATACAATCAAGTTATTAAATAGATTCCTCTTTTGTATCCACATACAATCATCTCATTAAATAGATTTCTCTTTTGTATCCACATACAATCAAGCTATTAAATAGATTCCTCATTTGTGTCCACATACAATCAAGTTATTAAATAGATTCCTCTTTTGTATTCACATACAATCATCTCATTAAATAGATTCCTCTTTTGTATCCACATACAATCAAGCTATTAAATAGATTTCTCATTTGTGTCCACATACAATCAAGTTATTAAATAGATTCCTATTTTGTATCCACATACAATCATTTCATTAAATAGATTCCTCATTTGCATCCACATACAATCATCTCATTAAATAGATTCCTCTTTTGTATCCACATACAATCAAGCTATTAAATAGATTCCTATTTTGTATCCATATACAATCAAGTTATTAAATAGATTCCTATTTTGTATCCACATACAATCATTTCATTAAATAGATTCCTCATTTGTAGCCATATACAATCATGCTATTAAATAGATTCCTCATTTGTATCTATCTACATACAATCATCTCATTAAACAGGTTTCCTCATTTGTATCCATATACAATCATGTTATTAAATAGATTCCTCATTTGTATCCATATACAATCATCTCATTAAATAGATTCCTCATTTGTTTCCACATATAATCATCTTATTAAATAGATTCCTCATTTGTATCCACATACAATCAAGTTATTAAATAGATTCCTCTTTTGTATCCACATACAATCATCTCATTAAATAGATTTCTCTTTTGTATCCACATACAATCAAGCTATTAAATAGATTCCTCATTTGTGTCCACATACAATCAAGTTATTAAATAGATTCCTCTTTTGTATTCACATACAATCATCTCATTAAATAGATTCCTCTTTTGTATCCACATACAATCAAGCTATTAAATAGATTTCTCATTTGTGTCCACATACAATCAAGTTATTAAATAGATTCCTATTTTGTATCCACATACAATCATTTCATTAAATAGATTCCTCATTTGCATCCACATACAATCATCTCATTAAATAGATTCCTCTTTTGTATCCACATACAATCAAGCTATTAAATAGATTCCTATTTTGTATCCATATACAATCAAGTTATTAAATAGATTCCTATTTTGTATCCACATACAATCATCTCATTAAATAGATTCCTCTTTTGTATCCACATACAATCAAGCTATTAAATAGATTCCTCATTTGTATCCACATACAATCAAGTTATTAAATAGATTCCTCTTTTGTATCCACATACAATCATCTCATTAAATAAATTCCTCATTTGTATCCACATACAATCATCTCATTAAATAGATTCCTTATTTGCAATTATATCATATCATCTTATTTCCTGTAATTTATTCATCGGTTGCATTCGCCTGATCAATAATCCCTTTCATGCTAGCTCCTAAAAGAACGTTAATTTAGCGTACTTGCGTTGTGTTGTCATTTATATCAAGCTGCATCATTTGTTCATTATGGCCCAACACATCCGACTTCTACTAGGTATTTTTGAATGCAAAAAAGGTATGGTAAAAGCTTTACGTGGTTAGTAGACGACACAGATTTGAACGACGTTTCGGCTCAATAGGTTTTCAGCAGGAACAGACAAACAACTTGTCGTCTGTTGTTTGTCGGTTCCTGCTGAAGGCCTATTGAGCCGAAACGTCGTTCAAATCTGTGTCGTCTACTAACCACGTAAAGCTTTTACCATACCTTTTTTCTATCTTTTTTCAATTTTCCCTCACAATTCAGCTTTACTGCAGCTTCGCGTTTTTATGCATTAATTTGGATTTTCTCGCCTTAACCCCCTATTTTTGAATACCCAGTTGCCTTCCGTCTACGATTCGTGCTTACTCGCTCTGACTGGTTGGCCTGATTTCAGAGCACAGTTGTTTAACAGTGATGCTTTGGTTGAATTCTTTATTTGTGTTTTTCCTGGATGATAAAATACACACGCTTCTTCTATTACACATTCAAAGTGATGTGAAAAATTTGTGGCTACCAGGGACCTGTCAACGGCTAGTGGATAAAAGTATAGAGCCACTGTCACGTTCCACGTCCGTATGGCTACCAGGGACTTGGACAACGGCTAGTGGATAAAAGTATAGAGCCACTGTCACGTTCTACGTCCGTATGGTTACCAGGGACAATGACTATGGTCAGGGGTTAAAGAATAAGGACGTTTAGGGACGCCATCATGGACCTTTCAAAAACAAAAAAAATAGAGAAAGTGAAAATAATAAATGCAATATTTAAAATGGCGATGCATTTCAGCTTGCTCTGGGCGCCAGAAACCATAGCGGCCGTCTCTAGTACCTTCAATTCCAGTTTGATTGTTAGTCAGATAGTCTTTACATGTCCCCAAAATATTAGTTCTCTTGTTCGAATTTTGATCAGTAATTCTTTGTTTCTCCCAGTGTTTCTTCACGTATCTTCTCCTTCTTCTTTCCTTCCTCATCTGCCTTTCAGCGTCGAGAAGAGAAATAATTTGCGGTTTTTTGCTCTTCTGTTCGCCTCTGCTGCTGTTATGTTTCCTAGTGATTCTAGTATTCCGTCCATCCCATCTTTTTCGTGGTCGACCCTTGGGTCTGGTATTCTTGTAACGTTTATTGAGGGCTCGTTGTGTTGTGTTTTGATCTTTCTGCCGTGTCACGTGGCCAAACCATTTTATCTGTTCCTTTATATATTCTATTGCGGGAGGCTATTCCTAGTTTTTTTTTCTCAGTTCTTCATTTATGATCTTATATCTATTAATAATAATATAAAATAAATATAATTTGCACATTATAGACAGGAGTTACTTCCTCAAGGACATGGGTTTTATGTGATCAAAATGTCTGATAGGATAAATCAGTGACGTATTATGATGGAGGTAGGATTAGCGTGTGGTGTTTCAGGATGAAAGTAGGATAAGGCAGCGGCGTAGCATTAGGGGTGACAACTCAGGGCGTAAAATCATGGGCGGAATTTTTTTTTTTAATGTGGTAAAAATAAATTAATATTAAGTTAGGGGGCGTAACAATTACCTAACCACGGGGCCTTGTGGCGTAGGGCGGTGGCGTTAAACTTTCATCATCATCATCATCAAGTACCGGGCCTGCTGGCGTAGGTGATCATGTCACTACACAACTTTCGATCTCGGCAGCTATTTATCATTTCTTTTGTTGACCTTCTGCCAAGCCATTCTCTTAAGCTGTCTGTTATTTGTTTCTCTTTTCTTCCCTCTATCTCTTCGTCTCTCAATTTTCCCAGTTGTTACAATATATTCCAGCTGTTCTCTTCTCATTACATGACCAAAAAATGATGATTGTTTCTTCCTAATATTGGAAATTAGCTCTCTTTTTGCTTTGACCTCTCTCAGAACATCTTCATTACTCTTCTTAGCTGTCCATGGTATTCTCAACATTCTTCTGTAAAACATTTCGACAGACTCCAGTGATTTTCTTGTCTGCTGACCTATTGTCCATGATTCGCATCCATATGTTAAGAGTGGCTCTACGTAACATTTAAGAACTCTTTTTCTTGTTTCTATTGTCAAAAATAAATTGCATAGTATCTTCCTCATTTTTTGGAAAGCTGCATTTGCCTGAGCCATTCTGCATCTCACCTCTTTTGTACATCTTCCGTCTGAGGTTAACAAAGTTCCCAAATACTTAAATTCATTTACCTGTTTTAATATAGTTCCACTTGTCCTTATTTTGCACTTTGTTTAACTTGCGTTAAACTTTGCGCCATTGATATAAGGTGCTTGATATATTTTTTTAAAATCCGACCTGAACATGAAGGTGTAAGTGAACCAGATATTGTGAAATATGAGCAACTTGAAAGTATTTGCTTGTTTGTTTGTTTGTTTGCTTGCTTGCTTGCGATCGCCCGATGACTAAAGGAATACACATTCTCCTCATCCGCCCTTAAGAGGACGTTAAGTGAGCGTGTCTGCGTTGTGGTGTAAATAAAAAAGTAAAGTACCCCCGTCACACCAAGTGGCGTATAGCGAAATATGGTGTTAGTGACCCTATATTTTACAGACCTTCAGCACATGATTTTTGGGGAAATGTGGTCAGTATTACGCCCGTGCTGCTTTACTTTCCCAGAAAAAATTCCGGTACCCATTTAAGGCTGAGTGAACCCGGAAGCCGTCGGTTGGGATCGAACCCTACCCCTTGTCCGTGGTAGCGTTGGGGCGTGGTTTACAGTAAAACTGCGATATTTGCGCCTTTTGGCCCAACACATTCGACTTCAACATGTTGTTTTTGAGTACCTGGTTGTCTTCCCTCTTCAATCCCTAATCGCTTCGCCAGATTAGACTTTTTAGTGAAGGCACCACGGAGAGATGGAGTAGGGTCTAAATGGTTCTGATTCACCAATCCTTTAGCAAATAATCAGCTGTGGGTCGCTGACAAGTTCCAGCTCTGCTGCTGGGAGGCGACTTTATCTCTCAATTTGAAAGTGAATGTTCTTCTCCCTCTACCTTGCAGCTCCCTGTGGAGCATAGGTCTTCAACAAACACTTTCAGCTCCCTGTGGAGCATAGGTCTTCAACAAACACTTTCAGCTCCCTGTGGAGCATAGGTCTCCAATAAACACTTTCAGCTCCCTGTGGATCATAGGTCTTCAACAAAGCTTTCAGCTCCCTGTGGAGCATATGTCTTCAACAAACACTTTCAGCTCCCTGTGGATCATAGGTCTTCAACAAACACATTCAGCTACCTGTGGAGCATAGGTCTTCAACGAACACTTTCAGCTCCCTGTGGATCATAGGTCTTCAACAAACACTTTCAGCTCCCTGTGGAGCATAGGTCTTCAACAAACACGTTCAGCTCCCTGTGGAGCATAGGTCTTCAACAAACACTTTCAGCTCCCTGTGGAGCATAGGTTTTCAACAAACACTTTCAGCTACCTGTGGAGCATAGGTCTTCAACAAACACGTTCAGCTCCCTGTGGAGCATAGGTTTTCAACAAACACTTTCAGCTCCCTGTGGAGCATAGGTCTTCAACAAACACGTTCAGCTCCCTGTGGAGCATAGGTCCTCAACAAATACTTTCCAAGTCGTTCTGTTTATTGTCATTCTTTTAAGATCATTCTAAGTCTTTCCCATCATCTTCATCTCTGCTTCTATCTGTCTTCTCCAAGAATTCCTTGGTCTTCCTCTTTGTCTTGTCCCCTGGGGATTCCAAAAAGAGCCTGTTGTGTAATACACTCAGCTTCCGCAGTGTATGTCCTATCCAGCGCCATAATCTTCGCTGTATCTCTTTATCCACTGGTATTTGACTGGTACATTTCCATAATTCTATGTTAGTGATTTTGTCCTGCCATTTCCATCCTTTTATTCTGCGTAAGCATCCATTAACGAAAGTCTGTATCTTCATTATCAACATCATGCAGTGCCATCCCTGCAAACGAAGGTTGGCTACCATGGAGCGCCATTCTGCTCTGTCTCTTGCTTTGATGGTGCAGGTTGTCATAGTCTAGTTTGTCCATCTTTTGATGTTACTCGTCAATGTTAGTCTTGGTCTGCCTCTGCCTCTTTTACCTTGTATTTTCCCCACCAGTATTACTTTAGGTAGGCTGTTGTGTTTTTTAACAGGGCCCAAAAGTCGCATTTGTCTTGTTTAAAGTGTGTTTAGTAGTTCTCTTTTCATTTTTAGTTGTTTTAAGACTTCATCGTTTGTTTTCCTTTCCTTACATCCAATTCTACCGATTCTTCTGTATCCTCATGATTGTCAACTTTGTTGTTCTCCATGTTTCACAGCCATATAATAGGACCGACTTTGTATTGGAGTTGAATATTTGTATTTTTGTACTTTACCTAATTTCTTTGGACTTCCATATGTTTCCGAGTGCAACAAAAGCTCCTCTTGCTTTTGATATCCTTAAAGTGAATGGTGCTCATTCTCATGTAGCAATGATCGTGAAGAATCAACTAAGTAATGAGAAGTATATTTGAAGCTACCTCACCTACTAGTTTCTCGATGTTCGCTCCAGAGAAACCTTTGAGCTCCCTCCACAGAATTTGCGGAGCTCGAAAGAGGCAAGCCAGAACGATGAAGATCGCTGAAGCCCAGCGGTAATAGCTGACGTCGTTGAAGTATCTGTACACAAGGGAGATAAAAATGTGATTATTTAGGCAAAGGGAGATAAGAATTTGTTTTACGGTCTAGAAAAATTATCATGATTGCGTCCCATAGTGCTGGCGTGGAAGATCATGTTCTTCGTGGATCAGTCACGCCAAGTGACGTATAGGGAATATGGTGTTAATGACCATACATTTTACAGACCTTCAGCACATGATTTTTTGGGGTAATCGGGTAGGTATCACGCACGTGCCGCTTTACTTTCCCAGAAAAAATCAGGTACCCATTTAAGACTGGGTGAACCCGGAAGTCGTCGGTTGGGATCGAACCCTACCTCTGGTCCTTTGTAGTCCAGTTCACTAAACACTGAGCTATTGCCCTGTCCACAGTGCATCGTATCAGGTCTGTTGTTGATTGTTTCCCATGCCTTGACACCAAGTTTCTAGTGTCTTCTCTCTTTGTCGACCGCGATCGTTCTTTCCCTGTATTTTGCCAGTTGCAACCAAGTTTTCCAACTTTCCTCTCCTTATGGTGTGCCTAAAAAATGCCGATTGTTTCTTTCGGTTTCTTTAGATATCTATTTTTGTATTGACCTCTCGGAGAATTTAAGAAAGAAAGAAAGAATGAAAGAATAAGAGAAAGAAAGAAATAAAGAAAGAAAGTAAGACAGAAACAGCCCCGTCATGTCACAGGGTGACGTATATCCAATATGACATTAATGCCAATTTTTTCATAGACCTTCGATCATTTGTTGGTCTATGTGGTCGTTATACCGCTAGTGTCGTCCTTCTTCCCTTGTTGACGTATATGGTGGTTATACCGCCAGTGTCGTCCTTCTTCCCTTGTTGACGTATATGGTCGTTATACCGCCAGTGTCGTCCTTCTTCACTTGTTGACGTATATGGTCGTTATACCGCCAGTGTCGTGCTTGTTTCTTTGTTGGTCTATGTGGTCGTTATACCGCCAGTGTCGCCCTTCTTCACTTGTTGACGTATATGGTCGTTATACCGCCCTTGTCGTCCTTCTTCACTTGTTGACGTATATGGTCGTTATACCGCCAGTGTCGTCCTTCTTCACTTGTTGACGTATATGGTCGTTATACCGCCAGTGTCGTCCTTCTTCACTTGTTGACGTATATGGTCGTTATACCGCCAGTGTCGTCCTTCTTTTCTTACTATCTAATCGGTACCAATCTTAGATTGGATGAACATGACAGCTGTTGATTGGGATTGAACCAGAGATCTTGTCGACAGTAGCCCATTTCGCTAACCACTGAGTTTTATCTTCACCAGTACCTACAAAACAACATCTCATAACCGCAGTTCATTGTAAATATGGACACTACGCTTCTCGTCGTCATCATCATGTGCCATACCGGTTGATGTAGGCGATCATGTCCCTCCACAATCTTCTATCTACAGTGCATCGTATCAGTTCTGTTGTTGACTGTTTTCCATGCCATGACACCAAGCTATGTAGAATCTTACATTTTTGTCGTCCACGATCTCTCTTTCCTTTTATTTTGCCAGTTGTAACCAAGTATTCCAACTTTCCTCTTCTCATGATGTCCCAGAAACATGGCGATTGTTTCTTTCTGATGTTTTTTAGGAGCTCCCTTTTTGTGTTGGTCTCTTTGAGATGATTCTTTGATATTTTTTTAGCTGACCTGGAAACTTTCAACATTTCTCTGAGAAATCCCATCTTTGTGGCTACTGATCGTCTTTTCATTTGTTTGTCTACTGTCCATGATTCGCTTCCGTAGGTAGGAATTGACTCTATATAGCACCGATGAACTCTTTTTCTCACTTCTATTGACACAGATTTGTTGCATAAGATAATTTTCATTTTCAGAAATGCCATTTTGACCTGAGCTTTTCTGCTGTTTATTTTTGTTGTGCATGTTCCATCTGATGTAATTACTGTGGCCAAGTATTTGACGCGTTAACACTTGTAGCAGCTTTGTTCTATTTATTTTTATGTTGTAAGGTGGAGATTGTTTCTTCGATATGACCATTACTTCTGTTTTATTTCTATTTACCCTGAGACCTCTCTTGTTCCCTTATGGCACTTCTAATTTTATAAATTTAGCAGCGTTTACGAGCAAGATGTCCTGGGTTTAGATCATCATCATCATTGAGTGCCGTCTCCGCATCGAAGATTGGCTACCATGGAGTGCCATTCCACTCTGTTTCTTGCTTTGATGGGGCAGATTGTCATAGGTTGACGTGTCCATCTTTTGATGTTACTCGTCCATGTTAGTCTTTGTCTGACTCTACCTCTTTTATCTTGTATTTTGCCTTCCAATATTACTTTTATTAGACTGTTGTGTCTTTTAACATGCCCCAAAAATTTCATTTGTCTTGTTATAATTGCGTTTTGTAGTTCTCTTTTCATTTTTAATTGTTTTAAAACGTCATCGTTTGTTTTCTTTTCTTTCCATCTAATTCTACCTGTTCTATACATCCACATTTCAAAGGCTTCAATTTTATGTTCTGTTTTCTTGTCTAATGTCCATGTTCCTGCGACCATACAGGAATATTGAGAAGATATAACATTTTGCTATTCTTACAATCACTTTGAATATATAATAAAAGAGACATATATATTTTATTAAATGAGATTAATGGGACATGTTAAAAGATACAACAGCCTACTAAAAGTAATCTTCGAAGAGAAAATACAAGGTGACAGAGGCAGACCACGACTAATGAACGAGTCACATCAAAAGATGGACAAATCAGCCCATGACAATCTGCACCATAAAAGCAAGAGACAGAACGGAATGGCGCTCCATGGTAGCCAACCTTCGATGTGGAGATGGCAATCAATGATTATGACGTATATTTTATTTTCTTAGCGTAAAATAAAACATAAATGCGCAAATCTACTAAAATATCAGTGACAAACAACTGTGCGAAAAATGCAAGAGCATCTTACCTTTTGTCCTCCTCGAGTGGGATGGACTCATCAAAAGGAACGTTGTACATGGTATTTACCCAACAATAATTATTCGCGAACTTTCGATGAAACTTCTCGTCATAAGTAGCCGGAAGCCAGCAGTAGATGGGTGACCCCCCGTATTGTTTGGTTCCGGTGAAGAGGGCCAGAAACAGAAGTAATCCACTCATCGCCATGTGGTTTAGGCGATCAACGATGTCGTCATCTCTGCTGCCTATATCAAAAGCCTTGCTGATCAAATCTGAGAAGACCTTACCAAGTCTGTGAGAAGATCGGTAGCTTAGAGTTAGTCAGACATTCAATACAGTTATCTACCGTTATGTACGTTGTGTATGCTGTTTCCAATGTGACTTCACCGCTGTTTGTTTTAATCTCAAAGTGGCATATTAGTTCTAATCTTGTTGAAAATTGTGCAGCAGTTATGGATTCAGTTGTCCTGAGTATAGGTCATTTTCCTCTTTCTTAAAACTACTAATTTGGAGCCTCACAGAACCAGAGCTGGAAGTTGTCAGCGACCCATAGCTGATGGCTTGCGCCAGGACCATCCAGACCCTGCTCCACCTCTCCGCGGTACCTCTAGTAACAGACTAACCTGTCTAGTCTGGACAAGCGAGTAGGGACCGAAGAGGGAAGACAACCCGGTACTCAAAAATGTCGTGCTGAAGTCGGATGTGTTTGGTAGAAAGGCACAAATATCACAGTTATACTGCAAACCACAACACAACTCAGACACGCCCACTTAACGTCCTTTTAAGGACGGATGATGAAGAGGTTTACTCCTTTAGTCATCGGGCGAACGCAAGCAAACAAGTAAAACTACTAATTTATAGAAGTGGTTTCAGTTTGTGAAACACAAAAAGTCCAACTTCGGCTTAAGTAAATATTTATATATGAATTACATTTTTTTCAATTAATAATCATAGAAAAATGACCGAAACATTGGCAAATTTGAGAGTTATGGTCGATGCAACATTTAACTTTTAACCACATACGTTTTTTTCTTTAAATTTTAAGATTCACCTTCTTTTAGTGACTATAACTGTGTCTTCTTCTTCCTCTTTTCTCTTTTCACAGATACCTAAAAGGTGTCGTGGTTTATATCATTTGTCGTTCTTGTGCTGCTCGAACTGTCTGAATTAGTGATTTTCCTTTGTTGTTACATGTCTCTGTCACTGCATCTATCCATCTTATTCTTCTTTTCTCTTTCACTGATACCTGAAAGGTGTCGTGGTTTATATCATTTGTCATTCTTGTGCTGCTCGAATTGTCTGAAATAGTGATTTTTTCCTTTGTTGTTACATGTCTCTGTCACTGCATCTATCCATCTTCTTCTGGGTCATCCTCTTGGACTTTTTCCATGCATTCTCGAGAAGAACGCCCTTGATGGTGATTGGTATAACTGTGTAATGATCAGAAATGAAGAACTGAGATAAAAAACACTAAGAATAACCCCCACCATAGAAAATATAAAGAAACAACAGATAAAATGGTTTGGCCACGTGACAATGCAGAGTGATCAAAATACAATACAAAAAGCCCTCAATAAACGTTGCGAGAACACCAGACCCAAGGGTCGACCACGAAAAAGATGGTTTGACGGAATATTAGAAGCACTAGGAAACATAACAGCAGCAGAGGCGAACAGAAGAGCAAAATACCGCAAATTATATCTCCCCAGTATGCTGAAATCCAAATGAGGAAGAAAAGAAGAAGAGACAAAAAATGTGTAGTAGAAGTATTTTTATTTTATCTTCTTGGAAATACGCTAATGATCAAACCAACTAAGGTATCAGTGACAAATAAATGTGTGTTTACTAACGACATGCACACTAGGCAGACCAGTAGGCTCCAACCCAATATTAACACAAAGTGTGGATACTATACTGATAATAAACAATAGGTACAACCTTCAGAGGTTTTGTGTAGAACATAGTCTATTCTTTTATTAACGTTAAACAGTGTAAACTGTCAGACTCAAAGCCAACTGTGAGTATTACACTTTATGCCCTTTTTCTGGAATCCCAGGGAAAAAAAGGCAAAGAGGAAGACCAATAAATTCTTGGAAAAGACAGATGGAAGCAGAGATGAATATGATGAGTAAGACATGGAGTGATCTTAAAAGAATGGCAAGAAAATGAGCGGCTTGGAAAGTGTTTGTTGAAGACCTATGCTCCACAGGGAGCTGTAAGTGTTTGTTGAAGACCTATGCTCCACAGGTAGCTGAAAGTGTTTGTTGAAGACCTATGCTCCACAGTGAGTTTAAAGTGTTTGTTGAAGACCTATGCCCCACAGGGAGCTGAAAGTATTTGTTGAAGACCTATGCTCCACAGGTAGCTGAACGTGTTTTTTTGAAGACCCATGCTCCACAGGGAGCTGTAAGTGTTTATTGAAGACCTATTCTCCACAGGGAACTAAAAGTGTTTATTGAAGACCTATGCTTCACAGGGAGCTGAACGTGTTTGTTAATGACCTATGCTTCACAGGGAGCTGTAAGTGTTTATTGAACACCTATTCACCACAGGGAACTGAAAGTGTTTATTTAAGACCTATGCTCCACTGGGAGCTGAACGTGTTTGTTGAAGACCTATGCTACACAGGGATCTGAGAGGCAGAAGAGGAAGATTCAAACCCAGCAAGATTTCAAGGCCTTTGAGCCTTGGCGATCCAACCTCCCTCCCTTCCACCCTCTCAAGTGTGTCAAGCAACTATAGAATTATTTGACGTGCCACCCTCTGACGATCAGATTACATCCTGTAGCGATGATGTGTGTAAAAAGTTTCCTGATCATTACAAAATTAAAGTGCCATTTTACATTCCTTATTATGTGCTATTTTACATTCCTTATTACGTGACATTTTACATTCCTTATTATGTGCCTTTTTATATTCCTTATTATGTGCCTTTTTACATTCTTTATTACATGCCATTTTAAATACCGTAGTATGTGCCATTTCACATTCCTTATTATGTGCCTTTTTACATTCCTTATTATGTGCCATTTTACATTCCTTATTATGTGCCATTTTACATTCCTTATTATGTGCCTTTTTGCATTCCTTATTATGTGCCATTCTAAATTCCTTATTATGTGCCTTTTTATATTCCTTATTATATGCCTTTTTATATTCCTTATAATGTGCCTTTTTATATTCCTTATTATGTGCCTTTTTATATTCCTTATTATGTACCATTTTACATACCGCATTATGTGCCATTTTACATTCCTTATTATGTGTCTTTTTACATTCCTTATTATGTGCCATTTTATATTCCTTATTATGTGCATTTTTACATTCTTTATTATGTGCCAATTTACATACCTTATTATGTGCCATTTTACATATCTTATTATTTGCTATTTTAAATAATTTTTCAAGTGCCATTTTACATAATTAATAAAGTGCAATTGATATAACTTTTGAAGTGTCATTTTACATAATTTATTATGTGCCATTTTACATACCTTATCAAGTGCCATTTTCCATAATTTATCAAGTGGAATTTTACATACTTTATTATGTGCCATTTTACATACCTTAGTATGTGCCATTTTACATATCTTATCAAGTGCCATTTTACATATCTTATCAAGTGCCATTTTACATAATTTATCAAGTGGCATTTTACATACCTTATTATATGCCATTTTACATACCCTATTATGTGCCATTTTGCATATCTTTTCAAGTACATTAAATTCGGTTTTTTATACAGCAAAGCGTGCACTTGTAGTGCTGTTACTGACTTGCCACAGATGTAACTATGGCATGCCTGGATTAATCATTAAACATAAGGACATCAATGGAAGAGTAAGCACTACAAAATAGCCATTGTCAAATTTATCACAGAGCGCGTGGTACAAGTATGAACCATTTTCCACACACAGAAAAAAAAAGTAATGGAAAGAAGTAGAAGGGAAGTTTTCAAATATTAATAAAGTGGAATTTTCTATTAATAGATAGTCTTTCGTTTTAGTGGAAGATTATTTTTCATTTCGTGAAAATAATAATTTTTTTAATGTTTATTTTTGTTTGTGTGTTGTATGGGAGTAAAAAAAAGTAAAGAATCCCCCGTCACGCCAAGTGGATTATAGGGAATATGATGTTAGTGATCATAAATTTTATAGACCTTCGGCACATGATTTTGTGGTAATGTGGTCGGTATTACACCCGTGCCGCTTTACTTTCCCAGAAAAAATCCGGTACCCATTTAAGGCTGGGTGAACCGGAAGCCGTCGGTTGGGATCGAACCCTACCTCTTGTCCTTTGTAGACCAGTTCACTAACCACTGAGCTATCGCGGCTCCCGTTGTATGAGAGTGGTTCCATTAATTTCTCCAGTGACTGTGGTCTGGGCCACGGTAGTTAGATGGGTCGTTGCTCTGTTACCTATCACGCGTGAGGTAAGAGGTTACTAAGGAGATTGAGGTCAAAATCATAGCGGGTGCTGTTAAGTTCGTGTCTCTGAACCGAAGCAAACTTTTGTGTTGACTCAAGTGTGTGGATCGTATGTTTCATGCTGGAGACCGTGCTGAGATGGGAATCTGAGCACTATATAGATGTCCTTTAGACAATCAGCTATTGTCGATGCTATTATTCGCATACATTTAAGCCTTTGAAATGTGGATTTATAGAAGAATAGGTAGAATTGGATGGAAAGAAATGTGGATTTATAGAAGAATACGTAGAATTGGATGGAAAGAAATGTGGATTTATTGAAGAATAGGTAGAATTGGATGAAAGAAATGCGGATTTATAGAAGAATACGTAGAATTGGATGGAAAGAAATGTGGATTTATAGAAGAATAGTTAGAATTGGATGGAAAGAAAAGAAAACAAACGATGAAGTTTTAAAGCAACTTAAAATAAAAAGAGAACTATTAAATACAATTAAGACAAGACAAATGAAATTTTTAGGGCATGTTAAAAGACACAACAACCTACTAAACGTAATATTGGAAGGAAAAATACAAGGTAAAAGAGGCAGAGGCAGACCAAGACTAACATGGACGAGTAACATCAAAAGATGGACAAGTCAATCTATGACAGCCTGCACCATCAAAGCAAGAAACAGAGTAGAATGGTGATCCATGGTAGCCAACCTTCGTTGCGGAGAAGGCACTCGATGAAGATGATGATTATTCGCATTATGTCATTTGACGTGTGCTGTATTTGCTATCATAGGGACTACAAATGCCGATCTTTGTTTGGATTTTTGATGAAATGTTAATTCGGAAGATTCCACTGGCACGGGCGGTTGAGCAGCTATGGATTTCCATTCGTTTACAGTGATACCGGGTCCTTCGATTAACCATAACAATAAAAATAAGATATGTTTACTGAACTAAAACACATATGTTTAAATAACTCCCATGGGACTACCGGAGCACGATAACAATTGAGCCACTGTTACTTGTGCCACGCATGTCGCTATAGGCGACTAAAGTTGTTTGGAATCGTCGCGTGTGCAATCGAGTAGGACTTGCACGGGGCAATCTTAACGGAAATTACGATAGTATTTTAGGAAATGCTGTGACCAGTGGTGGGGCAGATATACGAAATTCCTGACTGAAATTAAACTGGTTCAATGGCTAAAATAGAATAGCTATGTGGGTGGGAGGGGGTTAACTAACATTGTTAAAGTGTTTACGACCTACGAAGGTCTTAGTCCATTTCTCTTCTGTCAGAAGAAAGCCCCCGTCACGCCAAGTGGCGTATAGGGAATATGGTGTTAGTGACCATACATTTTACAGACCTTCAGTACATGATTTTTGGGGTAATATGGTCGGTATTACGCCAGTGCCGCTTTACTTTCCCAGAAAAATAATCCGGTACCCATTTAAGGCTGGGTGAACCAGGAAGCCGTCGGTTGGGATCGAACCCTACCTCTTGTCCTTTGTAGACCAGTTCACTAACCACTGAGCTATCGCGGCTCCCGTTGTATGAGAGTGGTTCCATTAATTTCTCCAGTGACTGTGGTCTGGGCCACGGTAGTTAGATGGGTCGTTGCTCTGTTACCTATCACGCGTGAGGTAAGAGGTTACTAAGGAGATTGAGGTCAAAATCATAGCGGGTGCTGTTAAGTTCGTGTCTCTGAACCGAAGCAAACTTTTGTGTTGACTCAAGTGTGTGGATCGTATGTTTCATGCTGGAGACCGTGCTGAGATGGGAATCTGAGCACTATATAGATGTCCTTTAGACAATCAGCTATTGTCGATGCTATTATTCGCATACATTTAAGCCTTTGAAATGTGGATTTATAGAAGAATAGGTAGAATTGGATGGAAAGAAATGTGGATTTATAGAAGAATACGTAGAATTGGATGGAAAGAAATGTGGATTTATTGAAGAATAGGTAGAATTGGATGAAAGAAATGCGGATTTATAGAAGAATACGTAGAATTGGATGGAAAGAAATGTGGATTTATAGAAGAATAGTTAGAATTGGATGGAAAGAAAAGAAAACAAACGATGAAGTTTTAAAGCAACTTAAAATAAAAAGAGAACTATTAAATACAATTAAGACAAGACAAATGAAATTTTTAGGGCATGTTAAAAGACACAACAACCTACTAAACGTAATATTGGAAGGAAAAATACAAGGTAAAAGAGGCAGAGGCAGACCAAGACTAACATGGACGAGTAACATCAAAAGATGGACAAGTCAATCTATGACAGCCTGCACCATCAAAGCAAGAAACAGAGTAGAATGGTGATCCATGGTAGCCAACCTTCGTTGCGGAGAAGGCACTCGATGAAGATGATGATTATTCGCATTATGTCATTTGACGTGTGCTGTATTTGCTATCATAGGGACTACAAATGCCGATCTTTGTTTGGATTTTTGATGAAATGTTAATTCGGAAGATTCCACTGGCACGGGCGGTTGAGCAGCTATGGATTTCCATTCGTTTACAGTGATACCGGGTCCTTCGATTAACCATAACAATAAAAATAAGATATGTTTACTGAACTAAAACACATATGTTTAAATAACTCCCATGGGACTACCGGAGCACGATAACAATTGAGCCACTGTTACTTGTGCCACGCATGTCGCTATAGGCGACTAAAGTTGTTTGGAATCGTCGCGTGTGCAATCGAGTAGGACTTGCACGGGGCAATCTTAACGGAAATTACGATAGTATTTTAGGAAATGCTGTGACCAGTGGTGGGGCAGATATACGAAATTCCTGACTGAAATTAAACTGGTTCAATGGCTAAAATAGAATAGCTATGTGGGTGGGAGGGGGTTAACTAACATTGTTAAAGTGTTTACGACCTACGAAGGTCTTAGTCCATTTCTCTTCTGTCAGAAGAAAGCCCCCGTCACGCCAAGTGGCGTATAGGGAATATGGTGTTAGTGACCATACATTTTACAGACCTTCAGTACATGATTTTTGGGGTAATATGGTCGGTATTACGCCAGTGCCGCTTTACTTTCCCAGAAAAATAATCCGGTACCCATTTAAGGCTGGGTGAACCAGGAAGCCGTAGATTGGGATCGAACCCTACCTCTTGTCCTTTGTAGTCCATTTCACTAACCACTGAACTACCGCGGCTCCCATTCCTTGTCTGCGACCATTGTAAAAAATACAGACACTATTTCCAAAAAAGAAAGTCAAAAGAAATCATGGTGAGAATCCTATACTTTTTTATATGTGTCACAGGATCAATAACGACACACAAAAACAAACATAAGAACAAATATTTAAAAAAAAAACAATTTGCAATAAACAATATTATCTAAAATATCACCATAAAAGAATAATAACTTACGACATAGTTTCGGAATTACAGCACAAGGTCTTGACTGTAATAAAACTTGAGAACCTCTGTCAAATCTAGGGGAAACGCAAATATGATTTTGTGGAAATTATTCTATGTGATCCGCACTGTTTTCATGTTTCAAATGAAAAAAAAATGGAAAATGTTTAGAATAGAAGGAATTATAAAAGTAATAAAATTACTAGAACGTATTAGGACAATTAAATGAAAAGTAATGTAAGCAAGATAAACAATTGTGAATGTGATTGTGAAAAAGTAGATTGATAGATAGGACAAATTATGATAATATATATGGGACAATGATAATGGGACAATGATAATGGGACAATGAGACAGATAGACAGACATATAGATAGTCAGACAGACAGGCATACAGATAGTCAGACAGACATATAAATAGTCATGCAGACAGGCATATAGATAGTCAGACAGACATACAGATAGTCAGACAGACAGGCATATAGATAGTCAGACAGACAGGTATACAGATAGACAGACATATAAATAGTCATGCAGACAAGGCATATAGATAGTCAGACAGACATATAGATAGTCTTACAGAAATATAGATAGTCAGACAGACAGGCATACAGATAGTCAGACAGACATATAAATAGTCATACAGACAGGTATATGGATAGTCAGACAGACATATAGATAGTTATAGAGACAGGAATATAGATAGTCAGATAGACACATAGATAGTCAGACAGACAGACAGTCATATAAATAGTCACACAGACAGGCATATAGATAGTAAGACAGACCTGCAGACATTTAGTCAGACAGACATGTAGATAGTCAGAGAGACATATAGATAGACAGACAGACATATAGATAGACATGTAGATAGTCAGACAGTCAAACACAGGCAGACATAGAGACAGATAGATAGACAGACAGAAAGACGGACGCACGGGCTAACAGGTAGGCAGACAGACATATACACAGACAGAAAGACAGACAGTCATATATATATATAGGCAGACAGACATATACACAGACAGAAAGACAGGCAGTCATATATATATATATATATATATATTTATATATAGCCAGACAGACATGTAGATAGTCAGACATAGAGAAACAGCTAGGCAGAGAGACAGATAGATAGACAGCCAGAAAGACGGACGCACGGGCCAAAAGGTAGACAGACAGACAGAAAGACAGAAAGACAGACAGACAGACAGACAGACGGACCTACGGACGGACGGGTGAATGGATGAAGGTATAAACATGTGACAGATTTTGTGAAGACTTGAGACAACAAGACAAACCAAGACATTGTTGAGGGAAAGGCTTGAGAAAGATTATACTGAAGGCATGGTAGAAGATGTATGAAGTGAGAGAAAAGATGTTTACAATTCATCACATATAGTGCCGTCTCCGCATCGAATGTTTAACTACCATAGAGCGCCAATCCGATCTGTCTCTTGTTTTCATAGTGCAGATTGTCATAGGCTGATTTGTCCAACTTTTTATATTACTCGTCCATGTTAGTCTTGGTCAGCCTCCACCTCTTTTACCTTGTATTTTCCCTTCTAAGATTACTTTTAGTAGGCTGTTGTGTCTTTCAACATGCCCCAAAAATGTCATTTGACTTGTTTGAATTGTTTTTAGTTAATTTTTATTTGTTTTAGAATTTATCATTTATTTTATTTTCTTTCTATCGAATTCTTCCTATTCTTCTATAAATCCACAATTCAAAGTGTGGATGTCCATTCTGTATTCTTGTCTAACGTCCATGTTAAAACGAGATAAATTATAGAAACAAGAACTCCTGGTCCTTTTTAAAAAGAGATACAGCTCTCTGTAAGTGGAACCTCAATCTCGATATTTCAATACAAAAAACAACCACATTGAGGATTGAACCCACACTGTTACCAAAGTTTGGCAAGCGACCTGCTCTAACCTCTCAACTCAAAAAGTTGGATGTAACATTAAAATAAACATTTCTTATACAGTTTCATAGAAACTGAACAGAATATTGTTGTAACAAGAACACACGTTTTTCATCACTATCGTGTGCCGTACTGGTTGGCGTATGCGATCATGCCCTTCAAGAATCTTCTTATTCACAGTACATTGTATCAAAGAAGTAAAGGCATCAAGATGCGTAGAGATGCTACATTGTATCCAAGAAGTAAAGGCATCAAGATGCGTAGAGATGCTACATTGTATCCAAGAAGTAAAGGCATCAAGATGCGTAGAGATGCTACATTGTATCCATTTTGCTGTTGATTGTTTCCCATACCATGACACAAAGAAATCAAGTGTCTTCTCTCTTGTCGTCCGCGATCTCTCTTTCCTTTTATTTTGCCAGTTGTGACCAAGTATTCCAACTTTACTCTTCTCATGTTGTGCCCGATAAATGTTGATTGTTTCTTTCCGATGTTATTTAGGAGCTCCCTTTTTGTGTTGGCCTCTTTGAGAATGTCATGGTTGGTCTTTTTTAGCTGTCCAGAGAATTTTCAACATTCTTCTGAGAAATCCCATCACAGTGGCCTCTAATCGTCTCTTAATTAGTTTGTCTACTGTCCATAATTTGCTTCCATAGGTCAAAATTAGCTCTATATAGCACCGATGAACTCTCTTTCTCACTTCTATTGAAATAGACTTAGTATGGTTTTAGTATACAAAAAAATATGTAAATAAAAAATTATAATAATATATGATAGTTTAACACACAGAAACTAATGTCAAAAACGATATATCCATATTTTAGTTCTCAATCTTAAATCCAACTGTATTTACAAATCACATATGTTATCCTTATTGTGCACGAACGTGCTTGCGTCTCACATCGTGTTTTGATCTTGCGGATAACAATTCTTGTAGATATCTTTATCGTATTGGTGGTATCTACAAATGATTGTTTACTTACATGTGGTCCATTTGTTGACTTGAAGTAAGTATAGACCACTCGGTAGACCTTATCTATTTGGGCACATCGTGTTTAGCACTGAATTGTTACAAGATACGTTTGATGGTGGTGGGTGAATGATGAAGACAACATAAAGAGTGTGTCAAAGATCGTTAATGTTAAAAAGTCGAATGATATTGGTGATTTTGTAATTAGTAGTAGTAGTAGTAGTGGTGGTGGTAGTAGTAGTAGCGGTAGTAATAACGGTAGTAGTAGTAGCATTGGTAGTAGTAGTGGTAGTAGCGGTAGTAGTAGCAGTAGTGGTAGTAGCAGTAATGGTGGTGGTAGTAGTAGTAGAAGGAGCGGTAGTAGCAATAGTGGTAGTAGTAGTAGAAGTAGTAGTAGCGGTGGTAGCAGTAGTGGTAGTAGTAGTAGCAGTGGCAGGAGTAGTGGTATTAATAGTAGTAGCTGTGGTATTAATAGTACTAGTGGTGGTATTAATAGTAGTAGTGGTGGTATTAATAGTAGTAGCTGTGGTATTAATAGTACTAGTGGTGGTATTAATAGTAGTAGTGGTGGTATTAATAGTAGTAGCTGTGGTATTAATAGTACTAGTGGTGGTATTAATAGTAGTAGTAGTAGTGGTATTACTAGCAGTAGTGGTGGTATTAATAGTAGTAGTGGTGGTATTAATAGTAGTAGTGATGGTATTAATAGTAGTCGTTGTGGTATTAATAGTAGTAGTGGTGGTATTAATAGTAGTATTGGATGCATTATATTATTATTAAGAAAAATATCTTATGCAACCAATCTATGTCAATAAAAATGAGAAAGAGAGTTCATCGGTGCTATATAGAACCAATTGTGACCTATGGAAGCGAATCATGGACAGTAGACAAACAAATGAAAAGACGATTAGAGGCCACACAGATGGGATTTCTCAGAAGAATGTTGAAAGTTCCCTGGACAGCTAAAAAGACCAATGAGGAAGTTCTCAAAGAGGCCAACACAAAAAGGGAGCTCTTAAAAACATCAGAAAGAAGCAATCAACATTTTTCGGGCACATCATGAGAATAGGAAAGTTGGAATACTTGATTACAACTGGCAAAATAAAAGGAAAGAGAGATCGCGGGCGACAAAGAGAGAAAATACTGGATAGCTTGGTGTCATGGCATGGAAAACAGTCAACAACAGAACTGATACGATGCACTGTAGATAAGATTGTGGAGGGACATGATCACCTACGCCAACTGGTATGGCACATGATGGTGATGGAGATATTAATCGTTGTATTAGTAGTGGTATTAATAGTAGTATTGGAGGTATTAATCGTAGTAATAGTGGTGGTATTGATAGTTGTAGTAGTGGCGGTAAAGGTAAAGGTAAAGTACGAAACTTAATCAACACCTTAGCACGCCAGTTTCCACCCATATGTGCTCGGCCGCCAATCCAGAAGTGTTCGGAGACTTCTGGATAGTGTCGGTTCAAGCATCGATACTCACAATGCGAGGCGGCGTTGGTGTTAGTGACCATATTTTTCTATAACCACGGCACATTTTTTATTGATGTGGTCTGCATCACGCCAGGTCGCCTTTAGTTCCCATAAAAATATCTTTTGCCCAATTTAAGAGGCTAGGAAAGCCTCGAACTCTTGTCAGTCCAACACATATAGGGATCGAATACTAACCCTTCTGATCAGGAAGCGAGAACACTAACCACTTAACTCCAAGACACATAGTAGTAGTAATAGTAATAGTAGTAGTATTAACACAACTAATAGTTGTAGTAGTAGTATTAGTAGTAATAGTAGTAGTAGTAATAATAGTGGTATTAATATTAGTAGTTGTAGTAGTAGTAGTAATAATAATAGTAGTAGTAATATTAGTGGTATTAATAGTAGTAGTAGTTATAATAGTAATGTTAATAGTAATAGCAGTAGTAGTAATAGTAGTTGTAGTAATATTAATATTAGTAGTAGTAATTGTTGTAGAAATATAGTAGTTCTAGAAGTAATGATAGTAGTAGTAGTTGTCATAGTAGTAGTTGTACTAGCAGTATTAGTAGTAATTATAGTAGTAATATGGATCCGCGATAGCTCAGTGGTTAATGAACTGGACTACAAAGGACGGTAGAGTTCGATGCCAACCGACAGCTTCAAGTTCACCCAGCCTTTAATGGGTACCGGATTTTTTTTCTGGGAAAGTAAAGCGGCACGGGCGTAATACCGACCACATTGTCCCAAAAATCATGTGCTGAAGGTCTGTAAAATTTATGCTCACTGACACTATATTCCCTATACGCCACTTGGCTTGACCAGGGCTCTTTACTTTTCTTTTTTATAGTAGTAATATTACTATTAGTAGCAGTAATTGTTGTAGAAATATAGTAAGTAAAGTAAAGTAAAGAGCCCCCGTCACGCCAAGTGCCGTATAGGGAATATGGTGTTAGTGACCATAAATTTTACAGACCTTCGGCACATGATTTTTGGGGTAATGTGGTCGGTATTATGCCCGTGCCGCTTTACTTTCCCAGAAAAAAATCTGGTGCACATTAAAGGCTGGGCGAACTGGAAGCCGTCGGTTGGGATCGAACCCTACCTCTTATCCTTAGTAGTCCAGTTCACTAACCACTGAGCTATCGCGGCTCCCAAATATAGTAGTAATAGAGGTAATAGTGGTAGTAGTACTAGTAGTATTAGTAGAAATTATAGTAGTAGTAGTAATAGTAATCATGAAGAGGAAAATACAAGGTAAAAGATGCGGAGGCAGACCAAGACTAACATGGACGAGTAACATCAAAAGATGGACAAATCAGCCTATGACAACCTGCACCATCAAAGCAAGAGACAGAGCAGAATGGCGCTCCATAGTAGCCGACCTTCGTGCGGAGAAGGTACTCGATGATGATGATGATGAGTAGTAATAATATTAGTGTTTGCAAAAGTAGTAGTCGCAGTAGCAGCAGAAGTAATTCTAGTCGTAGTAAATGTAGTAATAGTAATAGTAGTGATTAGAGTAATTGTAGTAGTATTGTAGTAATAGTAGTAGTATTCGTATTTATAGTAGTAATAATTGTAGTAATAATTGTAGTAATAGTAGTAGTAGAAGTACTCTATCCAGTGTGGTTCAAATGGCCCTGATCACTTCTAGTGGAGAAAAGACTAGAGCTACTGTCACTTGCCACTCTTGTCATGAGAGGCGACTATGGAGACTGGAGTCAAAGTCTTCGACGGTGTTACTAATTTTGTGTATCTGAACTGAAGTCATCTTCGGTTCTTTCGGTAGTGTGTGGTTAGTGTACTTCTTACTGGGCGAGTGCTGAGGAGGGTATCGATGGATTATGGAATTGTCCGTTGAGCAGTGATGTTGATCTGCCACTAAACTAAAATGGTCTGAAATTTTGAATTAAAAAAAAAAAAAAAAAAAACTTTTTAAAATTAATTCGGATACTTCTTGTAGTCAACTTTAGCGTGTTAAATGAGAATCACACATATATTGTATGGCCTGTGGCGTCTTTTGGCGCCCAAAAATCATGTGCCGAAGGTCTGTAAAAGTTATGGTCACTAACACCATATTCCCTATACGCCGCTTGGCGTGACGGGGGTACTTTACTTTTTTTTTTTTACTTTTATGCTGGATGCAGCTTTGCTGAACATCTTCTCTCGTGACTGAAATCGCCAATATTGGATTGACAGATCCATCCACAGAACGAACAGGATGTAGTGGTAGAGCCTGGCCTCATTTCCTCTCTCCTGCTCTGTTTTGTTAACTGCCTCGACTGTTGCTGTACCATTTTATATTTTTGCCATCCAAGTGCTACAATCTGCAGCCATATTTTCCCAGTTTCTTTCACTGATAGAGAATTCTCTCAAGAAAGCCCTGCAAACATCCTTATTTCTCAGCACTGGTCTGCTCTTTGGTCTTTTTCCGTCCTTAAGTTCGCCATACAATATTTATTTGGGAATACGAATGTTTGCCATTCTTCTTACATGACCTAGCCACCTTAGCATGCGACTCCTATTGTATCATGTCTTAACATCATCAAGCGCTATACATTTAAAAAAAAATATAACGATCATCATTTTCAGGAGGACGTGAACTTCTGGTCAATATGGTGGACAGGCGTCGAGAACCGTTGAAGGCTATGTATGAAAAGTGTTCCTTGTTGCAGTTTCCTCTTAATCCAAGTCCGACTTGTTGCAGGAGCTACTGAGTTAAGTGCTCTGAGCACTCCGTGAGCTGTGAGTTTCATCCGTTTTGATCATGTTTCGATATTCCAATTGTTTATGATGAATGATGATATCGTATGACAGGGAACAGTTGGCTGTGTTCACTTTCTGTGCGGTTTCACCTCATGTCTTTTGGCGTGTGCTGAGACTGCTATGATGGGGACTACAGCTACCTTACGTTGTTTGGGAGATGAGTTAGTAATTCGGATGATTCCACTGGCACGGGCGGTTGAGCAATTATGGATTTTAATTCGTTTGCAGTGATACCGGGACCTTCCATAACCAAAGAACCAAAGAACCAATCCTATATTATATTTCTGTGATAAATAAATGAACACAACAATTAAAGTGACAATGATAAACAGGTGTGATACCGTGCTTCTTCAGTGTGTTCTAGATGTGTCAATAGTAGAGAGCAATAACAATACACAAACACCTACAGTTACAGCACATTCGTGTCGTGTGTCCGTTCTTGCATGATTTGATGAAGGCGTAAAGTGGCGCTGTTATGATAACGCGCTGGTCTGACTACTTAGTCGTTCTTATCTTGCTGGGGTAGACAAACTGTTATATACTAAGGGCCAGATCTGAGAAATAAGCCTTCGCCTTAAAAAAAATATATTGAAATAGTTCTATTCGTTTCTCTTCTATTCTATTCTATTCTTTTTATTCTGCTATGTTCTTAAAGAATAGACGATTAGAGGCCACAGAGATGGGATTTCTCAGAAGAATGTTGAAAATTCCCTGGACAGCTAAAAAGGACCAATGAGGAAGTTCTAAAAGAGGCCAACACAAAAAAGGAGCTTCTTAAAAAACATCAGAAAGAAGCAATCAACATTTTTCGGGCACATCAAGAGAAGAGGAAAGTTGGAATACTTGATTACAACTGGCAAAATAAAAGGAAAGAGAGATCGCGGGCGACAAAGAGAGAAAATACTAGATGGCTTGGTGTCATGGCATGGAAAACAGTCAACAACAGAACTGATACGATGCACTATAAATATAAGATTGTGGAGGGACATGATCACCTACGCCAACCGGTATGGCCCATGATGATGATGATGTTCTTGTCCTTTTTACCCGTTGACACAAAGCCATAAACAAGAGCTGTCGAATACTTTTTATCATTTGCTGTCTCCTCTATTTGTTTCCTTCTTCTTATTTTTTTTCTTTTTGGGGGGTCTGGTTGGTCCCGATGCAAGACGCTGGCCTCAAGACAGAGAGGTTGTGGGTTCAAATCCCGACTGCACCAGTGTTATGATTATGATTTCTCTCTGCGGTAACCACCCCCTGGTCTCAGCAGCGAGGCCTGGTTGGAAACGTCAATAACTCATCGACGGGAAAAATTATGAGTATCTCCGAAGAAGTAGTTACCTGCCTGTGCTACGAGGGATCCCTGTGCACACGCCTACCAGAGAAAAATGGATTAATACTCAAAATGCAGTTCCTAGTCTCTAGGGACTTCGTCAGAGGTAAAAGCTGGCGAACGAAAAAAAAAGTTTTACTGCTTTTAGTACAACTACTACTAATATAAATTTACTGTTACTACAATCAATGCCTCTAGTACTACTTTTAATACCACTACTACTATTGCTTCTACTACTTATAATACCACTGCTAACCACTTCGGTTTTCTATCGGAGGTGAAATAAAAATCTTGAGTCTCACACGTCGTGGAGACTGTTTTCAACAAGCGGCCTTTATCCCTCAGGTTCTATCGTGCAGCGAGCCCGACGTACACCAACAATGGTAATATGTGTCGTTAAGATAGTTTTACTTCGGTTGTCAAGGAAATTACAGAGTTATGGTTCTTGCTCATCTGGTAGCCACAGTCCATGACGCTTGATGTTGTTGTTGAGTTGTCTATTCATTGTCAGGTTTAATTTATGTTGGCGATTCATTGGCAAACTTGTGGCACCATGTATTCCTAGCTTCTGTTCTATTCTATTCATGGAACCAGTTTAATTGCAGTCAGGAATTTTCCCACATCAGCTCCATCACTTGTCACAGCATTTCCCATAATGCATTGCTATCTGTCGTGTATTCCTAGGCCTTCCCATATCTCCTCTTTCCATGTGGGTTCCAGGTAAGAGCTTGTCTTGTAATGCCTCAGTTACCTTGCCCAGTGTATTCTATCCATCTCCACCGTCTTTTTTTTATTATCTTTTCTTGAAATGTGTTTTGATTTGTTCTCTGTCACATTGGAACATTCATATTGTTTTCACCTTCTTTTCTTCTTTTTCTCCTTCTTCACCGTCTTCTCCATCTTCATCTTCTTCTTTATCGTCTTCTTCTTATTATTATTATTTTCTTCCTCTTTTGCCTTTTGGCGTCCAGGGGAGACATAATTTGGGGTTTTTTTTCCACGTCTCTACGCCTCTGCTGCTGTCATGTTTCCTAGTGTTTCTATATTCTGTTACTCCACCTTTATCGGGACGGCCTTTGGGTCGGATGTTCTCGCAACATTTATTGAAGGCACGCTATGTTGTGTTTTGATCTTTCTGCCTTGTCACGTGGCCAAACCATTTTATCTGTTGTTTCTTTTTATATTAGATATTTGGGGTTACTCCAAGCTATTTTCTCAGTTCTTCGTTTCTGATCTTATCGATCAGACTGCTTCCTAAGAAGAAAAAGGAGGAGAAGAAGTGGAAGAGTAAAGAAAAGAGTAAGGAGAAGAAGAAGAAGGAGAAGAAGGAGAAGAAAGGAAGAAGAAGAGGAAGAAGAAAGGAGAAAAAGAAGAAAAGAGGAAGAGAAGAGGAAGAAGAGGAAGAAGAAGGAGAAGGAGAAAGAGAAGGAGAAAAAGTAGAAAAGAAGAAGAAGGAGAAGAAAGAGAAGGCGAAGGAGATGAAGGAGAAGGAGAAGTAGGAGAAGGAGAAGGAGAAGAAAAAGAAGAAGAAAAAGGAGAAGTAGGAGAAGGAGAAGAAGTAGGAGAAGGAGAAGGAGGAGAAGAAAAAGAAGGAGAAGAAGAAAGAGAAGAAGGAGAAGAAGGAGTAGAAGAAGGAGAAGAAGGAGAAGAAGACGAAGGAGAAGAAGAAGGAGAAGAAGAAGAAGAAGAAGGAGAAGAAGGAGAAGAAGAAGAAGAAGAAGGAGAAGAAGGAGAAGAGGACGAAGGAGGAGAAGAAGAAGAAGGAGAAGAAGGAGAGAAGAAGAAGAGGAAGAAGAAGAAGAAGAAGAAGAAGAAGGAGAAGTAAGACGAAGGAGAAGGAGAAGAAGAAGAGGAAGAAGAAGAAGAAGGAGAAGAAGGAGAAGTAAGACGAAGGAGAAGGAGAAGAAGAAGAAGGAGAAGAAGAAGAAGGAGAAGAAAGAGAAGGCGAAGGAGATGAAGGAGAAGGAGAAGTAGGAGAAGGAGAAGGAGAAGAAAAAGAAGAAGAAAAAGGAGAAGTAGGAGAAGGAGAAGAAGTAGGAGAAGGAGAAGGAGGAGAAGAAAAAGAAGGAGAAGAAGAAAGAGAAGAAGGAGAAGAAGGAGTAGAAGAAGGAGAAGAAGGAGAAGAAGACGAAGGAGAAGAAGAAGGAGAAGAAGAAGAAGAAGAAGGAGAAGAAGGAGAAGAAGACGAAGGAGAAGAAGAAGGAGAAGAAGGAGAAGAAGAAGAAGAAGAAGGAGAAGAAGGAGAAGAGGACGAAGGAGAAGGAGAAGAAGAAGAAGGAGAAGAAGGAGAGAAGAAGAAGAGGAAGAAGAAGAAGAAGAAGAAGAAGAAGGAGAAGAAGGAGAAGTAAGACGAAGGAGAAGAAGAAGAAGAAGGAGAAGAAGAAGAAGAAGAAGAAGAAGAAGAAGAAGGAGAAGGAGAAGAAGAAGAAGGAGAAGAAGAAGAAGGAGAAGAGAAGAAGAAGAAGAAAAAAGAAGAAGAGAAGAAGAAGAAAAAGAAAAGAAAGAAGAAGAAGAAGAAGAAGAAGAAGAAGAAGAGAAGGAGAAGAAGAAGAAGGAGAAGAAGAAGAAGGAGAAGAAGAAGAGAAGAAGAAGAAGGAGAAGAAGAGAGAGAGAGAAGAAGAGAAGAAGAAGAAGGAGAAGAAGAAGAAGGAGAAGACGAAGAAGAGAAGGAGAAGAAGAGGAGAAGGAGAGAAGAGAAGGAGAAGAGAGAAGGAGAAGGAGGAGGAGAAGGAGAAGAAGTGAAGAAGAAGAAGAGAAAGAAGAAAGAGAAGGCGAAGAAGATGAAGGAGAAGGAGAAGTAGGAGAAGGAGAAGGAGAAGATGTGAAGAAGAGGAAGAAGAAGGAGAAGAAAGAGAAGGCGAAGGAGATGAAGGAGAAGGAGGAGAAGAAAAAGAAGGAGAAGAAGAAAGAGAAGGATAAGGAGAAGATGATGAAGAAGAGGAAGAAGAAGGAGAAGGACAAGAAGAGGAAGATGAAGAAGAAGAAGAACGCGAAGAAGATTACAAAGCAGAAGAAGAAAGGGAAGAACAAGCAGAAGAAGAAGAAATCAATATCAATGCTGCAATGTGACAGAGAACAAATCAAAACACGTTTGAAGAAAAGATCAGAAAATAAAGACGGTGGAGATGGATTGGATACACCGGGCAAGCTAACTGATATTACCAGACAAGCTCTTACCTGGAACCCACATGGAAAGAGGAGACTGGGGAAGGCTTAGGAATACACGACAATAGCAATGAATTTTGAGAAATGCTGTCGGAATTGCTTGGGAAATGCAAAGCGATGTCAGGCCTAACACATAACAGACTCATTCAAGGAATAAAGAACAACGTATCTTGTATGTGACAAAAGACAGCTAGTCCTGTAGTGAGTTAACAAACATCCATGGAAACGAGAATGCAAACAAACTCGGAAAATGAAGTGGGAACATTCAACAAGTCAAACCAATCACAGATGTTCAATGAAATTAAGATTATTCTGAAACAAAACTAGGAAAACAGAATGGAGAAAGATATAAGGAAAACATGAGATAGAAACACAACAGCTTAAGGGGGCTGGGTAGTCTGAAAGAGACGACGCCAACATTAGGACAGTAAAGACCTTGTTTCAAAGGTCACAGGAAGTGGTGGTGATTTAAAAAAAATAGGAATAATTAAATCGTGGTTTCTTGATGACGTTACCCGACCCTGGATAGTGGGATTCGATGTCTAGAACTCTCTGTTCATCATCATCATCGTGTGCCTTCTCCGCAACGAAGGTTGGCTACTATGGATCGCCATTCTACTCTGTTTCTTGCTTTGATGGTGCAAGTTGTCATAGAATGACTTGACTATCTTTTGATGTTACTCGTCCATGTTAGTCTTGGTCTGCCTCTGCCTCTTTTACCTTGTATTTTTCCCTCCAATATTACTTTTAGTAGGCTGTTGTGTCTTTTAACATGCCTCAAAAATTTCATTTGTCTTGTCTTAATTGTATTTAGTAGTTCTCTTTTTATTTTCAGTTGATTTAAAACTTTATCGTTTGTTATCTTTTGCTTCCATCCAATTCAACCTATTCTTCTATAAATCCACATTTCAAAGGCTTCAATTTCCTGTTCTGCACTCGCGCACGTTAAATATCCATTGGCAGTTAAAATCGGAAAGAGTAATCCATAAGTATAGACACACTGTGACAAGAGGTAGGGTTCGATCTCAACCGACGGCTTCCGGGTTCACCCAGCCTTAAATTGGTACCGGAATTTTTCTGGGAAAGTAAAGGTGCACGGGTGTAATACCGACCACATTATCCCAAAAATCATGTGCTGAAGATCTGTAAAATTTATGGTCACTAACACCATATTCCCTATATAGCACTTGGCGTGACGGGGGTACTTTACTTTAATTTTTTTGTTTAGACACACTTTACGGGCAAAATTTTCAGCAAAGAAATACCCATACTTTGGAGCCCAGGCGGGGAGCCGCGATAGCTCAGTGGTTAGTGAACTGGACTACCACGGACAAGGGGTAGGGTTCGATCCCAACCGACGGCTTACGGGTTCACCCAGCCTTAAATAGGTATCGGATTTTTTTCTGGGAAAGTAAAGCAGCACGGGCGTAATACTGACCACATTACCCCAAAAAATCATGTGCTGAAGGTCTGTAAAATATATGGTCACTAACACCATATTTCCCTATACGGCACTTGGCGTGACGGGAGTACTTTACTTTTGGAGCCCAGGCCCGTGATATGGAGCTCATGCATGTGGGTCCGGATTCTCCTCGGATTTTCTCGAGATTCTCGAGGAGGACATCAGAGCACCTATGGGTTCCTGATGGAAAATGTACATCTGAAATAAACAAAAGAATAGGTATGGCAAAAAGTAATTTTAATGTCATGAAGAACATACTAACATCAAAATAAATAAAACAAGATCTAAAACTAAGAATAGCAAAATGCTATATCTCCTGAATATTCCTGTGTGGTGCAGAAACATGGACATTAAACCAGAAAAATGAAGCCTTTGAAATGTGGATTTATGGAAGAATAGGTAGAATTGGATGGAAAGAAAAGAAAACAAACGATGAAGTTTTAAAACAACTAAAAGTGAAAAGAGAACTAATAAACACAATTAGAACAAGACAAATGAAATTTTTGGTTCATGTTAAAAGACACAACAGCCTAATAAAAATAATAATGGAAGGGAAAATACAAGGAAAAAGAGGGAGAGGCAGACCAAGACTAAGATGGATGAGTAACATCACAAGATGTAACCTATGACAATCTGCACCATCAAAGCAAGAGACAGTGGAATGGCGCTCCATAGTAACCAACCTTCGATGCGGAGACGTCACTCCGTGACGATGATCCTAACAAACGAACAAACTGAGCAGACATGAGCAGGCCAAGATATTCAAGCTTGAACAGGTCACTGTGGCCTCAGAGCACATCTACATATGACTCCGTGACTTTGCAATATGTGACTGTGTAGCATCCAGACAAACTCCAGAGCATATCCTACAGGACTGTAGCACTCTCAACACACAGAGCATATCCTACAGAACTGCAGCACGCTGACCATCCAGAGCATATCCTACATGACTGCAGCAGTCTCAACACCCAGAGCATATCCTACAGGACTGTAGCACTCTCAACAACCAGAGTATATCCTACAGGACTGTAGCACTCTCAACACACAGAGCATATCCTACAGGACTGCAGCAATCTCAACACTCAGAGCAATCCTACAGGACTGTAGCACTCTCAACACTCAGAGCAATCCTACAGGACTGTAGCACTCTCAACACTCAGAGCAATCCTACATGACTGTAGCACTCTCAACACTCAGAGCAATCCTGCATGACTGTATCACTCTCAACACTCAGAGCAATCCTACAGGACTGTAGCACTCTCAACACTCAGAGCAATCCTACAGGACTGTAGCACTCTCAACACTCAGAGCAATCCTACAGCACTCTCAACACCCTAAGAACACAAGTATCGTCCACAGAAGCAACCCTGCATCACAAGCTATGGGGAACCGATGCAGACGTCTTGTTCGTGACCCAGGCGTGTCTAAATGTCTAAATATCTCAATATCGAAATGTCTAAATATCTAAATATCTAAATGTCTAAATATCTAAATATCTAAATGTCTAAATATCTAAATATCTAAATATCTAAATGTCTAAATATCTAAATATCTATATATCTAAATATCTAAATGTCTAAATGTCTAAATATCTAAATATCTAAATGTTTAAATATCTAAATATCTAAATGTCTAAATGTCTAAATATCTAAATGTCTAAATGTCTAAATGTCTAAATATCTAAATATCTAAATGTCTAAATATCTAAATGTCTAAATATCTAAATGTCTAAATATCTAAATGTCTAAATATCTAAATGTCTAAATATCTAAATGTCTAAATGTCTAAATATCTAAATATCTAAATGTCTAAATATCTAAATATCTAAATATCTAAATGTCTAAATGTCTAAATATCTAAATGTCTAAATGTCTAAATATCTAAATGTCTAAATGTCTAAATGTCTAAATGTATAGCAATAGCTGATTGCTGAAGAAGAAGAACATAATGACATGAAAGTGTTTTCTTTCTTTTCCTTTTGTTACTGCATTATTAGACTCTTTCTCATGCCGAAGTCGGATGTGTTGGGCCGAAAGGCGCAAATATCAAAGTTATACTGCTGACAACAACACAACAGAGATACGCCCACTTAACGTCCTTTTAAGGGCGGATGATGAAGAGGAATATTCCATTAGTCATCGGGCGAACGCAAGCAAGCAAGACTCTTTCTTTACCTCTCATTAAGATGTTTTCTACACGGTTGCTTACTTTAATCTAAAAGAATTATTTTAATTATGATAAAAAAATGTTGCTGCAAGTAAAAATGCAGAAACATGCATGAGACTACATTCTACTCATTACTGAGATTGATATCTGTTTGGAGTGGTTCACATTTGTTGACCAAGTTCTACTTCACGTGGTTTTCCCTGGTAACATTCTGTTTCAAAATATACTAGCTAACAGAAGCTAGGATCGCCGTGTTCCCTGTAGCGGTGGCTGTTGCTGATATAGAAGACTCAGAAGTATTGCAGTACCTCTAGGCTGGACTAGTAGTTTCCCTGCATAGCCTGGGATAGACGAACTACAACTTCTCCAGTAAGGGCCGGGAATGTCAAAAAAGCCATTACGACCCGCCACATCAACGAGTAAAAGGGCACCCTACCCGCATCAACTCGTGACATTACATCAACTCAACAACTGTTAATGTTAGTCCAAATTCGTTTATGAGAATTAATATTTCAAAAGTTAACAAACTGGACCCTTTGTAAAAAAAAATTTAATTAATCACAAAAATATAATACAAGTTGAAGTCATAGTGTCTTTCATGATCATTGTTAATGCTTCATAGCAGAATTATATTCAAATTTATGTTTCAGAACTGAGAAAATGTGTCAACACTACTAAAATAGCACAAGCAAACAGCCGTGAATTAATATTTGGACGTGATATCCGACTTCACGAAAGAGTTCTTAAATCTTATATAGAGCCAGTCTTAGCATACGGATGTGAATCGTGGACAATAGGACAAGTAAAAAAAAAAAAAAAAAGTAAAGTACCCCCGTAACGCCAAGTGGCGTATAGGGAAATATGATGTTAGTGACCCTATATTTTGCAGACCTTCAGCACATGATTTTTGGGGTAATGTGGTCAGTATTACGCCCGTGCTGCTTTACTTTCCCAGAAAAAATCCGGTACCCATTTAAGGCTGGGTGAACCCGGAAGCCGTCGGTTGGGATCGAACCCTACCCCTTGTCCGTGGTAGTCCAGTTCACTAACTACTGAGCTATCGCGGCTCCATAATAAGACAGCAGACAAGAAAATCACCAAAATCTGTAGAAATATGGTTTTATAGAAAAATGTTCAGAATACCATGGACAGCTAAGAAGAGTAATGAAGATGTTCTGAAAGAGGCCAAAGCAAAAAGAGAGCTAGTTTTCAATATTAGGAAGAAACAATCATCATATTTTTGGCCATGTAATGAGAAGAGAACAGCTGGAATATATTGTAACAACTGGGAAAATTGAGAGACGAAGAGATACAGGGGAGGAAAGAGAAAAAAATAACAGACAGCTTAAGAGAATGGCGAGGCAGAAGGTCAATAACAGAAATGATAAATAGTTGTCGTGATCGAAAGTTGTGGAGAGACATGATCACCTACGCCAGCAGGCCCGGTACTTGATGATGATGATTCTACTTCTGGTGACCAACTTGTTTTTGCAATAATGTATACTTCACTTCTACGAACCGCTTGACCAATTTGACATTTGAGCAATAGCGCATTTACGCCTTTCTAAGGGCGGACGCGGACATGTAGTAGTTGCCAAACAAACACAGACAACAACACTATCGTTCTGAAAACCATCATCATCATCATCATTGTTAACCAGAAACATCTTCTGACAAGTCATTACATTTATCATCATCATCAAGTGCCAAGCCTGCTGGCGTAGGTGATCACGTCTCTCCACAACTTTCGATCACGACAGTTATTTATCATTTCTGTTGTTGACCTTCTGCCAAGCTATTCTCTTAAGCTGTCTGGTATCTTTTCTCTTTGCTTCGCTCTATCTCTTCGTCCCTCAATTTTCCCAGTTGTTACAATATATTCCAGTTGTTCCCTTCTCATTACATGGCCAAAAAATGATGATTGTTTGCTTCCTAATATTGAAAATTAGCTCTCTTTTTGCTTTGGCCTCTTTCAGAACATTTTTATTACTCTTCTTAGCTGTCCATAGTATTCTCAACATTCTTCTGTAAAACCACATTTCTACAGACTCCAGTGATTTTCTTGCCTGTTGTCCTATTGTCCATGATTACATCAATATGTTAAAGCTGACTCTACATATTTTACATGCATATTTATTATATTTGTGCAGCTCATTAGCAACAAGAAGAAATGCAAATCATTAAAACAAGTAAAAAAACGCATGAACAAATTACACGCATTATATATAGCAAAGATGTATTTGTTTTAGAAAAGCGAAGAGAGTGGAAATATTGTATTAAATTGTTTGTTGTTATGACAGTTACCACTGCACACTGGACGCATGTAAACTGAGTGATTCGATGAGCATGATAAAAAAGTGGAGGCGGGCTCTGTACGCATGCAATGGGTAGAGTCGTTGCAGAAATTCAAAATACGTAAGGTCACCTTTGTCTATGTCCCTGGACATGCGGGAGTTCGGGGAAATGAAAGAGTGGACAGGCTGGCTAGCTGCGCTGTTGTTGAGGTCGGGCAACCAATGGATCGGGCGGACATCATCAATGCCCTCCGAGATGTGGGAAGAGCACAGGACTTCAACAAACACAGATCTACGTCACTTCTTCGGATGATGGAAATGGGAGTTAAGTTGGGCATAGCCAGAAATGAGACACTTAGTGGCCGTGTAAGAAGACTTATCAACCAACATAGAACTGGAGTCGTCAGTCGCTGGACACTGAGGGAATTGCTGAGGAGGGGATCTGAGCACCTATGGACATGTTCGGAGTGCAATGATGATGACCCGCAAATAACTCAATAACTGAGGAATGGATCTGAGCACCTATGGACATGTTCGGAGTGCAATGATGATGACCCGCAAATAACTCAATAACTGAGGAATGGATCTGAGCACCTATGGACATGTTCGGAGTGCAATGATGATGACCCGCAAATAACTCAATAACTCAATAGCTCAATAACTCATCTCAATAACTGGACGAATCAACAGGTTCTCTGAGACCCTCCTAGAGAATCTCGAGAAAATCCAAGAAGAATCCTGAACTACGTGGCAGAACTTAACAGCACAGCTTGGGTCCACGGTGTGGGTAAGTTCCCGTTGATAAGTTTACAAGGGCAGTGGTCATATTTTGGCCTCATCATCATCATCATCATCATCATCATCATCATCATCATCGCTTGCCGTCTCCGCAACGAAAGTTGGCTGCCATGGAGCGCCATTCTACTCTGTCTCTTGCGTTGATGGTGCAGGTTGTCAAAGGCTGATTTGTCCATCTTTTGATGTTAATCGTCCATATTTGTCTTTATCTGCCTCTGCCTCTTTTACCTTTTATTTTCCACTCAAGGATTTATTTTAGTAGGCTATTGTGTCTTTTAACATGCCTAAAAATTGCATTTGTCTTGTTTGAATTGTGTTTAGTAGTTCTCTCTTCATTTTTAGTTTTTGTAAGACTTTATCGTTTGTTTTCTTTTCCTTCCATCCAATTCTACCTATTCTTCTATATATCCACATTTCAAACGTTTCACTTCTCTTACTGTTTTCTTGTCTAATGTCCATGTTTCTGCACCATATAAGATTTTCTTCAAATTCTTTGCCTTCTTTATAGATTTTAACGCACGAATGCCCTTTAACGTGGGCAAACGCACAACGGGACATTCTTTTTATTGACATTATCTGTGACTGTAATACATCACACTCTAGGAAAGATAATCAATAACCTAAGATATGCTGATGACACTGTACTACTAGCAGAAAATCCTAAAGATCTACAACAATTACTTAATGAAATAAACATGACAAGCAAAAAATATGGACTTGATATGAATATCAAAAAGACAAACTATGATCATAAACAAAGAAAATACTCAAAACCCAATTGTGGATATCAAAATAGAAGGAATAGACCTGGAGACAGTTCAGAACTATAACTACCTTGGACATACTATAACCAGTGATGGAAAATGTACAACTGAAATAAACAAAAGATTAGGAATGGCAAAAGTAATTTTAATGTCATGAAGAACATACTAACATCAAAACAAATAACACCAGGGCTAAAACTAAGAATAGCAAAATGTTACGTCTTCTCAACATTCCTATATGGTGCAGAAACATGGACATTAGACAAGAAAACAGACAAGAGAATTGAAGCTTTTGAAATGTGGATATATAGAAGAATAGGAAGAATTGGATGGAAGGAAAAGAAAACAAATGATAAAGTCTTAAAACAACTAAAAATGAAAATAGAACTACTAAGCACAATTGGAACAAGACAAATTCGATTTTTGGGCCATGTTAAAAGACACAACAGCCTACTAAAAGTAATCCTGGAGGGGAAAATACAAGGTAAAAGAGGTAGACCAAGACTTATTGACAGGGAGAATAAATCCCACGATTATTTTTATGATTTTGAAAAAGTCACGACCGCTTCTGGTGGGTTTTAAACCCAGATCCTTCCTGTCCTAGGGCCGATGGCAGGACCTCAAGACCACCTTCCTGTCCTAGGGCCGATGTCAGGACCTCAAGACCACCTTCCTGTCCTAGGGCCGATGTCAGGACCTCAAGACCACCTTCCTGTCCTAGGGCCGATGTCAGGACCTCAAGACCACCTTCCTGTCCTAGGGCCGATGTCAGGACCTCAAGACCACCTTCCTGTCCTAGGGCCGATGTCAGGACCTCAAGACCACCTTCCTGTCCTAGGGCCGATGTCAGGACCTCAAGACCACCTTCCTGTCCTAGGGCCGATGTCAGGACCTCAAGACCACCTTCCTGTCCTAGGGCCGATGTCAGGACCTCAAGACCACCTTCCTGTCCTAGGGCCAATGTCAGGACCTCAAGACCACCTTCCTGTCCTAGGGCCGATGTCAGGACCTCAAGACCACCTTCCTGTCCTAGGGCAGATGTCAGGACCTCAAGACCACCTTCCTGTCCTAGGGCCGATGTCAGCACCTCAAGACCACCTTCCTGTCCTAGGGCCGATGTCAGGACCTCAAGACCACCTTCCTGTCCTAGGGCCGATGTCAGGACCTCAAGACCACCTTCCTGTCCTAGGGCCGATGTCAGGACCTCAAGACCACCTTCCTGTCCTAGGGCCGATGTCAGGACCTCAAGACCACCTTCCTGTCCTAGGGCCAATGTCAGGACCTCATGACCACCTTCCTGTCCTAGGGCCGATGTCAGGACCTCAAGACCACCTTCCTGTCCTAGGGCCAATGTCAGGACCTCAAGACCACCTTCCTGTCCTAGGGCCAATGTCAGGACCTCAAGACCACCTTCCTGTCCTAGGGCCGATGTCAGGACCTCAAGACCACCTTCCTGTCCTAGGGCAGATGTCAGGACCTCAAGACCACCTTCCTGTCCTAGGGCCGATGTCAGCACCTCAAGACCACCTTCCTGTCCTAGGGCCGATGTCAGGACCTCAAGACCACCTTCCTGTCCTAGGGCCGATGTCAGGACCTCAAGACCACCTTCCTGTCCTAGGGCCGATGTCAGGACCTCAAGACCACCTTCCTGTCCTAGGGCCGATGTCAGGACCTCAAGACCACCTTCCTGTCCTAGGGCCAATGTCAGGACCTCATGACCACCTTCCTGTCCTAGGGCCGATGTCAGGACCTCAAGACCACCTTCCTGTCCTAGGGCCAATGTCAGGACCTCAAGACCACCTTCCTGTCCTAGGGCCAATGTCAGGACCTCAAGACCACCTTCCTGTCCTAGGGCCAATGTCAGGACCTCAAGACCACCTTCCTGCCCTAGGGCCAATGTCAGGACCTCAAGACCACCTTCCTGTCCTAGGGCCAATGTCAGGACCTCAAGACCACCTTCCTGTCCTAGGGCCAATGTCAGGACCTCAAGGCCAACTTTCCTGGCTTAGGGCCGATTTCAGGACCTCAAGACCACCTTCCTGTCCTAGGGCCAATGTCAGGACCTCAAGACCACCTTCCTGCCCTAGGGCCAATGTCAGGACCTCAAGACCACCTTCCTGCCTTAGGGCCGTTGTCGAACTCCAAGACCACACAGCCATAATTACAAAAAAAAAATTTAAAACGTGTTTGTATGTGTGTGTTTTAAGGTGACGAAAAAAATAAGGAAAAAAATAGAGAGAAATTATTTGATAATTATTTGATTTGTTACAAGTAGTCATCAATATTCTACCACTCGTTGTCTGCGGTCATCAATCTACGGGTTTACCCTGAACGACATGATATCTATTCCTTAACATAATCAACTGATTATGAACAGCATTTTGTCAAAGATTAATTTCCTTATTTCCTATAGTATAGTATCTTCGTTATTTTGTTCCGAGGCTTGTCTTATATTTTGTGCCAAAAATTGTCTTATATTGTGAGTCGAAGATTGTCTGATATTTTGAGTCGAAAATTTTCTGATATTTTGTTTCGGTAGTTGACTTTATATTTGTGTGTGCAAAATATTATTCTCTTATTTTGTTGCGAAGTTTGTCTTTTCAACTTTGTGTCGAAGATTGTTTCTATGTATTGTGTGAAAAATTGTGTTTATATTTTGTGTAAAGAGGTGCTTTTCTTTTGTTATTTGTTCGGTATTTGTTTTGTGTCTGTCAAATTGAATTTGCTTCAAATCATCAAATAGTTGAGTACTATAATTCGTTCTCAAATTCAGTGCCTACAGAGTTGATCAATTATCTCGGAAACTGTTTGATGAATTTCTGTAATTCTTTTTTCATGAAATCTTATTTTTTCACCGACCTTCAGATTTGATAACATTTAAGTACAAAGGTAGTCTGAATTTTGCACAAATCGTTTTTTGTGATATAATTTTAGGAAAATATAAACCGCGTGCTCTATAAAATAGATTTGACTGTAAATTATGTTAATTTTCTAACAATGCAAGCCAAAGGCGTATCCGTATTACATTGAATAGGGCACATTTTTCATTTGATTTTATATCTTCGCTATAGAGATAAGTAAACTTCCTTGCTTGACCGTCGCCTCTGCAGAGTCAAAGTTATGTCCTATCGATCGATTGAAAGACTTTCTATCTATATTTAGAGCTGCCCGTGTTCTGTTTTCTGGTTTTTTAATATCTTAATATAACCGACCCCGTTTTAGATTCCTTGCAAACGTGCATGTACAATAACACAGTTACCTTTTGCATAGTGATGAATTTACACTTTAAACTCTCCATGGTTTTAAAAATCAAGTAGTCACTACACAACAGCTTACAAATTATCACACATACAGGAATATTCATTAATAGTAAACATTTTGTCAAAATACGCTTCTGGAGCAATTTAACAAGAAACCGGAAATGAAATTATCAAAAAACAACCCTGGGAAGTGGCACGCGTCTTACAGGTTAAGAGTGCCAAACGGTGCTAAGATTGTGTGGTGTGTACGTGAAATTTGCCTTCTTAATTGGTGAGTTGATTACAACAAATGTGGGTATTGTAAAATCCTAAAATTTATGACAAGCAAGAAAATCATATTTTTATATCCCTCAAATAAGCAAAAATCTTTCCTAAATGCATGACAGTAGGGCAAAAAATCAGACTGTAGGTCGTTGAAAAAAATAAGATTTCATGAAAAAGAATTACAGAAATTAATCAAACAGTTTCCGAGATAATTAATCAACTCTGTGGGCCCGAATTTGTGAACGAGCTATGGCACTTTCTTCTTTGAGAAGAGCGGGTGGCCGAATCGATAAGGTATCGGGCTCTAAACAAAGAGAACGTGGGTTCAAATCCCAGTAGTGTCAACAGTTTTTTTTTTCTATTTGAAATAAATACTCAGATCCAAACACCTCGCGTCGATTGCACTGGACAAGCGACCTTTATTCTCCAGTCCTACAGTCATTCCCACCACGGCATACGTCAGCAGTGGGAAAATATTGTGAAGATTTTTTTACTTGGTCTTTGGTTATTGTTTTAAATATGACGTGTGACGTGAACTTCCCAATTGTTTATCGTGTCGGGTGTTGTCGAGTAACTGTGAACCGAAGATCGTTTGTTGATTTTGCGTCAAATATATTGTCTGGTCTAGCATTGGTCAAGCTGCTACTGCCTGTGCCCGTCTTTCTAGGCGTGTCTTTCACAACAACAAGCTGACAATTAAAACAAAAGCCGCAGTGTACAATGCCTGCATAATTAGCATCCTCCTGTATGGCAACGAATCTTGGACAACCTATGTAAAGCAGGAGAGAAGGAAGGCTAAATGCATTCCATATGCGATGTCTGCGCCGTATTCTTGGTATCACCTGGAAGGATAAAGTGACAAACATGGAGGTCATGACTCGCACAGGCCTCCCGAACATCTACACGCTGCACAAACAACGTAGGTTAGGCTGGCTTGGCCATGTACACCGTATGAAAGATTGCCGCATACCAAAAGATAAACTCTATTGACAACTAGCTGACGGCAACAGGACTAGAGGACGCCCAAAACTTTGATTTGTAGAAGTTTGTAAACGCGACATGAAGACTCTGAACATAAACCCTGCAGCCTGGGAAGAAATAGCTACAGACCGCAATCTCTGGAAACACACTCTAAAGGTTCACCTCAAACAAGAAGCAGATAGATTCATAGAGAAAGAGAACACACGCCGAAAGAAAAGAAAAAAATGTCATTTCTAGGGCCGCTGAAAAATCCATAGTCAACTATGATTGACGGAGGCTGCTATAGTCAACTATGATTGACGGAGGCTGCTATAGTCAACTATGATTGACGGAGGCTGCTATAGTCAACTATGATTGACGGAGGCTGCTATAGTCGACTATGATTAACGGAGGCTACTACCATATTGTCTTGTATTTCAAATGAACAGATAAGAGATGAATCAAAACAGGAATACGTGTCGAGCTTTATAAGAAGGTGTTGGAAATACATCGGTCATGTGCTGAGAATGAATGAAGAAAGACTTCCCCATCAGGGCATTCATGTGGAAACCATCTGGTAAAAGAACAAAAAATGAAAAGATCAAGAGAATCGCTAAGCATATTCATGTTAGGGAAGGCTCAACCATGGGGCTAAGAAACAATCAAGAACTACAAGAACTACAAGAATTAGCAGCAACACATCAATAGCGGAGAAATGTGACTTCCGTCCTATGTGTTCTCTTCGGCCCGAGAGGAAAATGAAATGAATGAATTTCTACATTAAAAGATCTTTGCTGATTTTTCGTCACATTTTGTCCGGCATTTTGATGTCTACACTTGTTTCGATGTTTAAAGTTGTTTCGATGTTAAAAGTTATTTCGACGTCTGAAGTTGTTTCGACGTCTGAAGTTGTTTGTTGATTGTGCGTTACATGCTATCCGATGTTGTTGTGAGAATTTGTTCAGCAACTTTATGTCCACATCTCGCTGCATCTCTAATCCCATATTTCCCCCTAAATAATCCAAACACGTGACTGTCCTTTAATTATCTCTCTTACCTAAACCAATATCTTGCCCTCCATTCATTTTGTCATGAAAGTGACCATTCCTTTGACTATTTTCACTTTTATACCTTTTGTACCGCAGCCAGATTTGACGAACAAGGTCCGCAGTCAACATCTCCTCTGCATTATTCGATATCATTCTCAGAATAAATACTCCATCCGGTTTCATATACTTGGCCAGCATATGTAGTACCATGTTCTTTTCCTTTGGCGATGTCGCGTCAGGAACGATGTCCCCAGTATAATATTTCAAGAACTTCTTTGTCTGACCTGTGCTCAGAAGCTTAAATGCCCATTTTGAGAAACTGATAGCGTTAGTTATCAACAGAAATATTAAACAAAACCAGATAATTAAAAACATTTTCTCTATAAATATATTAAGAGTCAGCACACATTGAACTGTAAAGGTCTGGACATTCTGAAGCTGTCGGATTTTCATATCGCAGAGAGCAACTCTCGGGAAGGTGTCATCGTTCTCCCATTCCCCATATTTGGAATATTTTCTGAAAACATCAATTCCGAATGACCAGAAGTTTGTCCTCAAAACTGATGAAATAATCAAGAATTGGCCGATTGTGTTTAGGAGATACATCAACTTAACAAACAGGTATGTTATGATAAGGTTGTGGCCTGATCTCTTTCCGTAGCACATGATGACGTCAGAGATGATTCGCTGCATCTTTTGGCAATAGCCGGATCTGAAATAAGACACAGAACGAACTAAACATTTTAGAAAAGAAGCTTGATTATCTGGGCTAATTATGACCACGTTTTGTCTGGATAAAAAACAATCCGGATAACCGCTGACCGCATATATATATTTTTTTTTACCATAAAACCATTGACGCTTCCCCAATCATAGTAAAAAAGTAAAGTACCCCCGTCACGCCAAGTGGCGTATAGGGAAATATGGTGTTAGTGACCATAAATTTTACAGACCTTCAGCACATGATTTTTGGGGTAATGTGGTCTGTATTACGCCCATGCCGCTTCCCTTTCCTCATGCATAAAAATAATTTAATATTTGTTTTAAATGACCACACATGCTTTCTATATTCCTTCAATGGAAGACGTTTCATTTGCAGTCAGTAATTTCCCATATCCGCTCCACCACTTGTCAAAATATTTCCAAAAAATGCATTGATGAATTATGTTGACATGGGCGCTCCGTGCACGTCTTACACGGCTGCACATGCGACAATTCGAAGCCTCTTGCGACGTGCGTGGCAGGTAACGGTGGATCCACTCTTTTCTCCACTCAGCGTAGAAAATGTGTATTTACGAATATTAATATTTAAAACAACAAACACAATTAGTTAAAATCGTACATGTTAACAAAGTATGGTCTAGATGAAGATGGAGATAGAAGATCCAACAATGTGACTGAGAAGAACCAGTTAACTACCACAAATAAAGTGGCGCTGCGACGTATCTCTGTCCATTATGGAGTTGAGTTGATGTAATGCCACGAATTGATGCGGGCAGGTTGTCCTTAGTTGTTGCTGTTGTTGTTGTTGTAGTTGCAGCAGCAGTAGTAGTAATAGTAGTAGTAGTAATTGTAAAAGTAGTTGTGATAGTAGTAGTTGTTGTAATAGTAGTAGTTGTGATAGCAGTAGTAGTTGTAGAGAGGTAGTAGTACTTGTATTAGTAGTAGTAGTAATTGTTTTGTAGTTGCAGTAGTAGTAGTAGCAATAGTAATAGTAGTAGTAGTAGTTGTTGCTGTTGTTGTTGTAGTTGCAGCAGTAGCATTAGTAGTAGTAGCAGTAATAGTAGTAGTAATAGTAGTAGTAGTAGTTGTGATAGTAGTAGTTGTGATAGTAGTAGTTGTTGTAATAGTAGTAGCAGTAGTTGTGATAGTACTAGTAGTTGTAATAGTAGTTGTAGTAGTTGTGATAGTAGTAGTTGTGATAGTAGTAGTTGTTGTAATAGTAGTAGCAGTAGTTGTGATAGTAGTAGTAATTGTAATAGTAGTAGTAGTAGTGATGTTAGTACTAGTAGTTGTAATAGTAGTAGTAGTAGTAGTAGTAGTAGTTGTAATAGTAGTTGTAGTAGTTGTGATAGTAGTAGTAGTTGTGATAGTAGTAGTAGTTGTGATAGTAGTATTAGTTGTAATAAGAGTAGTATTAGTAGTTGTTGTGATAGTAGTAGTAGTTGTAATAGTAGTTGTAGTAGTTGTGATAGTAGTTGTAGTTATGATAGTAGTAGTAATTGTTGCTGTTGATGTTGATGTTGTAGTTGCAGCAGTAGTAGTAGTAGTAGTAATAGTAACAGGAGTAGCAGTTGTAATAGTAATAGAAGTAGTAATAGTAGTAGAAGCAGAAGTTGTAATAGTAGTAATAGTAGTAGTTGTAATAGTGGTAATTGTAATAATAGTAGTAGTTGTTGCTGTTGTTGTAGTTGCAGTAGTAGTAGCAATAGTATTAGTAGTATTAGTAGTAATAGATGTAACAGTAGTAGTAGTAGTAGTAGTAGTACAAGTAGTAATATTAGTAGTAGTAATAGTAGTAAGAGTATTAGTAGTAGTAATACTTGTAATAGTAGTAGTAATAGTAGTAGTAGTTGTAGTAGTAGTAGTAGTAGTAATAGTAATAGTAGTAGTAGTAGTAATATTTGTAGTAGTAATAATAGTAGTAGTAGTAATAGTTTTAGTAGTAATAGTAGTAGTAGTAGTAAAAGTAGTAGTAGAAGTAGCAATAGTAGTAGTAGTAATAGTAGTAGTAATGGTAGTAGTAATAGTAGTAGTAGCAGTAGTAGTAGTAGTAAAAGTAGTAGTAGAAGTAGCAATAGTAGTAGTAGTAATAGTGGTAGTAATAGTAGTAGTAATAGTAGTAGTAGCAGTAGTAGTAGTAGTAGCAGAAATGTTTTTTGTCTTTTCTTTCGTCGTGTATTCTTTTTTTTCTATAAATCTGTCTGTTTCTTGTTTGAGTTGGAGCTTTAGAGTGTCTTTCCAAAGAATGCATTCTGAAACTGTCTCTTCCCAGGCTCCAGGGTTTACGTTTAGAATCTTAATGTCGCGTTTACACACATCCACAAATCGAAGTTTTTGGCGCCCCCTAGTTTGCCATCTGCCAGTTGTCCATAGAGTATATCTTTTGGTATGCTGCCAGCTTTCATACGGTGTACGTGGCCAAGGCAACGTAACCTGCGTTGTTTGAGCAGCGTGTAGATGTTCGGGACGCCTGTGAGAGTGAAGACCTCCACGTTTTTCACCTTTGTCCTTATAGGTGATACCAAGAATACGGGCGCAGATTTCACATTCGTAATACATTTAGCGTTCTCTCCTGATTTGTATAAGTTGTCCATGATTTTCTACCATACAGAAAAAGACTAATAACGCAGGCGTTGTAAACTGCGGCCTATGTTTTAGTTGTCAATTTGATGCTTTACCTAACACGCCTAGAAAGGACGGGCGAAAGTGGTAGCAGCTTTACCAATGCGTGTGTAAATTTCTGTATCTCAAGATAGTTTGTCTTTGATAATGGACCCCATGTAGCTATACTGACGCACACTATCGAATTTGTCTTCTTTTTCTACTACCTTTCAGCTCCCTGTGGAGCATAGCTCTTCAACAAACACTTTACAATCGACTTGTCCATGTTTGTGAAGTTTTATCGGCTTATTTTTGTTACAGTATGGGATAAAAAGTCCCATGCCCAAATCTCCTTAGTCGCCTCTTACGAGCATGCCTGGTAGGGAACAGCGCCACTATCTTTACTCCACTTTCTGGCCCCGGCAGCGCACGGGCGCATCAAGTTTGTAGTTGTCAATAAGTATGGCAGGTGTTGCTTCGACGTCCTGACCGAGTATGTGTACTAACGACTAAATGCATGTAGGCAAGCCATATCTCTGTTTCATACTGAGTATACGAAAATGCACCACAAAGCAGAACAACAACAAGCAGAACAACAACAAGCAGAACAACAACAAGCAGAACAACAACAAGCAGAACAACAACAAGCAGAACAACAAACCGAAGAGGAAGCTGAGGAAGTAGAAGAAGAAATAGAGAAAGAAAAGAGAAGAAATAAAAAACAAAATACATTTAAATTGACATTAATAGCTTGTAACCCCGGATCCTCTTCAGTTGTAGTATCTGCATTGGATCACACCATTCGTCCTGCATGTCAATTTAATTGAATCGATGTACAGTAATTCTTTTTTTTTTCTACTAGTTTACTGCAAGTACCAATGAATGTTCTACAAAATAAGCGTGATTACCACCTAATATACTACAAATTATGGCGTGAGTACCAACTAACTTACTACAAATTTAACGCCAGTACTACTAATGTACTACAAATTTAGCGTCAGTACCAACTAATGTACTACAAATTTAGCGTCAGTACCAACTAATGTACTACAAATTTAGCGTTAATACAAACTAATTTATTACAAATATAGCGTCAGTACCAACAAATGTACTACAAATCTAGCGTCAGTACCAACAAATGTACTACAAATTTAGCGTCAGTACCAACTAATGTACTACAAATTTAGCGTCAGTACCAACAAATGTACTACAAATTTAGCGTCAGTACCAACTAATGTACTACAAATTTAGCGTCAGTACCAACTAATGTTGAATCCTCACCAATCACCATCAAGGGCGTTCTTCTCTAGAATGCATGGAAAAAGACCAAGAGGATGACCCAGAAGAAGATGGATAGATGCAGTGACAGAGACATGTAACAACAAAGGAAAATCATTAATTCAGACAGTTCGAGCAGCTCAAGAACGACAAATGATATAAACCACGACACCTTTTAGGTATCAGTGAGAAAGAGAAAAGAAGAGGAGGAGGAAGATCAACAACTAATGTACTACAAAGTTATCGTCAGTACCAATTAATGTACTACAAAGTTATCGCCAGTACAAACTAATGTACTACAAAGTTATCACCAGTACAAACTAATGTACTACAAAGTTTATTTTGAACTTCTCTGGTTCTCTGATGGCTTTTTAACATCGACAGAAAACTGAGGGCTCTAATGTTCTCTAGTGTGTCAGCTGCATGGTACTCATCGTGAGCTGCAGAATAATCTAGGCAACGCCTGTCGATATTTTAACATGCCCCTACCATTTTAATGTTCGTTACTTCTAACATTGAGAGTAGGTCTTTACCCCGTCATGGTCGCAGGAGTTTGTTGCGAGCATTCCTATTGGTGGGAGCTGCGATAGCTCAGTGGTTAGTGAACTGGTCTACAAAGGACAAGAGGCTTCCGGGTTCACCCAGCCCTAAATGGGTACCAGATTGTTTCTGGGAAAGTAAAGCGGCACGGGCGTAATACCAACCACATTACCCCAAAAATCATGTGCCGAAAGTCTGTAAAAATTATGGTCACTAACACCATATTCCCTATACGCGACTTTCCTTGACGGGGCTCTTTACATTTTTTTTTTACCCCTATTGGTGATATGATTTGTATAAATATGCACTACATAAATTATGTACCAGCATGTTCTCAGAAAGTTTAAAATACTTTACCCCCGACCCAGCAAGATAAGGGATAAGAAATGTAACTTTTATCACCAGATGTTGATTAGATAAAGTGATAGTTTTATCTGAAACCGATGATTATTCTTTCCTTGAATTACGTGATATGGTGAAATTCTTTTTGTTATTTATGTATTTTTGAGCCTCGCCGTTAATTCAGACAATTACACACATAACAAACGTGTATGTCACAAATGTAAAACATATAGCTATTGATCAAAGCCTGCACACAGAGAATCACAACCTGATATGAGATGCTTAACCCTTTCCGTACGTTTCACCGCATAGTGCGTCACGCTCAATTTGATTAGTGTGATCACCATCAAACCATATTCTTTTTACATGTCTTGTATCATCTTGATATTGCTGAAATCTAATACATTATTCAATTATCTAAACATTCATATATAATTTTTTTAAAAAGTAAAGTATACCTGTCACGCCAAAGGGCGTATAGGGAATATGGTGTTAGTGACCATAAATTTTACAGACCTTCAGCACATGATTTTTGGGGTAATATGGTCGGTATTACGCCCGTGTCGCTTCACTTTCCCAGAAAAAAAATCCGGTACCCATTTACGGCTGGGTGAACCCGGAAGACGTCGGTTGGGATCGAACCCTACCCCTTGTCCTTTTTAGTCCAGTTCACTAACCACTGAGCTATCGCGGCTCTATTCATATTGGTTATTGGTTATGGAAGGCCTCGGTATCACTGCAAACGAATTAAAATCCATAATTTCTATTCTATAGAGCCAATTCTGACCTGTAGAAGCGAATCATGGACAGTACACTAAGAAATGAAAAGACAATTAGATGCCACATAGAACTTTCTATTCATATATAATATGTTATATGTTAGCTAAATATAAATATGTATATTGATTCTTAAAACCATGAACAATTTTGTCTCTGAAATCTCTTCTGTTGCGTCGATAAAAAAACGTCTGTACGGAAAGAATTGTGGAAGATAACAAGCAGCACAAAGATGAATGAATATCCAGTATTAAAATAATCAGAGAACATATCGGAATTAAATCGTATCTGGAATATCTGTATATAAACAAACAACAAATTAAATGGTTCGGACATTGGTGAGAATGAAATCAGAACAAAAAACATCAAAATCTCTTCTCTCAAAATATCAGGACAGAGAATACGAGCCAGACCAAGGAAGAGATGGTTGAACAGAATAAAAGAAATGCCTTCTTCTATCTTTCAACTCCGTGTGGATCGTACATCTTCAACAAACACTTTCCAAACAGTTCTGTTTCGTGTAATTCTTTTAAGATCATTCCATGTCTTCCCCATCATCTTCATCTCTGCTGCCATCTGTTATCTCCAAGAATATTTTGATCTTCCTCTTTGTTTCTTCCCCTGGGGATTCCAATAAAAGGACCTTTCGCGTAATATTCTCAATTGGTTTTCGCACTGTGTTCTATCAATCACCATCGCCATCGTTGTATCGCTATGTTCACTAGTATTTGAATTGTATTGCTACTTTTCTATAATTCTAAGTTAGTGATTTTGTCCTGCCTTTTCCACACTTTTATTCTGAAAGAAAACACCCATTATTGAAGGTATGTCCTTAATTTGGTTTTATTCTCTGCTACTCTTTATTTTTCGATATTACTCTCTATTTATGCGTAATATTATACGTCTGTTAGAGGTATTTCTCCAATTGTTATTTGATTATTGCCAGCTGTATTAATTCTCATAATGTAGGTCTCTACATCTATTTTCAGTCCTAGCTGTTGTCATCTCTCGTCAAGCACGCTCATTTTATCTTGTATCTGTAGATGATTATCTAATCAGAGAGCTATATGCAAGTACAAACCATTTATGTTCTAACAGCTTTCAAATACGTTCAAGAATGACATCATCATCATGTGCCATACCGGTTGGTGTAGGCGATCATGTCCTTCCACGATCTTCTGTCCACAGTGCATCGTATCAGTTCTCTTTTGACTGATTTCTATGCCATGAAACCACGGTATCTAGTATTTTCTGTCTTTCCGCGGTCTCTCTTTCCCTGTATTTTGCCAGTTGTAACCAAGTATTCCAACTTTCCTCTTCCCATGATGTGCCCGAAAAATTTTCCTCTGTTTCAGTCTGATGTTCCTTTTTGCGTTGATCTCTTTGAGAACTTCTTCGTTGGTCTTTATAACTGTTCAGAGATCGTTCAACATTCTTCTGAAAAATCCCATCTCTGTGACATCTAATCGTCTTTTCATTTCTTAATGTACTGTCCATGATTCACTTCCACAGGTCAGAATTGGCTCTATATAGCACCGATGAACTCTCTTTCTCACTTCTATTGATATATTTTTGTTGTATAAAACGTTTCTCATTTTCTAAAATGTTATTTTGGTCTGAACTATTCTGCATTTTATTTATGTGGTGCGTCTTCCATCTGATATTATTATTGTTCCCAAGTATTTGACGTGTTGCACTTGTTTCAGATTTGTCCTGTTTATTTCTAATCTGCATGATGGTGATGATTGTTTCTTCAATATAACCATTGCTTCTAGTGCCAAGAAAGACATTGCATCTAAATGATAAGTGACTGAAATAATAAGCAATATAACATCTAGAAGAATAGGTAGAATTGGATAGAAAGAAAAGAAAACAAACGATGAAGTTTTAAAACAACTAAAAATGAAAAGATAATTACTAAACACAATTAGAACAAGACAAATGCCATTTTTGGAGCATGTTAAAAGACACAACAACCTAATAAAAGTAATATTGGAAGGGAAAATACAAGGTTAAAGAGACAGAGGCAGACCAAGACTTACATGGACGAATAACATCAAAGATGGACAAGTCAACCTATGACAATCTGCACAATCAAAGCAAGAGACAGAGTGGAATGGCGCTCCATGGTAGTCAACCTTCGATGCGGAGACGGCACTCGATGATGATTATGATGAATGAGAAGGGAACAGCTTGAATATATTTTTACAACTGGGGAAATTGAGGGACGAAGAGATAGAGGGAAGCAAGGAGAAAAGATACCAGACAGCTTAAGAGAATGGCTTGGCAGAAGGTCATACAGACCTGGGCAGACGGCACTTAATGATGATGATGATAACATCTACAACCATTATATTCTGTTCTACATTCCTTCATCATGTGACACTTGAATGCAAGAGCAGATGGACAAAAGAAAGAAAGGAAGACACGTGACACTTACTTGTAAGATCTGGTACGAGTTGTGACCCATCTGTGAAAGAATTCTGCAACGTAACCAAGATTTTTCTCTCTCTCCTTCTGGTCAATTAAGACCGAATCTGTTGTCATGCCTGCAAATGTTTGTGCACATATGATCGTATGCTAAAGACATGCAATTTCATTGTAGTTTATGTTAATACACGCTATATCAAGCTTGGTGGCTTTACAATTCATTTGTAAAAATAGAATATAATTAAATAATTGTAAATTCTCAATATTCCTATATGGAGAAGAAACATGGACATTAGACAAGAAAACAGAACAGAGAATTGAAGCCTTTGAGATGTGGATATATAGAAGAATAGGTAGAATTGGATGGAAGGAAAAGAAAAATTATGAAGTCTTAAAACAACTAAAAATGAGAGGCGAAGTACTACATACAATTCAAACAAGACAAATGCGATTTTTGGGCCATGTTAAAAGACACAACAGCCTACTAAAAGTAATCCTGGTGGGGAAAATACAAGGTAAAAGGGGCAGAGGCAGACCAAGATTAACATGGACGAGTAACATCAAGAGATGGACAAACCAAAGCAAGAGACAGAGCAGAATGGCGCTCTATGGTAGCCAACCTTCGTGGCGGAGACGGCACTCGATGATGATCATGAATTGCAAATTATGCTTGTAAAAATAGCTCATATAATTTAATAAATGCAAAATATATATGTATGAATACAAGACATACGTATTTCATTATAAATTATGTATATGTGTGTATATATATATATATATATATATAACTTAATATATATACACACACATATATATATATATATAATTTATATCGAAATACGTATTCAGGGACGAAGAGATAGACGGAAACAAAGAGAAAAGATACCAGACAGCTTAAGAGAATGGCTTGGCAGAAGGTCAACAACAGAAATGATAAAGAACTGTCGAGATCGAATGTTGTGGAGAGGCATGATCACCTACGCCAGCAGGCCCGGTACTTGATGATGATGATGATATATAATAAGATACTCATATTCATCAAGTACTGTGCCTGCTGGCGTAGGTGATCATGTCTCTCCACAACTTTCGATCTCGACAGTTATTTATCATTTATGTTGTTGACGTTCTGTCAAGCCATTCTCTTAAACTGTCTGTTAACTTTTCTCTTTGCATCCCTCTATCTCTTCCTCCCTCGATTTTCCCAGTTGTTGCAATATATTCCAGCTGCTCCCTTCTCAATAATAACCAAAGAATGATGATTGTTTAATATTGGAAATTAGCTCTCTTTTTGCCTTGACCTCTTTCAGAACGTTTCATTACTCTTCTTAGCTGTCTATGGTATTCTCAAAATTCTTCTGTAAAACCACATTTCTGCAGACTCCAGTGATTTTCTTGTCTGTTGTCCTATTGTCCATGATTCACATCCATATGTTAATACTGGCTTAACATAACATTAAAGAACTCTTTTTCTTGTTTCTATTGTCAAAAATGGATTGCATAGTATCTTTCGCATTTTTTGAAAAGCTGCTTTTCCTTGAGACATTCTGCATCTCACCTATGTTGTACATCTACCATCTGCGGTTAACAATGTTCCCAGATATTTACCTTCGCATGTCAAAGTTGACTATAGTAGCCTCAGTCAGCCACAGTTGACTACAGTAGCCTACGTCAGTCATAGTTGACTATAGTAGCCTTCGTCAGTCACAGTTGCCTATAGTAGCCTCAGTCAGCCACAGTTGACTACAGTAGCCTTCGTCAGTCACAGTTGCCTATAGTAGCCTTCGTCAGTCACAGTTGCCTATAGTAGCCTTCGTCAGTCACAGTTGCCTATAGTAGCCTTCGTCAGTCACAGTTGCCTATAGTAGCCTCCGTCAGTCACAGTTGCCTATAGTAGCCTCCGTCAGTCAAAGTTGCCTATAGTAGCCTTCGTCAGTCACAGTTGCCTATAGTAGCCTTCGTCAGTCACAGTTGCCTTTAGTAGCCTTCGTCAGTCACAGTTGCCTATAGTAGCCTTCGTCAGTCACAGTTGCCTATAGTAGCCTTCGTCAGTCACAGTTGCCTATAGTAGCCTCCGTCAGTCACAGTTGCCTATAGTAGCCTCCGTCAGTCATAGTTGACTATAGTAGCCTCCGTCAGTCAAAGTTGCCTATACTAGCCTGAGTCAGTCACAGTTGACTACAGTAGCCTTCTTCAGTCATAGTTGACTATAGTAGCCTTCGTCAGTCACAGTTGACTATAGTAGCCTCCGTCAGTCATAGTTGACTATAGTAGCCTCCGTCAGACATAGTTGACCATAGTAGTCTCCGTCAGTCATAGTTGACTGTAGTAGCCTCCGTCCGTCATAGCTGACTATAGTAGCCTCCGTCAGTCATAGTTGACTATAGTAGTCTCCGTCAGTTATAGTTGACTATAGTAGCCGCCGTCAGTCATAGTTGACTATAGTAGCCTCCGTCAGACATAGTTGACTATAGTAGCCGCCGTCAGTCATAGTTGACTATAGTAGCCGCCGTCAGTCATAGTTGACTATAGTAGCCGCCGTCAGTCATAGTTGATTATAGTAGCCGCCGTCAGTCATAGTTGACTATATTAGCCTCCGTCAGACATAGTTGACTATAGTAGCCGCCGTCAGTCATAGTTGACTATAGTAGCCGCCGTCAGTCATAGTTGACTATAGTAGCCTCCGTCAGTCATAGTTGACTATAGTAGCCTCCGTCAGTCATAGTTGACTATAGTAGCCTCCGTCAGACATAGTTGACTATAGTAGCCTCCGTCAGACATAGTTGACTATAGTAGCCTCCGTCAGACATAGTTGACTATAGTAGCCTCCGTCAGACATAGTTGACTATAGTAGCCTCCGTCAGACATAGTTGACTATAGTAGCCTCCGTCAGTCATAGTTGACTATAGTAGCCTCCGTCAGACATAGTTGACTATAGTAGCCTCCGTCAGACATAGTTGACTATAGTAGCCTCCGTCAGGCATAGTTGACTATAGTAGCCTCCGTCAGACATAGTTGACTATAGTAGCCTCCGTCAGTCATAGTTGACTATAGTAGCCTCCGTCAGACATAGTTGACTATAGTAGCCTCCGTCAGACATAGTTGACTATAGTAGCCTCCGTCAGGCATTGTTGACTATAGTAGCCTCCGTCAGACATAGTTGACTATAGTAGCCTCCGTCAGTCATAGTTGACTATAGTAGCCTCCGTCAGACATAGTTGACTATAGTAGCCTCCGTCAGACATAGTTGACTATAGTAGCCTCCGTCAGGCATAGTTGACTATAGTAGCCTCCGTCAGACATAGTTGACCATGGATTTTGTAGCGCTCTTATAAAATGTTATTTTTTTCTTTCTCCGTGTATTCTTTTTTTCTATGAATCTGTCTGTTTGTCTGTTTGAGTTGGACCTTTAGAGTGTGTTTTAAAAGATTGCGGTCTGCAGCTGTTTCTACCCAGACTACAAGGCTTATGTTCAGAGTCTTCATGCCTCACACGTCTATAAATCGAAGTTTTCAACACCCCTAGTTCTTTTGTCATCTGCTAGTTGTCCATAGTGTATATCTTTTGGTACCGGCCATCTTTCAAACGGTGTTCGTAGCCAAGCCAACGTAACCTACGTTGTTTGAGCAGCGTGTAGATGTTCGGGAGGGCTGTGCGAGTGAGGACCTCCACGTTTGTCGCTTTGACCGTCCCACTGATACCAGGCATTCAACGTAGACATAACACATGCATGACATCGCTCTTATTAACACAGATAGGTATTTTTTTTTTATTTCAGTAAATGACCTGATACAGCAACAAGAAAAATACAAACAGATGATCAACAAATGATCCAAACAGAAACGGAACTACATGGGCCCTCCCACCGGCTGACAAGGTCACATGACATAATTTTCTTACTGATCAGCTTCTCAACGTTTACACCAGAGAAATGTTTGAGTTCCCTCCAGAGCAGCTGAGGCACCCGAAACAGGAACGCCAAAGCGATGAAGATCACCGTCACCCATCTGTAGAACGTCATGGCACTGGTATATCTGAGGATCAGAAACTGGGATTGTTAACTCATTCAGTACGGAGGGTTTTTATCAATGCAACGGAACTCTCTCTCTCTCTCTCTCTCTCTGCGATTAAGACTCAATCAGAGTAGGATTCCAGTCTCTCTCATACAGTCAGTTGTCTGTTTAAGTGATTCGATTGCCCCATATCATCATCATCATTATCATCAAGTACTGGGCCTACTGGCGTAGGTGATCATTTCTCTCCACAACTTTCGATCTCGACAGTTCTTTATTATTTCTGTTGTTGACCTTCTGCCAAGCCATTCTCTTAAGCTGTCTGGTATCTTTTCTCTTTGTTTCCCTCTATCTCTTCTTCCCTCAATTTTTCCAGTTGTTACAATATATTCCAGTTGTTCACTTCTCATTACATGGCCAAGAAATGATGATTGTTTCTTCCTAATATTGGAAATTAGCTCTCTTTCTGCTTTGATCTCTTTCAGAACATTTACATTACCCTTCTTAGCTGTCCATGGTATTCTCAACATTCTTCTGTAAAACCACATTTCTACAGTCTCCAGTGATTTCTTGTTTGTTGTCCTTGATTCACATCCATATGTTAAGACCGGCTCTACATAACATTTGAGAACTCTTTTTATTGTTTCTATTGTCAAAAATGGATTGCATAGTATCTTCCTCATTTTCTGGAAAGCTGCTTTTGCCTGAGCCATTCTGCATCTCACCTCTTTTTTACATCTTCCGTCTGAGGTTAACAGGTCTGAGGTTTATCAGGTCAGGTAATTTTACCTGCTACTGTATGCAGTAAACAGTACGGCCTGTAACTACCCCGCTGACTTGCAGGTAAGCTCGGGAAAGTAAAAGGCTAAGAGAGTGTACCCCGAAGTACAACAACCCCACTGCCTTGTGGGTGATACTTTTTAGTCAAAGGCAAGCGGAGCAACCGTAAACAAACCGACGGAAGGCAACAGAAAACCACCGTCGTAACCTCTTTGTACAAACAGGAAACGCCACAACAATTGCCCCATATAGTTTACTGTATTAGGTAACGGAAATGATTTCAGAGGAAACATTTTTCATGGGTTTAAATATAAATCTACATGTATATATTACATACAACATATTATATATGCAATTTTAGATAATTGAACAATGAATTATATTTCACCAATACCAAGATTATTCAAGACATGTGTAAAAAGAATATGGGTTGATAACGGCTTACATTAATCAAATTGAGAGTGGCGCACAGTGCAGATAAACGAACGCAATTGAATTTGGCATGACGTACAGTGCGTCGAAACGTACGGAAAGATTCAAACCTTGTCATAGGATCGAAACATAAAACAATGAATTGTCTTCTGCTTCTTCTTTTCTCTTTCACTGATACCTGAAAGGTGTCGTGGTTTATATCATTTGTCGTTCTTGTGCTGCTCGAATTGTCTGAATTAGTGATTTTCCTTTGTTGTTACATGTCTCTGTCACTGCATCTATCCATCTTCTTCTTTTCTCTTTCACTGATACCTGAAAGGTGTCGTGGTTTATATCATTTGTCGTTCTTGTGCTGCTCGAATTGTCTGAAGTAGTGATTTTCCTTTGTTGTTACATGTCTCTGTCACTGCATCTATCCATCTTCTTCTTTTCTCTTTCACTGATACCTGAAAGGTGTCGTGGTTTATATCATTTGTCGTTCTTGTGCTGCTCGAATTGTCTGAATTAGTGATTTTCCTTTGTTGTTACATGTCTCTGTCACTGCATCTATCCATCTTCTTCTTTTCTCTTTCACTGATACCTGAAAGGTGTCGTGGTTTATATCATTTGTCGTTCTTGTGCTGTTCGAATTGTCTGAATTAGTGATTTTAATTGTTGTTACATGTCTCTGTCACTGCATCTATCCATCTTCTTCTGGGCCTGCCTCTTGGTCTTTTTCCATGCATTCTCGAGAAGAACGCCTTTGATGGTGATTGATAAGGATTCATTCTGACCAGGTGGCCAAACCATTTAAGTTGTTGTTGTTCTGTATATTCTTGGCAGGGTTTTATTCCTACTATTTTTCTTATGGTTTCATTTGGTGTTCTATCTCTTCTTGTGTTGTTTGTTACTTTTCTTAAGCAACGCATCTCACATGTATTGATCTTTCTTAAATGTGATTTAGAAAGGGTCCATGTTTGACTTTCATAGCATAAAGTTGGTATGAAGATGCTATTTATCATTTGTTGTTTAGCTGGCATAGAAATGTTTGGATGTCTTAGCAATGGTGGAAGCTGGTATGTGACAGCATTTGCTTTTTGTATTCTCATGTGTGATTACAAACGAACTGTAATGGCTCAAATGACTAGCTAGAAGTGATCTATGCAACATTATGACTATCTAGAAGTTGATATATAAGAATGGAGCTAAATGTCTGGTTTGATAATAACGTACTGGAAAATAGAACAAACAAGCCTGGCAAAATATCGACATACGGGAACATAGAATAATCAAGACTGCTAAAGATCTACACTAGAGAGGATAGAACGATCAAGACTGGATACAAAGAACGGTATACGGAAACAGAACAATCAAGACTGACTAAAGATCAAGATACGGAAATATGGAACAACAAAGACTGGCTAAGAGTCGACATACGGAAATACAGAACAATCATGATTGGCTAAAGACTGATATACGGAAACATAGAACAATCTTGACTGGCTAAAGGTTGACATACGGGAACATAGAACAATCATGACTGGGTAAAGGTTGACATACGGGAACACAGAACAATCATGAATGGGTAAAGGCTGACATATGAGAACATAGAACAATCATGACTGGGTAAAGGCTGACATACGGAAACATAGAACAATCATGACTGGGTAAAGGCTGACATACGGGAACACAGAACAATCATGACTGGGTAAAGGCTGACATACGGGAACATAGAACAATCATGACTGGGTAAAGGCTGACATACGGGAACACAGAACAATCATGACTGGATAAAGGTTGACATACGGGAACATAGAACAATCATGATAGGCTAAAGGCTGACATACGGGAACATAGAACAATCATGACTGGCTAAATGTCGACATACGAGAACATAGAACAATCATGACTGGCTAAATGTAGAAATACGGGATCATAGAACAATCGTGACTGGCTAAAGACTGACATACGGGAACATAGAACAATCACGACTGGCTAAAGGCTGACATACGGGAACATAGAACAATCACGACTGGCTAAAGGCTGACATACGGGAACATAGAACAATCACGACTGGCTAAAGGCTGACATACGGGAACATAGAACAATCACGACTGGCTAAAGACTGACATACGGGAACATAGAACAATCATGACTGGCTAAAGGCTGACATACGGGAACATAGAACAATTATGAGTGGAAGGTCGTCGACACACGAAGTAAAGAAATATCAAGACTGGCTAGAGATAACACGGCCGTTTATTCTCATCTAAAAGTGGCATTTTGGGTCCAGTCTTGGAAATGGTACACTGGTTTTGAATGAATTTAAACCATTACTGACTAGATGTCGACACATTAAACTATGACTGGCAAGAAATCAATAAATTAAACCATGACTGATTAGAAATCGACATATTAAACAGTGATTGACTAGAAATCGACATATTAAACCATGACTGATTAGAAATCGACATATTAAACCATGACTGAGTAGAAATCGACATATTAAACCATGACTGACTAGAAATCGACATATTAAACCATGACTGACTTGAAATGAATACATTCAACCATGACTGACATGGAATGAATACATTAAACCATGACTGACTAGAAATCTACTTATATAACTCTGACTTTACTAGATATCGACACTTTAGGGCATGACTGAGCATAGATAGACACATCAAACTATGACTGACTATAGATCGACATATTAAACCATGACTGATTAGAAATCAACATATTAAAACATGACTGACTATAAATCGACATATTAAGCCATGACTGACTAGAAATCGACATATTAAGCCATGACTGACTAGGAATCGACACATTAAACCATGCCTGACTAGAAATAGACACATCAAACCATGACTGACTATAGATCGACATATAAACCATGACTGACTAGAAATCGACATATTAAATCATCAAGTGCTATGACGATCATCATTTTCGGGAGGACGTGAACTCCCATGGTATATGGTGGATAGGCGGCAGGAACCATTGAAGGCTATGTCTGAAAAGTGTTCCTTCTTGCAGTTTCCTCATATTCCAAGTCCGGCTTGTTGCAGGAGCTACTGAGTTAAGTGCTCTGTGCACACCGTGAGCTGTGTGTCTCATCCGTTTTGATCCTGCTTCGATATCCCGCTTGTTTACGATGAATGATGATATCGTATGACAGGGAACAGTTGGCTGTGTTCACTTTCTGCGCGGTTTCGCCTTATGTCTTTTGGCGTGTGCTGAGACTGCTACGATGGGGACTACAGTTACCTTTCTTTGTTTGGGAGATGAGTTGGTAATTCGGATGATTCCACTGGCACGGGCGGTTGAGCAATTATGGATTTTAATCCGTTTGCTGTGATGCCGAGGCCTTCCATAACCAATAACCAATATTAAAACATGACTGATTATAGATCGACATATTAAACCATGCCTGACTAGAAATCGACATATTAAAACATGACTGATTATAGATCGACATATAAACCATGACTGACTAGAAATCGACATATTAAAACATGACTGACTATAGATCGACATATAACCATGACTGACTAGAAATCGACATATTAAAACATGACTGATTATAGATCGACATATTAAATCATGACTGGCTAAAGATCGATATGTTGAACAGTGAACTATCATGATTGATTTTCAAAATATCAATCGAAATAAACTGTAAACTATTTGATGTCCTATGTCCTAAATATGTAAACTCTCGCCATCATGATGTGCCATACTAGTTGGCGTCAGTGAACATGTCCTTTCAAGCTATCTTGTATCATCTCTCTTTGTCGTCTGCGAACTCACTTTCCCTGTATTTTGCCAGATGTAACCAAGTATTCTAATTTTCCTCTTCTCATGATGTGCCTGAAAAATGTTGTTTGCTTCTTTCTTAAGCCTTTTAGTAGCTCCCTTTTTTTGTTGGCCTTTTTGATAATGTCCTCGTTGGTCTTTTTAGCTGTCCAGGGAACTTTCAACTTTCTTCTGAGAAATCCCATCTGTGTAGCTTCTAATCGTATTTTCATTTGTTTGTCTACTCTCCATGATTCGCTTCCATAGGTCAGAGCTGGTTCTATATAACACCGATAAACCCTGTTCCTTGTTTCTGTTGACATTGACTTGTCACACAAGACGCTTTTCTTTTTCTGAAATGTTATTTTGGCCTGAGCTATCCTGCTTTTTGTTTCTGTGCAGGATCTCCCATCTCATGTTAACAACATCCGGCGGAAGTGAACTATTACTGCATTATTATTATCTTCCGTCCCTCCTCCACCCCCGCCCTCCACCCCCAAGTTCTAATGCCGCCAGAGTAAAAAAGAAAAAACAAAGTAAAGAGCCCCCGTCACGTCAAGTGGCGTATAGGGAATATGGTGTTAGTGACCATAAATTTTACAGACCTTCAGCACATGATTTTTGGGGTAATGTGGTCGGTATTACGCCCGTGCCGCTTTACTTTCCCAGAAAAAAAAAATAAATCCGGTACCCATTTAAGGCTGGGTGAACCCAGAAGCCGTCGGTGGGATCGAATCCCACCCCTTGTCCATTGTAGTCCATTTCACTAAACACTGAGTTATCGCGGCTCCCAATGCCACCAGAACCCAGAACTAATAATTTTCAAGTGAAATAACCTCCGTATATATTTACGCTACCAATGCTGTGTTGTCATCTCGTATCTGATAACACTGTCATTATCAATCCAACTAATATCGCGACGTACTGGTATGAGTGCCACTTAATCAGGAATCGGACACAAGTTATCACTTCTTGTGAAAAAGAAGTTCTCACGTTTGAACCACAATGTTTCTCATTCACGAGGTGTGGGTCAAATGTTGAAAACGGGGGAATGGTTGGTCTCGAGGCAAGACGCCGGCCTCAAGACAGAGAGGTTGTGGGTTCAAACACCGGCTACACCAGTTGGGATTTTTATTTATGATTTCTCTCTGCGGCAACCACCCCTGGTCTCAGCAGCGAGGCCCGGCTTGAAACGTCAATTGGATGGGAAAAATATGAGTACCTCCGAATTCGTAGTTATCTGCCTGAGCGGTGAGGGACCCCTGTGCACACGGCTGCCAAGGAAAACCGAATTAACACGCACAATTAAGTTCCTTGTATCAATGGACTTCGTCAGAGGTTAAAGCTGACGAACGCAAAAAAAAAAAAAAAGTTGAAAAGCAGATTGAGCCAGTTATGAATGTATTAAAAAAAAAGAAACTTAAATGATTTAATTAATAAACAATAATATATTACGTACAAATAGTGGAGAATGAACAAAGATATGAAATATTTTAGGAAACAAAGATGCAACTTTTGATGATATTGTTGGATTATATAGTTTGAGCCAGACTTAGAACACGCCTTAATAGTGTATTATGGTAGACAGATCATTTTCATTGCACAACGTTCAATGCAACATTGCTCAGATCTCCTTCCTCAGCACTTTCTACAGTATGAACAACAATCGGCACACATTAACAAAAGCACTAAAGATTGTAACATTATAATAGTATTATTTTAGGTAGTATAATATTAGTTGTAAATATCTAAGGGAAATACTTAGTATAGTGTGGAGCTAATTCAAAACAAACGATGGAATTAGAGAAATCGCCAATCAACCACTAATATCTTCAGTAATCAAGAAAAGACGATGGTCATATGTTGGACATATGATGAAAATAGATAATAACGGAATAGCAAAGCAAGCTGTCATGTCGGAAACAACAGGTAAGAGGAAAAGAGGAAGACCCAGAGAGACAATGAGAAGATCATTGATGAGAGAGGCAAGAGCAGCAGGAATCGGCTCCCTCAATGAGATAAAACTGTTTGCACAGAACAGAGACAAATGGCGAGACTTGATAAAATATCTTTAGAAGGATTGAAAACTGCTAGAATAAAAATTTAGATAAGAGAATGTGTATCTTGGTCTACGCCCTATGGGCCGGCTACGGCTCGAAAGGTCAATAGATAGATGGATAATATTAGTTGTAGCATGGTAATTGTAGTTATACCATTAGTAGTTTAATTGTCGTAATACTAGTAATTGTAGTTATAGTTATAAAAGAAGTAGTATTATTGTTAGTAGTATCAATATTAATAGTAGATGTCTCTGCATAGTACTGGCTGTTGTTGATGACGAGGCTGTATTTATAGCAGTAGTTATATATTTAACGCTGCTCAAACAAAGTAGGTTATGCTGGCTTGACCATGTCCACCGTAGGAAAGACGGCCGCATACCAAAATATATACTTCACGGACAATTGGCAGGTGGAAAAAGAAATAGTGGGTGCCAAAAACTTAGATTTGTAGATGTGTGTAAACGTGACATGAAGACTCTGAACATAAACCCTGCAGCATGGAAAGAAATAGCTACAGACCGCAATCTATGGAAACACACTCTAAAGTTCCAACTCAAACAAGAAACAGATTCATAGAAAAAGAGAATACACGGCGAAATAAAAGATAAAATAACATTTCTAGGGACGCTGAAAAATCCATAGTCAACTATGAATGACGGAGGCTACTACTGCTACTGCTACTGCTACTACTACTAATATAGATGTAACATTACTAGCTGTTGTTGATGATGATGCTGTATTTGTAGTAGTAGCTATAGATGTAAAAGTACTAACTGTTGACGTTGTTGATGATGATGCTGTCTTTGTAGTAGTAGCTATAGATATAACAGTACTAGCTGTTGTTGATGATGATGCTGTATATGTAGCAGTAGCTATAGATGTAACAGTACTAGCTGTTGTTAATGACGTTGCTGTATATGTAGTAGTAGCTATAGATGTAACAGTACTAGCTGTTGTTAATGACGTTGCTGTATATGTAGTAGTAGCTATAGATGTAACAGTACTAGCTGTTGTCGATAACCCTGCTGTATTTGTAGCAGTAGCTATAGATGTAACAGTATTAGCTGTTGTTGACGACCATGCTGTATTTGTAGTAGTAGCTATAGATGTAACAGTACTAACTGTTGTTGATGATGATGCTGTATTTGTAGCAGTAGCTATAGATGTAACAGTACTAGCTGTTGTTGATAACCATGCTGTATTTGTAGCAGTAGCTATAGATGTAACAGTACTAGATGTTGTTAATGACGTTGCTGTATTTGTAGCAGTAGCTATAGATGTAACAGTACTAGCTGTTGTTAATGACGTTGCTGTATTTGTAGCAGTAGCTATAGATGTAACAGTACTAGCTGTTGTTGATAACCATGCTGTATTTGTAGCAGTAGCTGTAGATGTAACAGTACTAGCTGTTGTCGATAACCCTGCTGTATTTGTAGCAGTAGCTATAGATGTAACAGTATTAGCTGTTGTTGACGACCATGCTGTATTTGTAGTAGTAGCTATAGATGTAACAGTACTAACTGTTGTTGATGATGATGCTGTATTTGTAGCAGTAGCTATAGATGTAACAGTACTAACTGTTGTTGATAACCATGCTGTATTTGTAGCAGTAGCTATAGATGTAACAGTACTAGATGTTGTTAATGACGTTGCTGTATTTGTAGCAGTAGCTATAGATGTAACAGTACTAGCTGTTGTTAATGACGTTGCTGTATTTGTAGCAGTAGCTATAGATGTAACAGTACTAGCTGTTGTTGACGACCATGCTGTATTTGTAGCAGTAGCTATAGATATAACATTACTAGTTGTTGTTGATAACCATGCTGTATTTGTAGCAGTAGTTATAGATATAACAGTACTAGATGTTGTTTATAACCATGCTGTATTTGTAGCAGTAGTTATACTTTTTCAATTAAAAAAAAATGTATTATCATCAACTATACAGCAGATTCGCATTTCTATGCCCCCATCCCCAGATTAATAGACGTGTGCACTGGCCACATCGCCACTAGCTTCTCCTTAAACGGATATAAAAAAAAAAATAAAATCCAGATACTGGCCTGATAGCACCCCCCTCCCCTCCTCCCCCCCCCACCCGTTTACACTCCCCTCCCTCCATGAGAAAAAAAAGTGTTGAAGTTCAAGAAAAGTATGGAGACCAGAAGTACATCCTGTATGAGGCGTGTCGAGGGTTAAATCTTTACGTAACTTAACCCACGAGCGACCGTAACTTGCAATAATAAGCGTTGAATCATCCCCTGCTCCTGTGAAAAAGCTGAAAGACGAAACTCGTTATCATCTCCACATACTCAAGGCTCTATAAGAGCTCTTTACACCAGGTCCCCAACTGGCATCTTCTCAGGTCTCTGTTCTTGCACTTATCGATAAATGTGCCTGGTGTACAAGACACCACTCCACAAAGTATAACTTCTAAAGATTATGAGATAACAGCGTGGCTGTTGTTCTTGCCAGCGTGTCTTGTTATCTACCTCACAGTTAAGGGATTGGCATATCCTGGGAAGAAATGATTTCTCCAGGCTGGTCAGTCATATTTTAATTATTAGCCCAACTTTTGTTTTCTTATTTGTTTTTCATAACCTTTATCTTCACTCACACACGCACACACACACAGACACACACACACACAGATACACACACACACACACAGACACACACACACACACACACAGGCACAAACACACACACACACACACACAGACAAACACACACACACACACACACGTAATATTTTTCTTCTACTTGTCTTTATAAATAAAGGACTGCCTTAATAACAGAAAGACAGAAAGTAATGGTAAAACAAAGAAAAAGCTTTTCATTATTTATACCGAGTAACTGAAGTCATTATTTATACCGAGTAACTGAAGTCATTATTTATACCGAGTAACTGAAGTCATTATTTATACTGAGTAACTGGTGTCATTGTTTATACCGAGTAACTGAAGTCATTATTTATACCGAGTAACTGAAGTCATTATTTATACCGAGTAACTGGAGAGTTAAAGATATGTATAGATCTCTCTTGCCTTCACGTCTATGGACTTGATCCTTGCACATTGTGGCGTTGCTGAGATTCTCTGATGTAGGGGACAAATAATAAATGAATATTATTATAGAGGGAGTCTTCTGAGGCGATAATTCGCTGATGTTGCTGGATTTACATTATGTCACTGAGTTTCATTCATGTTGTTGGATTGCTATTTGATGTTACTGAGTTTCTTTGATGTTGTTGGACTGCTATGTGATGTCACTGGGTTTTTTTATGTTGTTGGACTACTATGTGATGTTACTGGGCTTCTTTTATTTTGTTGGACTACTATGTGATGTTACTGAGTTTCTTTGATGTTGTTGGATTTCTATGTGATGTTACTGAATTTCTTTGATGTTGTTGAATTGCTATTTGATGTCACTGAGTTTCCTTGATGTTGTTGGACTGCTATGTGATGTTACTGAGCTTCTTTAATGTTGTTGGATTGCTATGTGATGTTACTGAGTTTCTTTTATGTTGTTGGACTGCTAGGTGATGTTACTGGGGTTTTTTTATGTTGTTGGACTACTATGCGATGTTACTGAGTTTCTTTGATATTGTTGGACTGCTATGTGACGTTACTGAGTTTCGTTGATGTTGTTGGATTTCTATGTGATGTTACTGAATTTCTTTGATGTTGTTGGATTGCTATGTGATGTTACTGAGTTTCCTTGATGTTGTTGGATTGCTATGTGATGTTACTGAGTTTCCTTGATGTTGTTGGATTGCTATGTGATGTTACTGAGTTTCTTTGATATTGTTGGACTGCTATGTGACGTTACTGAGTTTCGTTGATGTTGTTGGATTTCTATGTGATGTTACTGAATTTCTTTGATGTTGTTGGATTGCTATGTGATGTTACTGAGTTTCCTTGATGTTGTTGGATTGCTATGTGATGTTACTGAGTTTCCTTGATGTTGTTGGATTGCTATGTGATGTTACTGAGTTTCCTTGATGTTGTTGGATTGCTATGTGATGTTACTGGGTTTTTTTATGTTGTTGGACTGCTATGTGATGTTACTGAGCTTCTTTGATGTTGTTGGATTGCTAAGTGATGTTACTGAGTTTCTTTTATGTTGTTGGACTGCTATGTGATGTTACTGAGCTTCTTTGATGTTGTTGGATTGCTATGTGATGTTACTGAGCTTCTTTGATGTTGTTGGATTGCTATGTGATGTTACTGAGTTTCTTTGATGTTGTTGGATTGCTATTTGATGTTACTGAGTTTCTTTGATGTTGTTGGACGCTATGTGATGTTACTGAGCTTTTTTGATGTTGTTGGATTGCTATGTGATGTTACGGAGTTTCTTTGATGTTGTTGGATTGCTATGTGATGTTACGGAGTTTCTTTGATGTTGTTGGATTGCTATGTGATGTTACGGAGTTTCTTTGATGTTGTTGGACTGCTATGCGATGTTACGGAGTTTCTTTGATGTTGTTGGACTGCTATGCGATGTTACTGAGCTTCTTTGATGTTGTTGGATTGCTATGTGATGTTACTGAGTTTCTTTGATGTTGTTGGACTGCTATGTGATGTTACTGAGCTTTTTTGATGTTGTTGGATTGCTATGTGATGTTACTGAGTTTCTTTGATGTTGTTGGATTGCTATGTGATGTTACTGAGTTTCTTTGATGTTGTTGGATTGCTATGTGATGTTACTGAGTTTCTTTGATGTTTTTGGACTGCTATGTGATGTTACTGAGCTTCTTTTATGTTGTTGGATTGCTATGTGATGTTAATGAGTTTCTTTTATGTTGTTGGATTGCTATGTGATATTACTGAGCTTCTTTTATGTTGTTGGATTGCTATGTGATGTTACTGAGTTTCTTTGATGTTGTTGGATTGCTATGTGATGTTACTGAGCTTCTTTTATGATGTTGGATTGCTATGTGATGTTACTGATCTTCTTTTATGTTGTTGGATTGCTATGTGATGTTACTGAGCTTCGAGATTGCTGAACGTGTTTGTTCCATCTATAAATTGGCAGGAACTATAAAGACTACACGGAAATAACAACAGTGGATATATAAGTAGGCAACAAGTGCTGGGGTGTAACATACACTCCTACAACGTATGGTGACAGCTCTACAATAAAGGACAGTACAACATATTTGACTTTTCGGACAACATGCGGGTTTCTTCATAAAACCGGGAGTAGTATACAAGGGTCCAATCGATTAGTATTTGACCCGTAAATTAACAAAGATATATAGTAGGCGCGCGGCGCGCCTAATGTACCGTAGGCGCAGGGGGGGAGTTAACCATGATAGCTCGTGTTGACCTCTAGTCCCGGTGACCTCGGAAGTGACCTGTTTATGTCTGGTGTGCGCTGACTTTGGAGCGCTTGGTGTACTTGAGCGATAGTGATAGGTTAGTAGATTATACAACATCAATGAAAAACGATCAATATAAGACAGAAGACAAAGATATATTTTATTCTTTTATTATCTCAATAGGTGTATAACATACATTGATATTATATAACATTACAAAAATATTCAGTACAGTGAGTCAATATATAGTACATGGATAACATTTATTTATAGATAGGTAGTTGGGTGTCTGCTTAGCTATATGTCATAAATTGAATCATAAGGGGTGAAACTGTTAGAGATTCCTGGTTAGGCTAAGCTGGTAGTGTAAAGAGTTAAATATCTAAAGGCGTAGTCGAGACGTTATCATCAGCTACCTTTCTTTTTATATAGAAATAGGAAAGAGCATTTCTTGTTTGACTGTAGGAAAATATAGAATTATTTAAGACTTTGAAACCTACATTTTTCCCACCCTTGGCCTTTTGCGTGGCGAGAACCTCTAAAAACATATCTTTATCTAATTTGTTGTGTTGCTTGCTTAGCCCTTTACAACTGATTTTATCGTAATCCCCACTACAACGATACGTCTTACTACATAAGCTAACAAGAGCTGTCCCTTCGTACTCTAGTTTAAAAAGCCCGGGCGTTCGTTTGGTGTATGCTTTAACACCCTTACAGTTTATACAGTCTGTCTTGCTAGTATGTTCATCGCAGCGATGGGTGTATGGAGGTCGCCTAGTGTGTAATAAGGGCTGTATAGGGGTCGTCTAGTGTGCCGTGATGGGTCAATGGAGGTCGGCTAGTATGTCGTGATGGGTGTACGGAGGTCGTCTAGTGTGTCATATTGGGTGTATAGAGGGCGTTTAGTGTGTCATGATGGTTGTATAGGGGTCGTCTAGTGTGTCATGATGGTTGTATAGGGGTCGTCTAGTGTGCCGTGATGGGTGTACGGAGGTCGTCTAGTGTGTCATATTGGGTGTATAGAGGGCGTTTAGTGTGTCATGATGGTTGTATAGGGGTCGTCTAGTGTGTCATGATGGTTGTATAGGGGTCGTCTAGTGTGCCGTGAGGGGTCAATGGAGGTCGGCTAGTATGTCGTGATGGGTGTACGGAGGTCGTCTAGTGTGTCATATTGGGTGTATAGAGGGCGTTTAGTGTGTCATGATGGTTGTATAGGGGTCGTCTAGTGTGTCATGATGGTTGTATAGGGGTCGTCTAGTGTGCCGTGATGGGTATACGGAGGTCGTCTAGTGTGTCATATTGGGTGTATAGAGGGCGTTTAGTGTGTCATGATGGTTGTATAGGGGTCGTCTAGTGTGTCATGATGGTTGTATAGGGGTCGTCTAGTGTGCCGTGAGGGGTCAATGGAGGTCGGCTAGTATGTCGTGATGGGTGTACGGAGGTCGTCTAGTGTGTCATATTGGGTGTATAGAGGGCGTTTAGTGTGTCATGATGGTTGTATAGGGGTCGTCTAGTGTGTCATGATGGTTGTATAGGGGTCGTCTAGTGTGCCATGATGGGTGCGTGGAGGTCGGCTAGTATGTCGTGATGGGTGTACGGAGGTCGTCTAGTGGGGTATGATGGTTGTATGGAGGTCGTCTAGTGTGTCATATTGGGTGTATAGAGGGCGTCTAGTGTGTCATGATGGGTGTATGTAGGTCGTTTAGTGTATCGTGAGGGGTGTATGGAGGTCATCTAGTGTGATATAAGGATGTATGGAGGTCATCTGGTGTGGTATGTGGGGTGTATGGAGGTCATCTAGTGTGATATAAGGCTGTATGCCGGGCGTCTAGTGTGACATGAGGGCTGTATACCGGTCGCCTAGTGTGGCATGAGGGCTGTATGGCGGTTGTCTGGTATATCATACTTTATTCAACCAATAAGAAAAATGAAGGAACATTACATTCAACATTACTTATCTTAACTACTTTACATCAATACAGTTGAATAACGTGTTATCGTTAAGCCTTAACGTACTTTAAGAGAAAACAAGCCAACTTACTGTGTAAAATAGAATCTCAATCATCTACACTGAATATAACCTATTATCGATAACCCTTAACATACTTTAAGAGAAAACAAGCCAACTTACGGGGCAAAACTCCGCTAGACTGAAGTGTAGTATGACCTTCCTTGAAGCAACCAAACTTATAACGCCGTCTAGTTTAAATATAGCCTGGTAAGAAATGAATAAATTAGCCAATCAGCGAGTGACTATGGCAACATCGACTGATACCTGGATCTACCAATCAGAGAAGAGTATTAGTATAGGAGGCGGAGCAAAGAAATGACTGACAGATGGATTAACCAATCAGAGAAGGGCGTTAGCCCAAGCGTAGGTAGTGGCTGTCGGGTCAGCAGTGGGGGAAAATGTTGGGTGGTGGATTACTTGAACTCGTTTTGACCCCTGAGGTAATTCCAGAAGAGTTCTATGACCTCATTTTGACCGCTGAAGGCTTTAATGCCAATGTTTTCCACTTCAACGAACGACATACATCATTAAAGGTGATTACTTCAGCTCTTAGACTTTGGAGTTCCATATCTTTATCACTTGATTGAATGACAGACAACAGTAAAGATGATCATGTCAGGTAAGAAAACTTAGTTCCAAACCCTAAAATTTCTACTCATAGTCACAAACTTTGATGCAAAACCCTAAAAATTTAGTCCCAAAGTGATACTAGTTCGACACGACAGTCGTAAATGTTATATGCAAAGTCCAAAAGTTTGTCAAAAAGATAACCTAAACTCAAAATAGTTAGACACAAAGCCCAACAATTTATATGCAAAGTCTAAAAAGTTACTCCAAAAGACAACTAATGTAACACTTAACCCCAAAATTTCGTCGCATAACCAAACAGTTGAACTCAAAAGCCTAAAAAATTTAGTCCCAAAGTGATACTAGTTCGACACAAAAGTCGTAAATGTTATATACAAAGGCCAAAAGTTTGTCAAAAAGACAACCTTAACTCAAAATAGTTAGACACAAAGCCCAACAATTTATATGCAAAGTCTAAAAAGTTACTCCAAAAGACAACTAATGTAACACTTAACCCCAAAATTTCGTCGCATAACCAAACAGTTGAACTCAAAAGCCTAAAAATTTAGTCCCAAAGTGATACTAGTTCGACACAAAAGTCGTAAATGTTTATGCAAAGACCAAAAGTTTGTTAAAAAGACAACCCAAACTCAAAATAGTTAGACACAAAGCCCAACAATTTATATGCAAAGTCCAAAAAGTTACTCCAAAAGACAACTAATGTAACACTTAACCCAAAATTTCGTCGCATAACCAAACAGTTGAACTCAAAAGCCTAAAAATTTAGTCCCAAAGTCGTAATTGTTCGACACGAAAGTCGTAAATGTTATATTCAAAGTCCAAAAGTTTGTCAAAAAGACAACCCAAACTCAAAAGTTTGTCAAAAAGACAACCCAAACTCAAAATAGTTAGACATGAAAGGTCAAAAAGGTATACTCAAAGTCCAAAATGTTACTTCAAAAGACAACTAATATAACAACAAGCCCCAAAACTTCGTCTCATAACCAAAAAGTTGAACTCAAAACCCTAAAAAGTGTCCACTTATCAACCAAAGTCTTTAATACAGCTGAGAAAACCCTAATAAATAATTACAATTTACTAAAAATGTTGCCCTTGATGATAGTTGCGACTGTGTCTAAATCATTATTGAAAATATTCATAGAACTCTAGTAAAAACCAAGCACACTAAAACACCACATTGAAAGAATGAACTTAAAGTTCACGCCCCTGTCACAACTCTGCTAAGAAAAGTACTGCGAAGCATGAAAGTTATGTCCCCTGCTATAACTCTACTAAACGAAAGTATTACCAAACACGTAGGTTACACTCCTACCATAACCCACTAAGAAAAACAAGATTTTGCTTAAAATACCACATTTATGATTGTTACGCCCCTTGTCCCTTTATGAGGGGACGCCCATGAAACTGTTAGAAATAGTAAATTTAACCTAGTGGCATACCCCAGATGTTATATTAGACATCCCCATAGCAAAATTTACTTAAAACTCACTTTTATGGTGGTTACCCCCTGACCCATTTTTGAGGGCTACGCCCATGAAACTGTTAAAAATAGTAAATTTAACAGCTAGACATACCCTAAACTTTATATTAACCATCTCCGTATCAAGAATTTACATAAAAACAACTTTTGAAATTACTACCCATGTACCCATTTTTTGGTGGTTACGCCCATGAAACTGTTAAAAATACTAAATTTAACACCTAGACATACCCCAAACTTTATATTAAGCATCCCCATATCAAGAATTTACATAAAAATCACTTTTGACATTACTACCCCTGTACCCATTTTTGGCGGTTACGCCCATGAAATCGATAAAAAATTGAAATTTAACACCTAGGCATACCCCAAACTTTATATTAAGCATCTCCGTATCAAGAATTTACATAAAAACAACTTTTGAAATTACTACCCCTGTACCCATTTTTGGGGTTACGCCCATGAAACTGTTAAAAATAGTCAATTTAACATCTAGACATACCCCAAACTTTATATTAAGCATCCCCATATCAAGAATTTACATAAAAATCACTTTTGAAATTACTACCCCTGTACCCATTTTTGGCGGTTACGCCCATGAAATCGATAAAAAATTGAAATTTAACCTATTGGTATACCTCAAACATAATATTTGACACGCCCATGTATCAAATTTACCTGAAAAATCAACCAAAAATTAGTAGTATACAATGTCACTTAGGACCCCCGAATCTGCGTTCAAACGCAGATAAATCCTTATATAAATAGTCTACACGCAGATCAACGCAGATTTTTTTTTTTTCGTTATATGAGAGTCTTCATTTTTTCTTATAGTCTATCCATCCTAAGTGCCAATCTATACTACTAATTTTTGGTTGATTTTTCAGGTAAATTTGATACATGGGCGTGTCAAATATTATGTTTGAGGTATACCAATAGGTTAAATTTCAATTTTTTATCGATTTCATGGGCGTAACCGCCAAAAATGGGTACAGGGGTAGTAATTTCAAAAGTGATTTTTATGTAAATTCTTGATATGGGGATGCTTAATATAAAGTTTGGGGTATGTCTAGATGTTAAATTGACTATTTTTAACAGTTTCATGGGCGTAACCCCAAAAATGGGTACAGGGGTAGTAATTTCAAAAGTTGTTTTTATGTAAATTCTTGATACGGAGATGCTTAATATAAAGTTTGGGGTATGCCTAGGTGTTAAATTTCAATTTTTTATCGATTTCATGGGCGTAACCGCCAAAAATGGGTACAGGGGTAGTAATGTCAAAAGTGATTTTTATGTAAATTCTTGATATGGGGATGCTTAATATAAAGTTTGGGGTATGTCTAGAGGTTAAATTTACTATTTTTAACAGTTTCATGGGCGTAACCGCCAAAAATGGGTACATGGCTCGTAATTTCAAAAGTGATTTTTATGTAAATTCTTGATATGGGGATGCTTAATATAAAGTTTGGGGTATGTCTAGAGGTTAAATTTCCATTTTCTATCGATTTCATGGGCGTAACCGCCAAAAATGGGTACAGGGGTAGTAATTTCAAAAGTTGTTTTTATGTAAATTCTTGATACGGAGATGCTTAATATAAAGTTTGGGGTATGTCTAGGTGTTAAATTTAGTATTTTTAACAGTTTCATGGGCGTAACCACCAAAAAATGGGTACATGGGTAGTAATTTCAAAAGTTGTTTTTATGTAAATTCTTGATACGGAGATGGTTAATATAAAGTTTAGGGTATGTCTAGCTGTTAAATTTACTATTTTTAACAGTTTCATGGGCGTAGCCCTCAAAAATGGGTCAGGGGGTAACCACCATAAAAGTGAGTTTTAAGTAAATTTTTGCTATGGGGATGTCTAATATAACATCTGGGGTATGCCACTAGGTTAAATTTACTATTTCTAACAGTTTCATGGGCGTCCCCTCATAAAGGGACAAGGAGCGTAACAATCATAAATGTGGTATTTTAAGCAAAATCTTGTTTTTCTTAGTGGGTTATGGTAGGAGTGTAACCTACGTGTTTGGTAATACTTTCGTTTAGTAGAGTTATAGCAGGGGACATAACTTTCATGCTTCGCAGTACTTTTCTTAGCAGAGTTGTGACAGGGGCGTGAACTTTAAGTTCATTCTTTCAATGTGGTGTTTTAGTGTGCTTGGTTTTTACTAGAGTTCTATGAATATTTTCAATAATGATTTAGACACAGTCGCAACTATCATCAAGGGCAACATTTTTAGTAAATTGTAATTATTTATTAGGGTTTTCTCAGCTGTATTAAAGACTTTGGTTGATAAGTGGACACTTTTTAGGGTTTTGAGTTCAACTTTTTGGTTATGAGACGAAGTTTTGGGGCTTGTTGTTATATTAGTTGTCTTTTGAAGTAACATTTTGGACTTTGAGTATACCTTTTTGACCTTTCATGTCTAACTATTTTGAGTTTGGGTTGTCTTTTTGACAAACTTTTGAGTTTGGGTTGTCTTTTTGACAAACTTTTGGACTTTGAATATAACATTTACGACTTTCGTGTCGAACAATTACGACTTTGGGACTAAATTTTTAGGCTTTTGAGTTCAACTGTTTGGTTATGCGACGAAATTTTGGGGTTAAGTGTTACATTAGTTGTCTTTTGGAGTAACATTTTGGACTTTGCATATAAATTGTTGGGCTTTGTGTCTAACTATTTTGAGTTTGGGTTGTCTTTTTAACAAACTTTTGGTCTTTGCATAAACATTTACGACTTTTGTGTCGAACTAGCATCACTTTGGGACTAAATATTTAGGCTTTTGAGTTCAACTGTTTGGTTATGCGACGAAATTTTGGGGTTAAGTGTTACATTAGTTGTCTTTTGGAGTAACTTTTTAGACTTTGCATATAAATTGTTGGGCTTTGTGTCTAACTATTTTGAGTTAAGGTTGTCTTTTTGACAAACTTTTGGCCTTTGTATATAACATTTACGACTTTTGTGTCGAACTAGTATCACTTTGGGACTAAATTTTTTAGGCTTTTGAGTTCAACTGTTTGGTTATGCGACGAAATTTTGGGGTTAAGTGTTACATTAGTTGTCTTTTGGAGTAACTTTTTAGACTTTGCATATAAATTGTTGGGCTTTGTGTCTAACTATTTTGAGTTTAGGTTATCTTTTTGACAAACTTTTGGACTTTGCATATAACATTTACGACTGTCGTGTCGAACTAGTATCACTTTGGGACTAAATTTTTAGGGTTTTGCATCAAAGTTTGTGACTATGAGTAGAAATTTTAGGGTTTGGAACTAAGTTTTCTTACCTGACATGATCATCTTTACTGTTGTCTGTCATTCAATCAAGTGATAAAGATATGGAACTCCAAAGTCTAAGAGCTGAAGTAATCACCTTTAATGATGTATGTCGTTCGTTGAAGTGGAAAACATTGGCATTAAAGCCTTCAGCGGTCAAAATGAGGTCATAGAACTCTTCTGGAATTACCTCAGGGGTCAAAACGAGTTCAAGTAATCCACCACCCAACATTTTCCCCCACTGCTGACCCGACAGCCACTACCTACGCTTGGGCTAACGCCCTTCTCTGATTGGTTAATCCATCTGTCAGTCATTTCTTTGCTCCGCCTCCTATACTAATACTCTTCTCTGATTGGTAGATCCAGGTATCAGTCGATGTTGCCATAGTCACTCGCTGATTGGCTAATTTATTCATTTCTTACCAGGCTGTATTTAAACTAGACGGCGTTATAAGTTTGGTTGCTTCAAGGAAGGTCATACTACACTTCAGTCTAGCGGAGTTTTGCCCCGTAAGTTGGCTTGTTTTCTCTTAAAGTATGTTAAGGGTTATCGATAATAGGTTATATTCAGTGTAGATGATTGAGATTCTATTTTACACAGTAAGTTGGCTTGTTTTCTCTTAAAGTACGTTAAGGCTTAACGATAACACGTTATTCAACTGTATTGATGTAAAGTAGTTAAGATAAGTAATGTTGAATGTAATGTTCCTTCATTTTTCTTATTGGTTGAATAAAGTATGATATACCAGACAACCGCCATACAGCCCTCATGCCACACTAGGCGACCGGTATACAGCCCTCATGTCACACTAGACGCCCGGCATACAGCCTTATATCACACTAGATGACCTCCATACACCCCACATACCACACCAGATGACCTCCATACATCCTTATATCACACTAGATGACCTCCATACACCCCTCACGATACACTAAACGACCTACATACACCCATCATGACACACTAGACGCCCTCTATACACCCAATATGACACACTAGACGACCTCCATACAACCATCATACCCACTAGACGACCTCCGTACACCCATCACGACATACTAGCCGACCTCCACGCACCCATCATGGCACACTAGACGACCCCTATACAACCATCATGACACACTAGACGACCCCTATACAACCATCATGACACACTAAACGCCCTCTATACACCCAATATGACACACTAGACGACCTCCGTACACCCATCACGACATACTAGCCGACCTCCATTGACCCCTCACGGCACACTAGACGACCCCTATACAACCATCATGACACACTAGACGACCCCTATACAACCATCATGACACACTAAACGCCCTCTATACACCCAATATGACACACTAGACGACCTCCGTATACCCATCACGGCACACTAGACGACCCCTATACAACCATCATGACACACTAGACGACCCCTATACAACCATCATGACACACTAAACGCCCTCTATACACCCAATATGACACACTAGACGACCTCCGTACACCCATCACGACATACTAGCCGACCTCCATTGACCCCTCACGGCACACTAGACGACCCCTATACAACCATCATGACACACTAGACGACCCCTATACAACCATCATGACACACTAAACGCCCTCTATACACCCAATATGACACACTAGACGACCTCCGTACACCCATCACGGCACACTAGACGACCCCTATACAACCATCATGACACACTAGACGACCCCTATACAACCATCATGACACACTAAACGCCCTCTATACACCCAATATGACACACTAGACGACCTCCGTACACCCATCACGACATACTAGCCGACCTCCATTGACCCATCACGGCACACTAGACGACCCCTATACAGCCCTTATTACACACTAGGCGACCTCCATACACCCATCGCTGCGATGAACATACTAGCAAGACAGACTGTATAAACTGTAAGGGTGTTAAAGCATACACCAAACGAACGCCCGGGCTTTTTAAACTAGAGTACGAAGGGACAGCTCTTGTTAGCTTATGTAGTAAGACGTATCATTGTAGTGGGGATTACGATAAAATCAGTTGTAAAGGGCTAAGCAAGCAACACAACAAATTAGATAAAGATATGTTTTTAGAGGTTCTCGCCACGCAAAAGGCCAAGGGTGGGAAAAATGTAGGTTTCAAAGTCTTAAATAATTCTATATTTTCCTACAGTCAAACAAGAAATGCTCTTTCCTATTTCTATATAAAAAGAAAGGTAGCTGATGATAACGTCTCGACTACGCCTTTAGATATTTAACTCTTTACACTACCAGCTTAGCCTAACCAGGAATCTCTAACAGTTTCACCCCTTATGATTCAATTATGACATATAGCTAAGCAGACACCCAACTACCTATCTATAAATAAATGTTATCCATGTACTATATATTGACTCACTGTACTGAATATTTTTGTAATGTTATATAATATCAATGTATGTTATACACCTATTGAGATAATAAAAGAATAAAATATATCTTTGTCTTCTGTCTTATATTGATCGTTTTTCATTGATGTTGTATAATCTACTAACCTATCACTATCGCTCAAGTACACCAAGCGCTCCAAAGTCAGCGCACACCAGACATAAACAGGTCACTTCCGAGGTCACCGGGACTAGAGGTCAACACGAGCTATCATGGTTAACTCCCCCCCTGCGCCTACGGTACATTAGGCGCGCCGCGCGCCTACTATATATCTTTGTTAATTTACGGGTCAAATACTAACAGTTGGACCCTTGTATACTACTACCGGGACGACACAAACATACAACGAAATGAAGATATACTCTACAATATGCTCAAAGTAATACAACTATTAAAGGGTAAAGGCATAAAAATGCGAAGCTACAGTAAAGCTGAATGTGAGGAAAAACTAAAAAATAGAAAAAAATGGGATGTAAGAAGTTTAGTCTGTGTCGTCCACTTATCCCGTAAAGCTTCTTACATTCCATTTTTTTCTATGTTTTTTTTTAGTTTTTCCTAATACAACTATTACTAACAAGAAGAAAGTGATAAAACAATAAGAAGATACGTAGTAAGATAATATAAGTCTATTTTACCGCGCTACTGCCAGAAAATTCTGGAGAATTAAAACAAATAGCTATAGAAATAAACAATGAAAGCAAGCAATGTGAATTAGATAATCAATTTAAAAGAATCTATCTATCTATCTCTTGACCTTTCGAGCCGAAGCCGGCCCATAGGGAATAGACCCAGATACTTTTTCTCTTATCTAAATTTTTGTTCTAGCAATTTTCAATACTTCTAAAGATATTTTATCAAATCTCGCCATTTGTCTCTGTTCTGTGCAAGCAGCTCTATCTCATTGTGAGAGCCGATTCCTGCTGCTCTTGCCTCTCTGGTTAATATGATATATAATCAATAAAAGATTAGAACTGTGATAATAAATAAAGATAATTCACAACTTTAACAAATCAACATGATGTTAGATGGGAAGAACATAGAGAGTTGTAGAAGATATCGTATCTTTGAAATGATAACAAGTGATAGAAGATACAAAACAGAAATAACCAAAAAAAAAAAAAATAGAATTGGCAAAAAGCGTCTTTCTATCTGCCTGTTTCTCTTTTTGTCTATCTATCTATCTATCTATCTATCTATCTATCTATCTATCTATCTATCTATCTATCTATCTATCTATCTATCTATCTATCTATCTATCTATCTATCTATCTATCTATCTATCTATCTATCTATCTATCTATCTATCTATCTATCTATCTATCTATCTATCTATCTATCTATCTATCTATCTATCTATCTATCTATCTATCTATCTATCTATCTATCTATCTATCTATCTATCTATCTATCTATCTATCTATCTATCTATCTATCTATCTATCTATCTATCTATCTATCTATCTATCTATCTATCTATCTATCTATCTATCTATCTATCTATCTATCTATCTATCTATCTATCTATCTATCTATCTATCTATCTATCTATCTATCTATCTATCTATCTATCTATCTATCTATCTATCTATCTATCTATCTATCTATCTATCTATCTATCTATCTATCTATCTATCTATCTATCTATCTATCTATCTATCTATCTATCTATCTATCTATCTATCTATCTATCTATCTATCTATCTATCTATCTATCTATCTATCTATCTATCTATCTATCTATCTATCTATCTATCTATCTATCTATCTATCTATCTATCTATCTATCTATCTATCTATCTATCTATCTATCTATCTATCTATCTATCTATCTATCTATCTATCTATCTATCTATCTATCTATCTATCTATCTATCTATCTATCTATCTATCTATCTATCTATCTATCTATCTATCTATCTATCTATCTATCTATCTATCTATCTATCTATCTATCCATGTAATGAGAAGGGAACAACTGGAGTATATTGTAACAACTGGGAAAATTGAGGGAAGAGGAGATAGATGGATGTAAAGAGAAAAGATACCAGACAGCTTAAGAGAATGGCTTGGCAGAAGGTCAACAACAGAAATGATAAATAAGTAGGGAAGTCGAAAGTTGTGGAGAGACCTGATCACCTACGCAGGCATGGTACTTGATGATGATGATGCTGTTGATGATGATGATGATGCTGTTGATGATGATGATGATGATGCTGTTGATGATGATGATGATGTTGTTGATGATGATGATGATGATGCTGTTGATGATGATGATCTATCAGTCTATTGTCGTTCCATGCCAGAGACGTCACAGAGAGCAGAAATTCTAGACCCTTGTGACCAGCGATCTTTTGACTGTCAGACCTTCTACAGGATCTGTATTGTGTCTCGCTACACAGCTCTGAGTTGCTCAATCTCGGCAAGGGAGTTGATGCTTGCTGTTGTTGCTTCTCGCTTTAACGTTCTTTTTAGTTTTTCTTTAGGACGACCTTTTTTCTTTTACCCTCTGGTTCCCCTTTGAGATTCTTTTGTTGTTTCTTCTCATCACACGGCTAACATATGACCACCTTTACCTATTGATGTCTCTTCTCATCACACGGCTAACATATGACCACCTTTACCTATTGATGTCTCTTCTCATCACACGGCCAACATATGACCACCTTTACCTATTGATGTCTCTTCTCATCACACGGCTAACATATGACCACCTTTACCTATTGATGTCTCTTCTCATCACACGGCCAACATATGACCACCTTTACCTATTGATGTCTCTTCTCATCACACGGCTAACATATGACCACCTTTACCTATTGATGTCTCTTCTCATCACACGGCTAACATATGACCACCTTTACCTATTGATGTCTCTTCTCATCACACGGCTAACATATGACCACCTTTACCTATTGATGTCTCTTCTCATCACACGGCTAACATATGACCACCTTTACCTATTGATGTCTCTTCTCATCACACGGCTAACATATGACCACCTTTTTCTATTGATGTCTCTTCTTATTACATAGCCAACATAAGATCCCCTTCTTCTCTTGATATCTCTTCTCATCACGTAGCCAACATATGACCACCTTATTCTACTTATGTCTCTTTTCATCACACGGCCAATACCAAAAACAATTATATACCAACATCAAAACAAATGTATAACAACATCAAAACAAATGTATACCAACATCAAAACAAATGTATAACAACATCAAAACAAATAACATTAGGGCTAAACTGAGAATAGTAAACTCGTTTGTCTGCTCAAGATTCCTGTATGGTTCAGAAACAGACACTTAATAAAAAAAAACAGAAAAAATAACGGAAGGTTGGGAACATATTGTTTTGCGTGAAAATAGGAAGAGTTCGGTGGACAAACAAGCAAAACGTAATACAATTTTGAAACAGTTCGAAATAAATAAAAGAACTGTTTATCGAAACTCGAACAAGACAAACAGTGAACCTTTATGGTTATAGTTATGGAAGGTCCCGGTATCACTGCAAACAAATTAAAATCCATAACTGCTCAACCGCCCGTGTCAGTGGAATCATCCGAATTACTATTTCATCTACCACACAAAGAAAGGTAGCTGTAGTCCTAATCATAGTAGTCCCAGCACACGCCAAAAGACATAAGGCGAAACCGCACAGAAAGTGAACACAGCCATCTGTTCTCCATCATACAAAGTCATCATTCATCGTAAACAATCGGAATATCGAAACACGATCAAAATAGATGAAACGCACAGCTCACGGTGTGCGCAGAGCACTTAACTCAGTAGCTCCTGCAACAAGCCAAACTTGGAATATGAGGAAACTGCAACAAGGAACCCTTTTCAGATATAGCCTTTAATGGTTCCTGCCGCCTATCCACCATATTGACCGGAAGTTCACGTCGTCCTGAAAATGATGATCGTCATTTTGTTAAAAAATGTATAGCGCTTGATGATGCTAGGACATCACTCTGACTCCAAAGCCGAAGTTATTACAGTGAAACAGCTAGCAGGAAAGATGACAGAACACACTCAATATGTGTCATCATCATCGAGTGCCATCTCCGCAATGAATGTTGGCTACCATGGAGCGCCATTCCGCTCTGTCTCTTGCTTTGATGGTGCAGGTTGTCATAGGCTGATTTGTCCATCTTTTAACGTTACTCGTCCATGTTAGTCTTGGTCGGCCTCTGCCTCTTTTACCTTGTATTTTCCCTTACAAGATTACTTTTAGTAGGCTGTTGTGTCTTTTAACATGGCCCCAAATTCTCATCTGTTTTTTTTTTTGAGTTAAGTAGTTCTCTCTTCATTTTTAGTTGTTTTAAGACTTCATCGTTTATTTTATTTTCTTTCCATCCAATTCTACCTATTCTTCTATATATCCACATTTCAATGGTTTTAATACTCTGTTCTGTTTTCTTGTCGAATGTCCATGTTTCTGAACCATATAGGAATGTCATTATGTGAACATACCTTTAATAGACACTGGATGAGCAGTCGACCAAATAAATAGAGAACAATTGTGGGAGATGCTAACAACACATGGATTAAGTCAATGTCTAACCAACATAATTAAGTCTTTACATCAACAACAGCTGCATTGTAAGAACAGCTGCTGGCTACACAGACCACATGGTCATCAGCGGTCAATATGGCGGATAGGCGACATGAAACACTGAAGCTAAGTCTCTAAAGTGTTTCTTTTTGCAGTTTCCTCATATTCGAAGTCCAGCTTGCTGCTGGCGCTACTGAGTTTAGTGGTCTGTGCACACCGTGAGCTGTGTTTTTCATCGAATCGGGTTTCGATATTCCAATTCCTTACGATGAATAATATCTGATGACGACGGACAGTTCAGTTCCGATCACTTTCAGTGCCGCTTGACTTTATGTCTTTTGACGTGTGCTATAGCTGCCATTATGGGGACTGCAGCTGCCTTTCTTTGTTTGGATTCTTCAATGAGATGAATGTTTATTTCTATGATTCCACAGGCACTGGTGGTTTGAGCGATTATGGATTTTAATTCGTTTGTAGTGATACCGGGGTCTTCGACTAACCATAACCATAACAGACAACTTTGACGTTGGTACAAGAGTAAGACAGGCTGCGTACTATCACTTCCATTGTTTATTACTTAGTGGACTATATATCTAAGTTAGACAGCCCACTGCAGAATATGCAGCTTCTATTCACAGTTGATATCACGGAAAAGTAGGAGACCTACAAGAATATTGAAGTAGAATTAACATAACAGGCACTCAATATATTAAGATCAACAAGACATACAATGTAAAGGAAGTGGAGAGAATTAAAAGGATAGGAAGTCTATTGGAAAACTGTAATTCCCAAGCAAAATAAATAGCCTCAAAATTCACGAAAGCTTGTCAAATAATCGGAGAGCTATCACCACTATTGTCCAACAAGGAAATAACTCTGGAGGCAAAACGAGCACTGTACAATACAATCTTCATCCCAACGTTGTGCTACCAATGCCAGACCCGGACCCTAGTTGCAAGAACAATAAGAATAATAACAATACCGAGATGAAATGTGTTAGACGAATCACAGGAAACAGCCCGAGAGACAAGATCAGGAATGAAGAACTGAGAAAAGAGCTAGGAACAATTCCCGCTTCCCGCTATTGAATACATAAAGACATAACAGAAAAAAATGGTTTGGCCACTTGATAAGACAGAAAGACAAAACACAACGAGCCTTCGATAAACGTTACAAGAACACCAAACTCAACGGCCGACCAAAAAATGATGGATTGATGGAATATTAGAAACACTACGAAACATGATAACATTAGAGACCAACAGAAGAGCAAAAGACCTCAAAATTATATCTCCCCTCGACGCTGAAAGGCAAATGAAGAAGGAAGAAGAAACAAAAATAACAAGACACACTTTGTCTGAACACGTAAAGAGACACAATAACTTAATGTAAGTCTCTTTCATCCAATCCCCCTGCCTCCCTGTGGAGAATAGTTCTTCAACAACAACTTTCCAATCCGTCCTATTTCTTGCCATTCTGTTCCATGCCTTCCCCATCGTCTTCATCTCTAACCCCAACTGTCTTCTCCAAGAATGTGTTGGCCGTCCTCTCTGTCACAGAGCAAGTACACTCTGGGGTTAGCGGGGTAGGGTTCCCCCCTACCAAAGAAGGAGTAAGGCGTCTCCATTCCTTCGTCAGTCTTCGAGACACCCTTGGGTAAGTGGTGCTCCTGTTTAGCCCCCCCCCCCCCCCCCACCACCCTCCCCCCTCCCCTCTCAAATCAGGGTTCATCATCATCATTGAGTGCCGTCTCCACATCGACGGTTGGCTACCATGCAGCGCCATTCGAATCTGTCTCTTGCTTTGCTGGTGCAGATTGTCATAGGCTGACATGTCCATCTTTTGATGTTACTCGTCCATGTTAGTCTTGGTCTGCATCTTTTACCATGTATTTTCCCTTCCAATATTACTTTTATTAGGCTGTTGTGTCTTTTAACATGCACAAAAATTTCATTTGTCTTGTTCTAATTTGTGTTTAGCAGTTCTCTTTTCATTTTTAAAATCAAGTTTGCGTGAAGTCATTGGAGCAGGTGGTGGATGGTGTTGTGGGAGCAGCCGACAAGTAGTTCCGGTTATGGTCCCCACTCCTCGATGGCAGGCAGGGTATCTCATGTATAGAGACAACGGCTGCGATCTCTGACTAGTACAGTCATTGCCAAAAGGGAATGGAATGGCAAACTCCCTTCTTATATTGACAAGTAGAATTATATCCAAATGGTCATCGTAATGGTTCCCTAAACCGACCGTGCCCAAATCTTACGGTCTGCTGTTTGATGTGCGACGGGGATAATTTGACGACTGACTGTGTGTCTATATGATCGGAATTGGAGTCATCAACGATGGCCTAACATCATCTAGTGCTACGACGATCATCATTTTCAAGAGGACGTGACTTACCGGTATATGGGGATAGGCGGCGGGAACAATTGAAAGCTATGCATGAAAAGTGTTCCTTGTTGCAGTTTCCTCACATTACAAGTCGCATGGCTGTGTTAGTCACCTCTAGTGACTCGGGCAGACGGTGCTCCTAAACCTGGGAAGGCCAACCGTCTAAGGGCAGAATTCCCCTACAGAAAAGATCATCTGCTGCCTTGCAGGAAGATTGGGGACAATCAAAGGCTAAGGAAAGCAAACCTGAATAAAATGCTGGCTGAAATTGGATGCACTGGGCCACTGGCGCAGAACACAATGCAACGTTTTAAAGGGTGTTCAGTCGGAGTGGATCCAACTCTGACTGAGTCCTGATCGCAGACAGACAGACAGACAGACAGACAGACAGACAGACAGACAGACAGACAGACAGACAGACAGACAGACAGACAGACAGACAGACAGACAGACAGAAAGACAGACAGACAGACAGACAGACAGACAGACAGACAGACAGACAGACATATCCAAATAAATAATCAACAATAGAATTGATACAATGCACGGTGGACAGAAGATTTCGGAAAAACATGATCGCCTACGCCAACCGGTATGGCACATGATGATGAAGTACATTTTAGGTGCTAATCCTCAAGGATTTCAGACAAAGAGTGAGTCAGCGACCAGGACTCCATGCGGCTTTCTCCGTATTGCGTCATACATCAGTTAGACAGAGATCCCTTGTCTTTCCTTTTGGAGAGATTTACTTTCTTTCCTTTCTTTAACCTGTGCATGTTTGTGAATATTGTGCAGCTTCATCATCATCATCATCATCATTGAGTGCCGTCTCTGCATCGAAGGTTGGCTACCATGGAGCGCCATTCCACTCTGTCTCTTGCTTTGATGGTGCTGATTGTCATAGGTTGACTTGTCTGTCTTTTGATATTACTCGTTTTAGTCTTGGTCTGCCTCTGCCTCTATTACCTTGTATTTTCCCTTACAATATTACTTTTATTAGACTGTTGTGTCTTTTAACATGCCCCCAAAATTTCATTTGTCTTGTCTTAATTGTATTTAGTAGTTCTATTTTTTATTTTTAGTTGTTTTAAATCTGGATCGTTTGTTTTCTTTTCTTTCCATCCAATTCTACATATTCTTCTATAAATCCACATTTCAAAGGCTTCAATTTTCTGCTCTGTTTTCTTGTCTAATGTCGATGTTTCTGCACCATACAGGAATATTAAGAAGATGTAACATTTTGCTATGTGTTCCTAATTCCTAATGTGCGGCTTACATTTTTACAATACAGGATATCTAGCGCCACTCCCCAGCTCTCCTTAGTCGCCTCTTACGAATATGCCTTGTAGGGAACAGTGCTAATATTCTTTACTACCCTTTAGGGCCCCGGCAGCGAACAGGCAGGTAGCCATCTAGGAACTGCAAATACAAAGCAAACAAATCAGGGACAGAGAAAGGCTGCAAGATGACTGTGAACATCAAGAGATGAACAGAAGAGCGCATGGCTATACCATTAACGGAAAAAAAAGTGAAGTGGTCATAGTGGCATAACATCCTTCCGGAGACGGTATGCGTTTAAGATATTGATGAAGATGGTGAAGTTCATGAAGATGGCGAAGTTCATGAAGATGGCGAAGTTCATGAAGATGGTGAAGTTCATGAAGATGATGAAGTTCATAAATATGGTGATGGTCATGAAGATGATAAAGTTCATGAAGATGGTGAAGTTCATGAAGATGGTGAAGTGCATGAAGATGATGAAGTTCATGAAGATGATGAAGTTCAGGAAGTTGGTGAAGTTCATGAAGATGGCGAAGTTCATGAAGATGGCGAAGTTCATAAAGATGATGAAGTTCATGAAGATGGTGAAGTTCATGAAGATGATTAATTTCACGAAGATGGTGAAGTTCATGACGATGGTGAAGTTCATGAATATGACGAAGTTCATGAAGATGGTGAAGTTCATGAAGTTGATGAAGCTCATGAAGATGATGAAGTTCATGAATATGGTGAAGTTCATGAAGATGGTGAAGTTCATGAAGATGGCGAAGTTCATGAAGATGGTGAAGTTCATGAAGATGGTGAAGTTCATGAAGATGATGAAGTTCATGAAGATGGTGAAGTTCATGTAGATGGTGAATTTCATGAAGATGGTGAATTTCATGAAGATGGTGAAGTTCATGGTGAAGTTCATGAAGATGGTGAAGCTCATGAAGATGGTGAAGTTCATGACTATGGCGAAGTTAATGAAGATGATGAATTTCATGAAGATGGTGAAGTTCATGACGATGGTGAAGTTCATGAATATGACGAAGTTCATGAAGATGATGAAGTTCATGAAGATGATGATGTTCATGAAGATGGTGAAGTTCATGACTATGGCGAAGTTCATGAAGATGATGAATTTTATGAAGATCGTGAAGTTCATGAAGATGATGAAGTTCATGAAGATGGTGAAGTTCATGAAGAAGATGATGAATTTCATGAAGTTGGTGAAGTTCATGACGATGGTGAAGTTCATGAATATGACGAAGTTCATGAAGATGATGAAGTTCATGAAGATGATGATGTTCATGAAGATGGTGAAGTTCATGAAGATGATGAATTTCATGAAGATGGTGAAGTTCATGACGATGGCGACGTTCATGAAGATGGTGAAGTTCAGGAAGATGGTGAAGTTCATGAAGATGGCGAAGTTCATGAAGATGGTGAAGTTCATGAAGATGGTGAAGTTCATGAATATGGCGAAGTTCATGAAGATGATGAAGTTCATGAAGATGATGAAGTTCATGAAGATGATGAATTTCATGAAGATGGTGAAGTTCATGAAGATGGTATAGAATCCGTGAATTGGATCATGAAAAAAGGAAAGATAATCCTTAAACATCACAACAATCGCTTACCTTTCCCCCTCTGCAACAGGTATGGTTTCCTCAAAAGGTATGTTGTACAACGAGTTCACCCAACAATAATTGTTGGCATAGTTCTTCTGGAACTTCTCCTTATATTCAGCTGGAATCCAACAACTGATGGGCACTCCAACAAACTGTTTAGTTCCCGTGATCAGAGCCAGGAAGATGAGAATCCCGTACATGATCACGTGATTGAGCCGGTCTACCGTGTCGTTGTCGCCGAAATCAAATGTTAAAGAGAATAAATCCAGCAGCTGTGATCCCACTTTGTTGCTACGAAATAGAGAGAATCACAAACAAAACGGGAGTTGTATTAAAGATATGTCAATAGCAATTATCATTATCCAGATGCACGTCGCTGTTGGAGCATGGCTCTCGCGAGAATTTATCATCGTGAATGAGTGCCGTCTTCTCATCGAAGTTTGGCTACCATGGAGCGCCATTCCGCTCTGTCTCTTGCTTTGATGGTGCAGGTTGTCATAGGTTGACTTGATCCGGCTTTTGATATTACTTGTCCATTTTAGTCTTGGTCTGCCTCTGCCTCATTTACCTTGTATTTCCCTTCCAAGATTACTTTAGTAGAATGATGTGTCTTTTAACATGGCCCAAAAATATAATTTTGTCTTGTTTGAATTGTGTTTAGTAGTCCTCTTTTCATTTTTAGTTGTTTTAAGATTTCATCATTTGTTTTCTTTCCATCAATTTCTACCTATTTTTCAATAAATCTAGATTTCAAAGGTTTTAATTTTCTGTTTTGTTGTCTTGTCTATTGCACTGCACCATACACGAATGATGAGAAGATACAACATTTTGCTATTCTTAGTTTTAGCCCTGGTGTTATTTGTTTTGATGTTAGTATATTTTTCAAGGCATTAAAATCACTTTTTGCCATTCCTATTCTTTTGTTTATTTCAGTTGTACATTTTCCATCACTGGTTATAGTATGTCCAAGGTAGTTGTAGCTCTGAACAGACTCCATGTTTATTCCTTCAACTTTGATATCCACTTGCAGGTTTTGAGTTTAATCTTTGTTTATGATCGGGAGCCGCGATAGCTCAGTGGTTAGTGAACTGGACTACAAAGGACAAGAGGTAGGGTTCGATCCCAACCGTGGCTTCCGGTTCACCCAGCCTTTAATGGGTACCGGATTTTTTTTTCTGGGAAAGTAAAGCAGCACGGGCGTAATACCGACCACATTACCCCAAAAATCATGTGCCGAAGGTCTGTAAAATTTATGGTCACTAACACCATATTCCCTATACGCCACTTGGCGTGACGGAGGTACTTTACCTCACTTACTTTTGTTTATGATCATAGTTTTAGTCTTTTTGATATTCATATCTAATCCATATTTTTTTGCTTGTCTTGTTTATTTCATTCAGTAATTGTTGTAGATGGCAGCTACTATGGGGTATTCTCTTTCCTTCGAGGGATAACCAGCGTCTGTAAATGTCAGTCCAAGCTTGTCTATGACATTTGGCACCCTCTTCGTCTATGCCAACCTCTTCTTCATCTACCTGGAGCTATACCTCCCTAGGTCGTGATGGAGGCTGTAGAAATGTGTATTTACAGAAGAATGTTGAGAATACCATGGACAGCTAAGAAGAGTAATGAAAACGTTCCGAAATAGGCCAAAGCAAAAAGAGAGCTAATTTCCAATATTTGGAAGAAACAATCATCATTTTTTGGCCATGTAATGAGAAGAGAACAACTGGAATATATTGTAATAACTGGAACAAATTGAGGGATGAAGAGATAGAGGAAAGCAAAGAGAAAAAATACTAGACAGCTTAAGAGAATGGCTTGGCAGAAAGTCAACAACAGAAATGATAAATAACTGTCAAGTTCGAAAATTGTGGAGAGGCATGATCACCTACGCCAGCGGGCCCGGTACTTGATGATGAAGATGAATTGTGCATGCCGACGTTGCTTCTCTTACAAATGTTCTCCTAGGTGTCACTCTACGCCTTCCTCTTTATTCTGTATCCTGATGTTTTCCGTGAAAGAGCCTGTTTTGGAATTTTCTTGCTTTATCTTCTCATCACATATCCGACATAAGTTCATCTACTTTCTTTAACTGTAGATGAAATCTTGCATCTTGGGTAGATGAGAGATTGCATGACCATTTCTTTTATCTCTATATTAGTCTTGAATTTATTACATTGTGAACAGATTATTTTTCTTAGGCGTTTGTCTTCAAAAGTGTCAATTTTTCTCAATCTCTTCTGTTGTTTTAAAGCTTTCCCTTGCGTAGATAAGGATTGAATTGAGGTTCTTAAATAGTTTTCTTCGTTGCTTTTCTCACCCCAAGGTTTGTGGGTAGTGAGATCCGATGTCTGAGTCTGTCCTCTCGGATAACGAAAAGAGAAACAGAAGATTTCGTGTACTTTCTGCGCACGTTAAATAACACTTGACAGTTGGAAATTGATAAGGGTAGGTCTTAAACGATCTCGGCCCGGGCAAAATCGATAGTGAAAAATTATATCCTGAACATAAAGATGTTCAACTAAATCACAGAATATACACAAGACAAAGACAGTTCAATAAACATAAGGAGAACATCAGACTAAAGGGCCAACCGCGGAAAAGGTGGATTGAGAGAATATTAGAAACGCTAGGAAACATAACAGAAGAAGGTAGCAGAAGAGGAAAATACCGAAATGTATATCTTCCCTCGACTTTGAAAGGGAGCCGCGATAGCTCAGTGGTTAGTGAACTGGACTACAAAGGACAAGAGGTAGGGTTCGATCCCAACCGACGGCTTCCGGGTTCACCCAGCCTTTAATGGGTACCGGATTTTTTTCTGGGAAAGTAAAGCGGCACGGGCGTAATACCGACCACATTACCCAAAAAATCATGTGCTGAAGGTCTGTACAATTTATGGTCACTAACACCATATTCGCTATACGTCACTTGGCGTGTGGGGGCTCTTTACTTTCTTCGACGTTGAAAGACAAATGTGAAAGGAAAGGTGAAGCAAAAGAAGAGTAAAAGACATATAGAGGAAACATGAATTAATCCTAGAAGATTAAAGTAAAGCTTGCCTCTCCTGCCTTGCTAGGTGCTTGGGAAATGTGGTGTTAGTGACCATAAACTTTACAGATCTTCATCAGCGCATGCTTTTTGGGGGGTAATGTGGTCGGTATTACGCCCGTGCCGCTTTACTTTCCCAGAAAAAATCTGGTACCATTTAATGTTGCAGTGATCTCCGCAATATGTGCCACTTTGGCACGCAAGGTTTCTGTTTTTGAGATTGTGGTTCTGCCCTATGTGCCGTCTTCGGCTCGAAAGGACTATAGATATATTTAATGTTGGGTGAACTCGGAAGCCGTCGATTGGGATCGAACCAGGCCTCTTGTAATACAGTTTAGAACCCACTGAGCTATCGCAGCTCCACGTAAAGATTAAAGACTCGCTTAAAGAATGAGAAAACGTTAAATATTTATTTGTGACGTCTTCTATCATTCAGAGGCTATACCTTCAGTGCTTGCTTGCATTTCGCCTGATGACTACAGGAGTGAACATCTTCATCATCCGCCCTTAAAAGGACGTTAAGTGGGCGTGTCTGCGTTGTGTTGTGGTTTGCAGTATAATTGTGATATTTGCACCTTTCGGCCCAACACATCCGACTTCAGCATGATCATCATCATCAAGTACCGGGCCTGCTGGCGTAGGTAATCGTGTCTCTCCACAATTTTCGATCTCGGCAGCTATTTATCATTTCTGTTGTTGACCTTCTGCCAAGTCATTCTCTTAAGCTGTCTGTTATTTTTTTTTTCTTTTCTTCCGTCTATGTCATCGTCCCTCAATTTTTCCAGTTGTTACAATATATTCCAGTTGTTCTCTTCTCATTACATGGCCAAAAAATGATGATTGTTTCTTCCTATAATATAATCAGCAAAATTTCAGCAAGATACCTTCAGTAAAAATGCAAACATAAAAAAAAAAACTAAACACAAAATAAGGGCAGATAACTTACTCTGAAGACATGATGGTCAGATCTTTCGTTGCTCTAAAACTAAATAATCTCTCACGCTAGCAGTAAAACGTCTCCAGGTGATACAGAACTTAATAAACAATGACACCAACAAATCAACGTTTCAAATTAATGTCCCTTTACTTGGTACAAAAATGAAACATTAGTTTACGTAGGTATCTGTCCGTGTCTTTCGTAACAGTTAGAAATTACAATCTCTATGGATTTCTAAGAAGCTTTAGAATGCTAACTGCCAAGCACTTGCAGAACGCGAGCATGTATATATCGTTGTCAAATAGTTTGATGTCAGTCAGATTTGATAGCCAATCAGAAAGTGAGAGATATCAGTCCAAAATTGAGCGCAAAGTTACGGGACTTCCGTACGCGTTGCTGATAAGATAGCACTGTCATCATTTCATTATAAATAACGCAGGATTGATTCTTAATTTTTCCCGCGTCGCTAGACGTCGCAAAGACATTGTAGTATTTGTCGCCATCTATCTATGTTCTGGGCAAGATGTTTAATCTTATCTAGCGAGCCTATGCCTGCCAACTCTGCTTCTCGTATAGGTGTTCCTTTTAATGTCTCCTCAAGGTCTTCCTCCTTTTCTGTATCCTGATATTTCCCATAGAAGAGCCTGTTTTGAAATTCTCTTGATGTCTCTTCTCAGCACGCCTGGTAGATATGTCTATTTTCTATACATAATGTAGATGAGATAATAATGCATTACAACAACAAAATAATGCAAATGAAGTCCGGTATCAGCTGTATGTCACTGGTAGTTTAGTTTGTCTTCTTGTTTATTGATTCCAAAAATATAACTTTTTATGATGCTATCTTTGCGTTAAAAGACTCAGCCTTAATAGCAGAAAGACAGAAGTAATGGTAACAACAAAGACAAAAACATCACCTCAGTGCAAAATAAAGACACGTAGAACAATATTAAAACAGGTAAATGAATTTAAATATTTGGGAACTTTGTTAACCTCAGATGGTAGATGTAGAAAAGAGGTGAGATGTAGAATGGCTCAGGCAAAAGCAGCTTTCCCAAAAATGAGGAAGATAATGTGCAATCCATTTTTGACAATAGAAACAAGAAAACGAGATTCTTAAATGTTATGTAGAGCCAGTCTTAACATATAGATGTGAATCAGGGACAATATGACAACAGACAAGGAAATTACTGGAGTCTGTAGAAATGTGGTTTTACAGAAGTATGTTGAGAATACCATGGACAGCAAAGAAGAGTAATGAAAATGTTCTGAAAGAGGCTAAATCAAAAAGAGAGCTAATTTCCAATATTAGGGAGAAACAATCATCATTTTTTGGCCATGTAATGAGAAGGGAACAGCTGGAATATATTGTAACAACTGGGAAAATTGAGGTACGAAGAGATAGAAGGAAGCAAAGAGAAAAAATACCAAACAACTTAAGAGAATGGCTTGGCAGAAGGTCAACAACAGAAATGATAAATAACTGTCGAGATCAAAAGTTGTGGAGAGACATGATCACCTACGCCAACAGGCATGGTACTTGATGATGATGATGATGGTGATGATGATGATGATGATGATGATGTAATCATATTTAATGTTTTGACTTGACTTAATTCTCTTAAATGGAACCTAGTTCCTCTTTAAGGAATGTTACTTGTCAAAAATAGTTACATGTCTTTTTCAACAGTTACGTGGTTCTGAAAGTTGTATTGTCAATGGAAGGTGTGTTGGGAAGGACAGTCTTCGTAGTGCAGTTAGGTACGGACAGTGTAGCAACGAGTGGTGGATAGATTCTAGTTGATAATGACAGTGTAGCAACGAGTGGTGGATAGATTCTAGTTGATAATGACAGTGTAGCAACGAGTGGTGGATAGATTCTAGTTGATAATGACAGTGTAGCAACGAGTGGTGGATAGATTCTAGTTGATAATGACAGTGTAGCAACAAGTGGTGGATATATTCTATTTGATAATGACAGTGTAGCAACGAGTGGTGGATAGAATCTAGTTGATAATTGCAGTATATCAACAAGTGGTGGATAGATTCTATTTGATAATGACAGTGTAGCAACGAGTGGTGGATAGATTCTATTTGATAATGACAGTGTAGCAACGAGTGGTGGATAGATTCTACTTGATAGTGACAGTGTAGCAACGAGTGGTGGATAGATTCTATTTGATAATGACAGTGTAGCAACGAGTGGTGGATAGACTCTAGTTGATAATGACAGTGTAGCAACAAGTGGTGGATAGATTATATTTGATAATGGCAGTGTAGCAACGAGTGGTGGATAGACTCTAGTTGATAATGACACTGTAGCATCACGTTTTGAACAGATTCTAGTTGATAATGGCAGTGTAGCAACAAGTGTTCAACATTTTGGTTATTTAGTTATGGAAGGCCCCGGTATCACTGCAAACGAATTAAAATCCATAATTGCTCAACCGCCCATGCCAGCGGAATCATCCGAATTAATATCTCATCTCTCAAACAAAGAAAGGTAACTGTAGTCCTCATCGTAGCAGTCTCAGCACACGTCAAAAGACATAAGGCGAAACCGCACAGAAAGTGAACACAGCCAACTGTTCCCTGTATTACGATATCATCATTCATCGTAAACAATTGGAATATCGAAATATGATCAAAACGGATGAGACACACAGCTCACGGTGTGCACAGAGCACTTAACTCAGTAGCTCCTGCAACAAACCGGACTTTGAATATGAGGAAACTGCAACAAGGAACATTTTTCATGTACAGCCTTCAATTGTTCCCGCCGCCTATCCACCATATACCGGAAGTTCACGTGCTCTTGAAAATTATGATCGTCATATTTTTAAAAAAATGTATAGTGCTTGATGATGTTAGGCATCGGTGTTGACTCCAATTCCGAACATATAGACACACAGTTAGTCGTCAGATTATCCCCGTCGCACCTCAAACAACAGACCGTAAGATTAGCGTACGGCCGGTCTAGGGATGTACGACGAGCCATTACGATGACGTAGCACACAACAATGTCGTACACACAACAATTTCACTCCCTTTAGATTCCTGATTACTCTAGTGAAAGCAGCCTACGACGAACAAAACACGGTGCATATTCTCTAAAGAGATAAAACTGCGGCTGAAAAAGTAGTTTACATTAATGAGTAACTTGGAAATAACTTGCGTCAAGGAATTCCAACAACGGTTATGTACAGCACCAATGTGACGTAAAGCGCAGATCAAGTCTAGACGGTGGAAGGTCGCATTCACAACACTTGATTTGTCCAAAAGGGACTGTTGCCGGTGTACGACTTCGCTTTAGCTGCGCAGATGTAATAAGTATATCATCATGTTGACTTTAACGCAGAAAAGTGCAATGGAGAACCGAAATTAATCAGACCACGAATGCACTTTCTGCAGCGATCGTGAGAACGTGATCTAGATCCACCATCTTTACAACGGAAGTAGTCAACATATTCTAGCTGATGGTTGCAGTGTAGTAACAAGTTTTGAACAGATTCCATCTGATAATGGCCGCGTAGCAATAAGTAGTAGACAGATTTTATCTGGTAATGATAGTGTAGCAACATGTGGTCGACAGATTCTAGCTGATAATGACAGTGTAGCAACAAGTGGTCGACATATTCTAACTGATAATGACAGTGTAGCAACAAGTGGTGGACATATTCTAACTGATAATGACAGTGTAGCAACAAGCGATCGACAGATTCTAGCTGATAATGACAGTGTAGCAACAAGTGGTGGACATATTCTAACTGATAATGACAGTGTAGCAAATAGTGGTCGACAGATTCTCACTGATAATAACAGTGTAGCAACAACTGTTGACAGATTCTCACTGATAATAACAGTGTAACAACAACTGTTGACAGATTCTAACTGATAATAGCAGTGTAGCAACAAATGGTCGATAGATTCTCACTGATAATAACAGTGTAGCAACAACTGTTGACAGATTCTCACTGATAATAACAGTGTAGCAACAACTGTTGATAGATTCTAACTGATAATAACAGTGTAGCAACAACTGTTGACAGATTCTAACTGATAATAACAGTGTAGCAACAACTGTTGACAGATTCTCACTGATAATAACAGTGTAGCAACAACTGTTGACAGATTCTAACTGATAATAACAGTGTAGCAACAACTGTTGACAGATTCTCACTGATAATAACAGTGTAGCAACAAATGGTCGATAGATTCTAACTGATAATAACAGTGTAACAACAACGGTTGACAGATTCTAACTGATAATAACAGTGTAGCAACAAATGGTCGATAGATTCTAACTGATAATAACAGTGTAGCAACAACTGTTGACAGATTCTAACTGATAATAACAGTGTAGCAACAACTGTTGACAGATTCTAACTGATAATAACAGTGTAGCAACAACTTTGACAGATTCTTACTGATAATAACAGTGTAGCAAAAAGTGGTGGACAGATCCTAACTGATAATAACAGTGTAGCAACAAGTGGTCGATAGATTCTAACTGATAATAACAGTGTAGCAACAACTGTTGACAGATTCTTACTGATAATAACAGTGTAGCAACAACTGTTGATAGATTCTTACTGATAATAACAGTGTAGCAACAAGTGGTGGACAGATCCTAACTGATAATAACAGTGTAGCAACAAATGGGCGACATATTCTAGCTGATAATGATAGTGCAGCAACAAGTGGTGGACATATTCTAACTGGTAATGACAATGTAGCAACAAGTTGTCGACATATTCGAACTGATAATGACAGTGTAGCAACAAGTGGTGGACATATTCTAACTGGTAATGACAATGTAGCAACAAGTTGTCGACATATTCGAACTGATAATGACAGTGTAGCAACTAGTGGTCGACAGACATATTCTAGCTGATAATGACAGTGTAGCAACAAGTGGTGGACATATCAACCTGGTAATGACAGTGTAGCAACAAGTGGTCGACAGACATATTCTAGCTGATCATGACAGTGTAGCAACAAGTGGTCGACAGGCATATTCTAACTGATAATGACTGTGCAGCAGCAAATGGTGGACATATTCTAACTGATATTTCAGTGTAGCCAGACAGACAGCCAAACAGACATACAGACAGACATATATAATTATTGATGTGTAAACTTAGCTACAATCAAATTCAAAATGGACGATTTTTGCGCATTTTAATCTGCAACTTTAATCAAAATCAAAGTCAAAATATATGTGTATGTGTGTGTTTGTGTGAATTATGACGTGCGTGTGTAATCAAAATCAAATTTTAAATCAATAATTATTCATTTCACTAAACTTGTATCACTACAAATACCACGAAGTTTATATCACACCAAATACTAAAAAACTGTATCACTGTGAAATATAGCTATAAATTGTATCAATTCAAATATCACTAAACTTGTATCACTGCAAATATTTTTTTTTTAATGTTTCATTACAAATATCACTAAAACTGTATCCCTGCAAATATCACTAAAAATGTTACCATTACAAATATCATCAAAAGTGGTATCATAAATATAAAAAAAAAAGTGTACCATTACAAATATCACTAAAAACTGTTTCATTACAATTATCACTAAGAATTGTATCGTTACAAATATCACTAAAATTGTATCATTAGGAATATCACTTAAAATTGTATAATTAGGAATATCACTTTAAATTGTATCATTAGGAATATCACTTAAATTTGTATCATTAGGAATATCACCAAAAATTGTATCATTAGGAATATCACTTAAAATTGTATCATTAGGAATATCACTAAAAAATTGTATCATTACGAATGTCACTAATAATTGTATCATTACAAATATCACTTACAGTTGTATCAATAGGAATATCACTAAAAATTGTATCATTACGAATGTCACTAAAAATTGTATCATTGCAAATATCACTAAAATTGTATCATTACAAATATCACTAAAAATTGTATCGTTAGGTATATCCCTAAAAATTGTATCATTACGTATATCCCTAAAAATTGTATCATTACGTATATCACTAAAAATTGTATCATTACAAATATCACTAAAAATTGTATCGTTAGGAATATCACTAAAAATTGTATCATTACGTATATCACTAAAAATTGTATCATTATGTATATCACTAAAAATTGTATCATTACGAATATCACAAAAGATTAACATTTCCCAGAACGAAAAATCAGAAAAACTAAAATATTTGAGAATGAAAAGATTAAAGGACTACTCAGAAACAATTAATGAAAACCTTCGTGGACATGGATCGGGTATACACTAAGATCATCTATTACGAGCATAGCAAGATAGGTACTGTCATAGAATCGACAGGGAAGGTGAAAATAAGGAAGGTCCAGAAGTACTCGGGGAAGAGAAGATGCAGAAGCTCTAAAGGACGTAAGTCTCACAAAGAGTAAAGGTTCCATTTCCCTGCCTTGCTAGGCGTATGGGCAATATCCTGTTAAGGACAATATTTTTCTATGACCAAGGCACATTTCGAGTGATGTGGTCGGTATCACGCCAGGCCGCCTTTCCTTCCCAGAAAAATCTATGACAGCAATTTTTTTTGCTGCTGGGTGAACCCCAGACCCCAGACAGTCCGACAAAAAATCAGCCACTACTGTGGATCGAATCGGGACTCTTCTGGTCAGGAAGCGAGTACACTAACCACTCAGTCACCAAGGAACGAACGTCTTAACTAGAATTAAAAATGGAAAATATCCAAGAATTTGGACAGAGGTGGGGGTCTTGACCGTGGCCATCACCTCCTAATAATAGTTTGAAGAGCTCTGATTAGTTACTTGATTAATTGATCTTTTTCGTCTTCTTCTTTCCTTCCTCATCTGCCTTTCAGCGTCGAGGGGAGATATAATTTGCGGTCTTTTCACTTCCGTTCGCCTCTGCTGCTGTTCTGTTTTCTAGTGCTTCTAATTTTCCATCGACCCATCTTTTTCGTGGTCGACCCTTGGGTCTGGTGTTCTCACAACGTTTGTTGAAGGCTCGCTGTGTTGTGTTTTGATCTTTCTGCCATGTCGCGTGGCCAAACCATATTATCTGTTGTTTCCTTATATATTCTATGGCTGGGGCTATTCCTAGCTTTTTTTCTCAGTTCTTCATTTCTGATCTTATCTCTCAGACTGTTTCCTGTCATTCGTCTAACACATTTCATCTCAGTAGAGGTTATTTTTCTTATTGTTCTTACATCTAGGGTCCAGGTCTGGCATTGGTAGCACAACGTTGGGATGAAGATTGTATTGTATAGTGCTCGTTTTGCCTCCAGTTATTTCCTTGTTGGATAATAGTGGTGATAACTGTCCAATGATTTGACAAGCTTGTGATTGATCTTGAGTCTATCTCTGCTGTTTGTGAATTGTCGTAGGTCACTAAACTTCCTAGGTATTTTAATTCTTCTACTTATTTTAGTTCCTGTCTTCTATAGTTATGTTGACGTTCTGCTTATTTTTGGCGACATTCATGACTTCTGTTTTGTTGATGTTGATTTTCATGTTGTGTTTTGTGCCTAGGCTGTTGAGTTTGTTTAAGTGTTCCTGTAGGTCTTCTATTGTTTCATGTATTAGTGCCTGATCGTCTGCAAATAAAAGCTCGTTTTTCTCCTCTGCCTGTGATGGATTGACTAACTTGCATATATAGTCCATGTCTGTAATAAACAGTATTGGGGATAGTACGCTCCCCTGTCTTACACCTAATCTAATCTGATTTTCTGGTTGATTCTCTAATTAATTGCTTTGATTGGTTTAACTTCATTTTCTTCATTTTAGACTATTATAAAAGATTTATAAATATATTCTGTTTATAAAATTAGTTTTAAAAAGAATAAACATAAATAAAATTAATAACTAAAGATAAGCTGAATATAATATCGTTGACGAGTTATCATGTTTCCGAGCTTGGTGCCAGTTTCGCTCAGAAATCATGGACTGTTGCAGTGTCATTGCGAATCTTGTAACTAGCGGGCTTAAAGTCCTCTACGTCTTCAATGATGATATCGACTTCGACGTCTTCGTCTGTAGACCTCTTATGAACATAGTTGCTGGGAATAAACAAATTGTCTCGTTTTAATGTCATGATATCAGTAATGATAGACTTAGAGATAATAGTTCATTAAAATTATACAATTTATCTGTAACTACAATCAATAGTACAAGAACATCACTGGAGTCTGTAGAAATGTGGTTTTACAGAAGAATGTTGAGAATATCATGGACAGCTAAGAAGAGTAATGAAGATGTTCTGAAAGAGCCCAAAGCAAAAAGAGAACAAATTTCCAATATTAGGAAGAAACAGGCATTGTTTTTTTCCCAGTGATGAAAGGGAACAACTGGAATATATTGTGACAACTGGGAAAATTGAAGGACGAAGAGATAGAGGGAAGCAAAGAAAAAAGATACCAGACAGCTTAAGAGAATGGCTTGGCAGAAAGTCAACACAAGAAATGTTAAATAACTGTCGTGATCCAAAGTTGTGCAGAGATATGATCCCCTACTCCAGCAGGCCCGGCACTTGATGATGATGATGATGACAATCAGTAGTGGGAGCCGCGATAAGACAGTGGTTAGTTAAATGAACTATAAATGACAAGAGGTCTGGTTCGATCCTGACCGACCGCTTCTAGGTTCACCCAGCCTTAAATGGGTACCGGATTTTTTTTCTATGAAAGTAAAGCGGTACGGGCGTAATACCGACCACATTACATCAAAAATCATGTGCCTAAGGTCTGTAAAAATAATGGTCACTAACACCATGTTTCCTATACGCGTGACGGGGCTCTTTAATTTTTACTTACTACAACCAGTAGCATATAGTATTGATGATTAGTAGTAGTAGGAAACTCATTGTACAGCGCTTCTCAGCAGGAGGCGATCTGATTATCAGAAGTAGGCCCCGTCGAGCAAGTGTTTCGGCCCTTTAGCTTCTTGACACTCTAAAGTAGATGGACCCGCCTGGTGTCATGACTCCCAGGCGTCGACCTCCTGCTGATTTGACTCAAAGTCTCACACTCTGTGTTTGTCACAAGATAACTACACTTACTCTACGCAACACTCGAATATAGTTACTTACCTGTCTTGGTTTTACCCCAACAAGTTGATGTGCTCTCCGTCGAAATAAAGTGGCTACTATTAGCAACATCATTTTATAGGCCCGTGGAGACGTCGGCCTGGGACAATCTTGCAACACCTCCCCCACCGGTGTCTGACTGACGTGGAAGTCCGGAAGTCGTGTGTAGATTACCAGTGTTCGATCCAGCTTCACACCATATATTGTTCTTTGTTTTTTTTTTTTCGGTTGCTGTTTATTTGTCTTTTTTTCTGTTGCTGTTTATTTGTCATTTTTTTAGTGCTGTAAATCATACCTCTCTCTCCTATGATTCCCTGAATTATCGCCTCGAAAGTTTCCCTCTATAATAATATTCATTTATTATTATTTGTCTCCAGTATAAAAACAACTGGAAACTACTATTCGTGCAGTTTCGTCCAATAAATGTTTGTCTGCAACACAAGTATTCAGCCCTACCGGGAGATACTTGCCTTAATAGGAAAGTACAGAAATATAATTTATTTCCGATCTGTGATCGTAACCCTATGCTATAGTCATGAGAACACCTACGTGAAAGACATCGTCCATGATAGCTAATTTTTAAGTTAGTTGAGTGGCAGAGTTCCCTAGCGTTCGGCTTCTCGTGGCAAGGCGCAGTGCCAAGGAGTACGGGTTCGATCCTGCTTCGGACCATATATTGTTCATTTCTTTCTCTTGTCGTTTATTTTTTAAATTTTTTCTGAGTGCTGTAAAACATACCTTTTCCCCATTAGTAAAAAAGTAAAGTTTAAGCCAAGTGGCGTATAGGGAATATGGTGTTAGTGACCATAAATTTCACAGATCTTCAGCACATGATTTTTGGGGTAATGTGAATGGTGTTACGCCCGTGCCGCTTTACTTTCCCAGAAAAAAATCCGGCACCCGTTTAAGGCTGGGTGAACCAGAAGCAGTCGATTGGGAACGATTTTCCCTCTATGATTCGCTGTAAATTAGCGCCTAGTCGTCTGACCATCAGGTTATTGGGAACTTATTATCTGAACTGTCGGCAAGCGCCTGGTGTTGCTGCCCTACAGTCAATGATGTAATTTGTTTTGCTTATTAGAAAATAACACAGGAGATTCACACTGGGTTCCTCGGTAGTAAGGTGACCAGACGTCCCGATTTTTACTGGACACTCCCGTTTTTTAATGTTTTTTCAACCTTTGTCCCGGATTTGTTACCAATATGGTATGATTTGCCAATATGGTACACATCTCTTCGACTTAAAAATATATATTATTCCGTTGTTGTGTAGAAAATGTTTAAAAAGTTGAACTGGCTGTTCATTTGGCGAAACAGTAACAGTAAAATGTGCTCCAAGTTTTTAATCTTGAGGGACGAAAAGATAGAGTGAAACAAAGAGAATAAAGAATACCAGACAGTTTAAGAGAATGGCTTGGCAGAAGGTCAAGAACAGAAACGATAAATAACTGTCGAGATCGAAAGTTGTGGAGAGACATGAACACCTATGACAGTAGGCCCGGTACTTGATGATGATGATGATATATGATTGTACGTCTAACAGATGTATTTCTCCTATTGTTATCTCGTTATTTCCTACTGCATTCATCATCATTATCATCAAATACGCCTGCTGGCGTAGGTGAGAGCTGTCTATGGTATTCTCAACATTCGTCTGTAAAACCACATTTCTACAGACTCCAGTGATTTTCTTGTCCTATTGTCCATAATTCACATCCATATGTTAAGACTCGATCTACATAACATTTAAAAACTATTTTTCTTGTTTCTATTGTGAAAAATGGATTACACTCTATCTTCCTCATTTTTTTGGAAAGCTGCTTTATAAAAGAATAGAAATGGCAAAAAGCAATTTTAATGCCGTGAAAAAAAAAATATATATATATATACAAACATGAAAACAAATAACACCAGGGTTAAAACTAAGAATAGCAAACTGTTATATCTTCTCAACCTTTATATCGTGCAGAAACATGGACATTAGACAAGAAAACAGAACAGAGAATTGTAGCCTTTGAAATGTGGATATATAGATGAATAGAAGGAATTGATGAAGAGAAAAGAAAACAAACAATGGTGTCTTAAAAGAACTAAAAATGAAAAGCGAACTACTAAAAACAATTCTCACAAATGAAATTCGATTTTTGGGCAATGTTAAAAGACACAGAAGCCTACTAAAACAAATCCTGGAGAGAAAATACAAGGTAAAAGAGGCAGAGGCAGACAAGAGTAACATGGACTGGTCACATCAAAAGATAGACAAGTAAGCCTATGACATTCTGCACCATCAAAGCAAGAGACAGAGTGGAATGGCGCTCCATGGTAGCCAACCTTCGATACTGAGACGGCACTCGATGATGATGCGATTTATTCTACATGTGTACTATTCTATCTGCAACACACGAACACATACATGTGTACTATTCTATCTGCAACACACGAACACATACATGTGTACTATTCTATCTGCAACACACGAACACATACATGTGTACTATTCTATCTGCAACACACGAACACATACATGTGTACTATTCTATCTGCAACACACGAACACATACATGTGTACTATTCTATCTGCAACACACGAACACATACATGTGTACTATTCTATCTGCAACACACGAACACATGCATGTGTACTATTCTATCTGCAACACACGAACACATGCATGTTTACTATTCTATCTGCAACACACGAACACATGCATGTGTACTATTCTATCTGCAACACACGAACACATGCATGTGTACTATTCTATCTGCAACACACGAACACATGCATGTGTACTATTCTATCTGCAACACACGAACACATTACGATAAACAAATCACTTACTGGCAAGTCCCACAGCAAATCTCTCTGTTTTGAGATGCACATGCAGTAGACTTGGGAACTATGGAGCATTGACTGCTCTTGTCGCCGTATTTGCAGTCTGTTAATGGAATCAAATTGAACTTGATGTAAACGAGATTGGTAACAACTTCATCACGTGCCAGGCCTGATGGTGTATGATTTCATGCCCTCTCTGTAGTTTTCTCGGATGGTAGATGTACAACAGAGGTGAGGTAGTAGATGTACAATAGAGGTGAGGTGGTAGATGTACAACAGAGGTGAGGTGGTAGATGTACAACAGAGGTGAGGTGGTAGATGTACAACAGAGGTGAGGTGGTAGATGTACAACAGAGGTGAGGTAGTAGATGTACAACAGAGGTGAGGTGGTAGATGTACAACAGAGGTGAGGTGGTAGATGTACAACAGAGGTAAGGTGGTAGATGTACAACAGAGGTGAGGTGGTAGATGTACAACAGAGGTGAGGTGGTAGATGTACAACAGAGGTGAGGTGGTAAATGTACAACGGAGGTGAGGTGGTAGATGTACAACAGAGGTGAGATGGTAGATGTACAACAGAGGTGAGGTGGTAGACGTACAACAGAGGTGAGGTGGTAGACGTACACCAGAGGTTAGGTGGTAGATGTACAACAGAGGTTAGGTGGTAGATGTACACCAGAGGTGAGGTGGTAGATGTACAACAGAGGTGAGGTGGTAGATGTACAACAGAGGTGAAGTGGTACAAGTACAACAGATGTGAGATGGTAGATGTACGACAGAGGTGAGATGGTAGGTGTACAACGATGGTAGATGTACAACAGAGGTGAGGTGGTAGATGTACAACAGGGGTGAGGTGGTAGATGTACAACAGGGGTGAGGTGGTAGATGTACAACAGGGGTGAGGTGGTAGATGTACAACAGGGGTGAGGTGGTAGATGTACAACAGAGGTGAGGTGGTAGATGTACAACAGAGGCGAGATGCAGAATGGCTCAGGCAAAAGTAGCTTTCCAAAAAAGTGAGGAAGATACCGGACAATCCATTTTTGTCAATAGAAACAAGAAAAAGAGTTCTTAATTTTTTTGTAGAGGCAGTCTTAACATATGAATGTGATTCATGGACAATAGGACAACAGACAAGAAGATCAATGGAGTAGGTAGAAATGTGGTTTTATAAAAGAATGTTGAGAATACCATGGACAGCTAAGAAGAGTAATGAAAATGTTCTGAAAGAGGTCAAAGCAAAAAGAGAGCTAATTTCCAATATTAGGAAGAAACAATCATCATTTTTGGCCATGTAATGAAAAGAGAACAACAAGAATATATTGTAACAACTGGAAAAATTGAGGGACGAAGAGATAGAGGGAAGCAAAGAGAAAAAATACCAGACAGCTTAAGAGAATGGCTTGGCAGAAGGTCAACAACAGAAATGATAAATAACTGTCGAGATCGAAAGTTGTGGAGAGACATAATCACCTACGCCAGCAGGCATGGTACTTATTGATGATGATTATGGCCATTTATTAATCTTTCAAACTATCGGGCTGTCAGTGAATAAGCCTTCACCGTAAGTCTTTTTGCGTTCGTCAGCTTTCACCTCAGTGGAAGTCCCTAGAGACAATGAATTAAATTGTGTGTGTTAATCCGGTTTTCTCTGGCAGCCGTGTGCAGAAGGGTCCGTCGCCGCACAGGCAGATAATTCCGACTTCGGAAGTACTCATATTTGTTTCCGTCGATGAGTAATTGACGTTTCAAGCAGGGCCTCGCTTGTTTGACCAAGATTAGTTGCCGCAGAGAGAAATCATAAATAAAAATATTTTTTTTTCTATTCTCTTTCTCACTGATACCGAAAAGGTGTCGTGGTTATATCATTTGTCGTTCTTGAGCTGCTCGAATTGTCTGAATTAGTGATTTTCCTTTGTTGTTACATGTCTCTGTCACTGCATCTATCCATCTTCTTCTGGGTCTTTCTCTTAGTCTTTTTCCATGCATTCTCGAGAAGAACGCCCTTAATGGTGATTGATAAGGATTCATTCTTACCAGGTGGCCAAACCATTTAAGTAGTTCTTATTCTATATATATTCCTGGCAGGGTTTTGTTCCTACCCTGTTTCTTATGGTTTCATTTGGTATTGTATCTCTTATTGTGTTGTTTGTTACTTTTCTCATGCATCGCATCTCACATGTATTGATCTTTCTTAAATGTGATTTAGAAAGGGTCCATGTTTGACTTTCATAGCACAAAGTTGGTATAAAAATGCTATTTATCATTTGTTGTTTAACTGCCATAAAAATGTTTGGATGTCTTAACAATGGTGAAAGCTGGTATGTGACAAATAAAAATACCAATGGGAAATCAGCCGGCAGTTGATAAGGTTACGGGATAATTAACAGACCAATTGACAATGTTACGGGATAATTAACTGATCAATTGACAATGTTACGAGATAATTAACTGATCAATTGACTATGTTACGGGATAATTAACTGATCAATTGACTATGTTACGGGATAATTAACTGATCAATTGACTATGTTACGGGATAATTAACTGATCAATTGACTATGTTACGGGATAATTAACTGATCAATTGACTATGTTACGGGATAATTAACTGATCAATTGACAATGTTACGGGATAATTAACTGATCAATTGACAATGTTACGGGATAATTAACTGATCAATTGACAATGTTACGGGATAATTAATTGATCAATTGACAATGTTACGAGATAAATAATTGATTTACAAAGTTATAGTTATAATATAAATTGCCAGAACAATATATCCATTTCATAAAAAATTAAAGTCATACTTGTGATGTTCTGTTCGTTTTCCTTGCAGGTGGCACAGCAGGGCTGTTCGATAAAGCTGTAGTAGCAGAATAAGCTACCTTTCTCAGCGATCAGCTGCTGACAGGACCCAGTGAAAGGATAAGACCCACCTAACTGTAACACTTTCTGATTTCCCAAAACGCAAGATGCTGCAAATGTGTCACAAATGGAAATATTGATTGGAAAGATGTTTCACATCAAATACAAGTATATAACAGCAAAGATATTACACATCAAATGCAAAGATGTTTCATATATTATACAAATTCATCAACGTAAAGATGTTTCACATCAAATACAAGTATATCGCAGCAAAGATATTTCACATCAAATGCAAAGATGTTTCATATATTATACAAATTCATCAACGTAAAGATGTTTCACATCAAATACAAGTATATAACAGCAAAGATATTTCACATCAAATGCAAAGATGTTTCATATATTATACAAATACATCAACGTAAAGATGTTTCACATCAAATACAAGTATATAACAGCAAAGATATTTCACATCAAATGCATATCTTTGTGTGTGCATGTATGCGTTAGTCACCTCTATTGACTCGGGCAGATGGTGCTCGTAAACCTGGGAGGGCCGACCATCTAAGGGCAGAATTCCCCTACAGAAAAGATCATCTGCTGCCTTGCAGGAAGATTTGGGACAATCAAAGACTAAGGAATGCAAACCTGAATAAAATACTGGCTGAAATCGGATGCACTGGGCCACTGGCGCAGAACACAGTGCAACGTTTTGACGGGTGTTCAAGCAGAGTGGATCTGGCAGACTCTAATTGTGATGTTCTGTCTGTGGGAGCGATCAACACTCTTAACCTGACAGCTGACCTCATGTGAGAGTCTGGAATCCTACTCTGATTGAGTCCTGATCGCAGATATATATATATATATATAAAATACAAGTACATCACAGCAAAGATGTTTCACATCAAATACAAGTACTTCACAGCAAAGATGTTTCACATCAAATACAAGTACATCACAGCAAAGATGTTTCACATCAAATACAAGTACATCACAGCGAAGATGTTTCACATCAAATACAAGTAAATTACAGCAAAGATGTTTCACATCAATACTAGTACTTCATAGCAAAGATATTTCACATCAATACTAGTACATCACAGCAAAGATGTTTCACATCAATACTAGTACTTCACAGCAAAGATGTTTCACATCAATACTAGTACTTCACAGCAAAGATGTTTCACATCAATACTAGTACTTCACAGCAAAGATGTTTCACATCAATACTAGTACTTCACAGCAAAGATGTTTCACATCAATACTAGTACTTCACAGCAAAGATGTTTCATATCAAATACAAGTACATCACAGTAAAGATGTTTCACATCAAATACAAGTACATCACAGCGAAGATGTTTCACATCAAATACAAATATATCATAGTAACGTTGTTTCACATCTAATATAAATATATCACATTTTTGTTTAATTTGTCATATGAGGACCAGTGAATCAAAATTAACCAAGATTCAGCTCTTCCTCTAAGCCATGCGCCTGACAACACATTCACCAGTTTCGCCAAACAAGTTAGGATCGATGACGGAAAGTAACTATTACTATACTACTCCTACTATCAGGTATTAAAAACATGTTGCGCTGAAGTCGGATATCTCTGGCCGAAAAGTGCCTGATGTATGCTCCCAAAAAAATCATCTACTCTCATTTTCATTTTTTCTTCTTGTTCAACTCTTCTTCTTCTTGTTCAACTCTTCTTCTTCTACTTCTTCAACTCTTCTTTTTTCTTCAACTCTTCCTCTACTCCTCTTCTTCTTCTTCAAATCTTCCTCTTCTTCAACTCTTCCTCTACTTCTTCTTCTACTTCTTCAACTCTTCCTCTACTTCTTCTTCTACTTCTTCAACTCTTCCTCTACTTCTTCTTCTACTTCTTCAACTCTTCTTTTTTCTTCAACTCTTCCTCTACTCCTCTTCTTCTTCTTCAAATCTTCCTCTTCTTCAACTCTTCCTCTACTTCTTCTTCTACTTCTTCAACTCTTCCTCTACTTCTTCTTCTACTTCTTCAACTCTTCCTCTACTTCTTCTTCTACTTCTTCAACTCTTCTTCTTCTTCAAATCTACGTCTTCTTCTTCTTCAACTCTTTTTTGCTTCTGCCTCTTCTTCTTCTTCTTCTTCTTTTCTTCTTCGTCATGTCAACGCTTTAAAGAGCATAGGACTTCAACAAACACGTTCCCAGTCATCCTGTTTGGTAACAATCTCTTATTTTGGGCCGCGTTCTTAATTGTTAACAATACTGAGTATCTATCCCTCATGTCCAGCGCTCCTTAGCGTCTACTATGACATCCCTGGTAAAAAAAAAGTAAAATACCCCCGTCACACCAAGTGGCGTATAGGGAATATGGTGTTAGTGACCATACATTTTTCAGACCTTCGGCACATGATTTTTGGGGTAATGTGGTCGGTATTACGCCTGTGCTGCTTTACGTTCCCAGAAAAAAAATCGGGTACCCATTTAAAGCTGGGTGAATCGGAAGCCGTCGGTTGGGATCGAACCCTACCTCTTATCCTTTGTAGTCCAGTTCACTAACCGCTAAGCTATCGCGGCTCCTGACATCCCTAGTAAAGGTTCTTATTTTGCGTCACGTCCTTATTTGTTAACAATACTGAGTATCCATCCCTCATGTCCAGCACTCCTAAGTCGTCTACTACGACATCCCTGGCAGAGGTTTGACGCAAGTAATTTGCATGTTACAACTCATTAATGTGGATTGCTCCGTCAAGTTACCCGAAGTTTTATCTCTTTCGGGAATTTGCACCGTGTTTCGTTCGTTTTAGGATGCTTTCACTAGTGTAACCAGGAATCTATGGACGCAGCCATTGTTGTGTGTGCTACGTCATTATAATGTCTCATCGTATATCCCTAGATCGGCCATACGCTAAACTTACGGTCTGTTGTTTGATGTGCGTTGGTGATAATCCGACGACTGTGTTTTATATGTTCGGAATTGGAGTAAAAAACGGTGCCCTAACATCATCAAACGCTAAACATTTTAAAAGATATTACGACCATCATTTTCAGGCGACGTGAACTTCCGGTTAATATGGTAGACAGGCAACAGGAACCATTAAAGGCTATGTATGAATGTGTTCCTTCTTGCAGTTTCCTCATATTCCAAGTCCGGCTTGTTGCAGGAGCTACTGAGTTAGGTGCTCTGTGCACACCGTGAGCTGTGTGTTTCATCCGTTTTGATCATGTTTCGATATTCCAATTGTTTACGTTGAATGATGATATCGTATGACAGGGAACAGTTGGCTGTGTTCACTTTCTGTGCGGTTTCGCCTTATGTCTTTTGGCGTGTGCTGAGACTGCTATGATAGGGACTACAGCTATCTTTCTTTGTTTGGGAGATGAGTTAGTAATTCGAATGATTCCAATGGTGCGGGCGGTTGAGCAATTATGGATTTTAATTCGTTTGCAGTGATACCGGGGCCATCCATAATCAAAGAACCAAAGAACCAAATCCCTGGTAGAACACAGCGCCATTTGATTTGCCTCTATTTAGTGGTTCGACAACGTGCCATATGAACCCAAACGACGAAAAGAAGTGACTGTCGGGCAAACAGAAGCTGAAGAATGAATATTTAAAAAAAAAAGAACAAAAAGCTTTATGGTAACAGCTCTACGTAGGTGAGAATCAAAACAAAAGTCGGCGTTTCGGCTAATAAGGCCTTCATTTGGAATAGTAAGCAGCAAGACAAAAAATACATAACTCATACATAAATGTTATCTTTATATAAAATAATAAAATATATATTTGTGTTCTTGTTTACTATCCCAGCTGAAGGCCTACATGGCCGAAACATTGTTGTAATTTTTGTTTTGTTTCTCTCGTACGTAAAACTGTTACCTTACTACATTTTCCTTTTTAAAAATTTTCATTATTATCATCATCTTTACGCAGCTTTACATTTCTTTGTATTTTGATGACTTTTTTCCAAGACGGAAGACGCTGAAGATGATGACGATTATGGTAATGGTGATGATGATGACGATGATGATGATGGTAATGATGATGGTGATGGTGATAACAATTGTGGTGATGATAATGATGACGATTATGGTAAGGTGATGATGATGACGATGATGATGATGGTAATGATGATGGTGATGGTGATAACAATTGTGGTGATGATAATGATGAGAATGATGATGATGTCGATGATGATGGTGACGACGATGATATTGATGATGATGATGGTGGTGGTGATGATGATAATGACGACGATGATGATGATGGTGACGACGATGATGTTGATGGTAGTGGTAATGATGATAATATTCAATTTTAGATTATATTGTTCTGTTATTAATTTTACTTAAAAAAATATATAACAAGGTCTGTTAATATTTTAGCTGAGAATTAAAGAAAAGAACTACTTAAGATAATTCTAACAATGCAACTAAAATTATGGAGCATGTGAAAATACACAATACCCTAGTGAAGTTAATCTTGGAAATGAATGTAGAAGAAAGTAGATAATGCAGAGGCAGACCTAGACTAAAGTGAGACGATAACATAAAAGAGAGGTGAATAATCATCATTATCAAGTCCTGGGTCTGCTGGTGTATGTGATCATGTCTCTACAACTTTCAATCTCGACAGTTATTTATCATTTTTGTTGTTGACCTTCTGCCAAGCCATTCTCTTAAGCTGTCTGGTATCTTTTACCTTTGATTCCCTCTTCGCCCATCAATTTTCCCAGTTGTTACAATATATTCCAGTTGTTCTCTTCTCATTACGTGGCCAAAAATTGATGACTGTTTCTTCCTAATATTGGAAATTAGTTCTCTTTTTGCTTTGGCCTCTGTCAGAACGTTTTCATTACTCTTCTTAGCTGTCAATGTTATTCTCAACACTCTTCTCTAAAATCACATTTCTTCCGACTTCAGTGATTTTCTTGTCTGTTGTCCTATTGTCCATGATTCACATCCATATGTTAAGACTGGCTCTACATAACATTTAAGAACTATTTTTCTTGTTTCTATTGTCAAAAATGGATTGCATAGTATCTTCCTCATTTTTTTGGAAAGCTGCTTTTGCCTTAGCCATTCTACATCTCACCTCTTTTGTACATCTTCCGCCTAAGGTTTGCCTAGATGTGAATAATGGAAGGGTAGAATGCCCACAAAGTTATAGGACCCAGATGAGAAGGGATTTCAAGAGAATGTGAGCTGGTAATTTCACCGAGTTACCAATAGCTCTCTGTTGTAGAAGATGAATATCTTTTGCAGGCTTTCTTGACTTGCCAGCCTCGCTGGAGACGTTGGAGCTTATTCATTGTATCGACCCGTGCAAAACTAGATCTACTGTATCAGAAGATCTCATCATGAGGGAACTGGCGTTTCTTGCATATACAGCCAGTCTACTGTGACGACTGTCATCTAATCAGCCAGTCTACTGTGACGACTGTCATCTAATCAGCCAGTCTACTGTGACGACTGTCATCTAATCAGCCAGTCTACTGTGACGACTGTCATCTAATCAGCCAGTCTACTGTGACGACTGTCATCTAATCAGCCAGTCTACTGTGACGACTGTCACCTTATCAGCCAGTCTACTGAGGCGACTGGCATCTAATCAGCCAGTCTACTGTGACGACTGTCATCTAATCAGCCAGTCTACTGTGACGACTGTCATCTAATCAGCCAGTCTACTGTGACGACTGTCATCTAATCAGCCAGTCTACTGAGGCGACTGTCATCTTATTAATAAGTTTACTGTGACGACTGTCACTTTATCAGCCAGTATATATTAGCGACTGTCATCTTATCAGCCAGTCTACTGCAACGACTGTCACCTTATCAGCCAGGCTACTGTGACGAAATGTCACCTTATCAGCCAGTCTACTGTGACGAAATGTCACCTTATCAGTCAATCTACTATGGAGACTACCATCTAATCAGCCAGTCTACCGTGACGACTTTTACATCATCAGCCAGTCTACCGTGACGACCATTACATCATCAGACAGTCTAGTCTACCATGACAACTTTTACATCGTCAGCCAGTCTACTGTGGTGACTATTACATCATCAGACAGTCTACTGTGGCGACTATTACCTTATCAGACAATAGTCAGAAGATAAGACTAGAGAAATTAAAAACATAATCAAATATCATCATCATGTGCTATACCGATTGACACAAGCGATCATGTCCTTCCTCAATCTTCTACCCACAGTGCATCGTAACAATTCCGTTGTTCACCATTTTCCATGCCACAATACCAAGCTATCTACTATCTTCTCTCTTTGTTATCCACGATCTCTCTTTCCCTGTATTTTGCCAGTTGTTACCAAATACTCCAACTTTTCCCTTAGCATGATGTATCAGAAAAATGTTGATTGTTTCTTTTTGATGTTTTATAGGAGTTCCCTTTTTGTGTTCGCCTTTCTGAGAATTTGCTCATTTGTCTTTTTAGCTGTCCAAGGAACTTCCAACATTTTCCTGAGAAATTCCATCTCTGTGGCCTATAACCGTCTTTTAAAAAATTTGTCTACTGTCCATGATTCGCATCCATAACAGAATTGGCTTTGTATAGCACAAATTAATCCTATTTCTCACTTCTAATTACATAGAATTGCTACATAAGACGTTTTTAATTTTCGGAAATGCTATTTTAGGTTAGGGAGCCGCTGTAGCTCAGTGGTTATTGAACTGGACTACAAAGGACAAGGGTAGGGTTCGATCCCAACCGACGGCTTCCGGGTTCACCAAGCCTTAAATGGGCACCGGATGTTTTTCTGGGAAAGTAAAGCAGCACGGGCGTAATACCTACCACATTACCCCAATCAATCTACATATTTATATTTATTTCTTTATATGGGTAGAGTCGTTGCAGAAATCCAAAATACGTAAGGTCATCTTTGTCTATGTCCCTGGACATGCGGGAGTACGGGGAAATGAGAGAGCAAACAGGTTGGCTAGCTGCGCTGTCGTTGAGGACGGGCAACCGATGGATCGGGCGGACATCATCAATGCCCTCCGAGATGTGGGAAGAGCACAGGACTTCGACAAACACAGATCCACGTCACTTCTTCGGATGAAAGAGATGGGACTTAAGATGGGCGCTGCCAGAAATGATAAACTTGGTGGCCGTGTAAGAATACTTATCAACCAACATAGAACTGGAGTCGTCAGTCGCTGGACACTGAGGGAATTGCTGAGGAGGGGATCTAAGCATCTATGGACATGTTCGGAGTGCAATGATGATGACCAGCAAATAACTCAATAACTCAATATTTATTTAACATATAAAATATGTTATGCGAATTTTTAGATAATTGAACAAGGTATTATACAGCGATGATACAAGACATGTAAAAAGAATATGGAGTTCACACTAATCAAATTGAGGGTGACGCACAGTTCGGCTAAACGTACGGAAAGAGTTAATGAAAATAATGATTGTACTCACCATCAACGTTGGCAGATGCGGAGCTGGTGTCAGGTTGACATTTGCCTCTGTTGCATCTCTATTAAGATAACAAGTTGACATCATTTCACGCATGTATTGTCAACATAACGCCTATAACAAATTATCAAATGTAATGTCTGTTCCAACATTATCATTACGTTGCAAGAGAATAATATTGTCCTTCTGACTTTTTCTTCTTCATTTCAGCTCCCTGTGGAGCAAAGGTCATCAATAAAAAAAAAACTTTCCAAACCGTCCTTTTTCTTGTCATTCTCTTTTCTTTTTTTTTCGTTCGCCAGCATTTACCTCTGATGAAGTACCTAGAGACTAGGAACTGAATTGTGCGTGTAAATCCACTTTTCCCTGGCAGCCATGTGCACAGGGATCCCTCGCCGAACAGGCAGATAACTCCGACTTCGGAGGTACTCATATTTTTTTCCGTCGATGAGTAATTGACGGTTCAAGCCGGGCCTCACTGCTGAGACCATGGATGGTTGCCGCAGAGAGAAATCATAAATAAAAATCCCAAATGGTGTAGTCAGGATTTGAACCCACAACCGTTCTGTCTCGAGGCCGGCGTCATGCCACGAGACCAACCAGCCCCCTGCCATTCTCTTAAAATCATTCCATATCTTCCCCATCATGTCCATCTCTGCTTCTGTCTGTCTTCTGCAACAAATGGTGATCTCTCTCTTTGTCTGTTCCTTAGGGATTCCAAAAGAGGGCCTGTTCTGTAACGCCCACACAATTGGCAACAAATTATGTGTCCTACCCATTGCCATTGTGTTCGTCATTTCTCTTTGTATAAAGTAGTAATTTAAATAAAAAATGGCACTTTATTAAAGTTGTTTACGTATAGATAACAGCATAAAAAAAGGCAAAGGTTATCAGACCAGACAGTGTGGGCAAACATCAACCAAGAATGTCCACTGGTGTGTGTGCATGAAATCAATTAATTAAACAACAATAAGAGCTGACTTGAACTAGACACAGGAGGACAGAGAGGTAGAGGAACAAACTATCGAGTTAAAACAGAGATTCTTAGTATGGGCCAGACTAGGGACATCCAGAGATTTTGCACAGATCGTGCAAGGTAAAGGAAATTCGACGTCGTTCTTCTAAGACGTTACAAAGCATATTAGTTAATGACTAATTCTGACGATTTGTGAATAAGGAAAAAGGAAGGACAAGAAAAATTAGAATAGAAAGAGGAAGAATAATAAGAATCTGAGTAGAGGAATAAGAGGAAGAAAAAGTGGAAAATTAGAAGATGTAGAGAAGGAAGAAAATAAGTGACGTAGGAAGAAATGGAAAAAGGATAAGAAAAAGAGAAGGAAGAAAAATAAGCGAAGCAGGAAGAAATGGAAGAAGAAGAAGAGGAGGAAAAGGAGAAGGAAGAAGTAGTGGGAAAGAAGAAGAAGAAGAAATAGAAGAAGAATATTAATAAGTGGAAGAAAATAGAGTGGCGGAATAGGAAGAAAAATAATTGGAGAAAAAAAAAAGAAATCTTTGATTACGTTTGAATGAAGGAGTAATACAATCAACGTGCATGACAAAGAATGAGATCTCAGAGAGAGAAGAGCAAAAGATGTATATATTCCATCGACACCTTAAGGAAGAAGAAGGGGAAGAACCCTTGATCCTTACCTTACTTTTGTCGCAAATGAAACCCTCTGGTGTATGAGTAGCAATGCATTCATTTGTATCGGGTATAGAGCAGTACAGCCACGGACAGATTATATCCCCTTTCGGTGCTGAGTTGTTATACAGCTGTGATTGCTGTACAAATAGTTAAGTTGAATAAAACAATAAACTGTTAATTAGAGATTTTAATTTTTAAGACAAAATGGATAACGTTCTTTTGATAATGTCGCGTGGTTTCCACAGGATGCTGTAGCCTACATCAGTCAGAGTTGACTATATTAGCCTCCGTCAGTTATAGTTGACTATAGTAGCCTTCTTCAGTCATAGTTGACTATATTAGCCTCCGTCAGTTATAGTTGACTATAGTAGCCTCCTTCTGTCATAGTTGACTATAGTAGCCTCCGTCAATGATAGCTGACTATAGTAGCCTCCTTCTGTCAAAGTTGACTATAGTAGCCTCCGTCAGTCATAGTTGACTATAGTAGCCTCCGTCAGTGATAGCTGACTATAGTAGCCTCCGTCAGTCATAGTTGACTATTGTAGCCTCCTTCAGTCATAGTTGACTATATTAGCCTCCGTCAGTTATAGTTGACTATAGTAGCCTCCTTCAGTCATAGTTGACTATAGTAGCCTCCGTCAGTGATAGCTGACTATAGTAGCCTCCTTCTGTCATAGTTGACTATAGTAGCCTCCGTCAGTGATAGCTGACTATAGTAGCCTCCTTCAGTCATAATTGACTATAGTAGCCTCCGTCAGTCATAGTTGATTATAATAGCCTCCGTCAGTCATAGTTGACTATACTAGCCTCTGATAACCATAGCTTATTGTATCATATTATAAAGATTACAAATATTATAAAGATGCTAACTATTATAAAGATGGTATCTATTATAAAGATGGTATCTATTATAATAATGGTATCTATTATAAAGATGATATCTATTATAAGGATGATAACTATTAAAAAGATTGTATATATTATAAAGATGGTATCTATTTTAAAGATGGTATCTATTATAAAGATGATATCTATGATGAAAATGATATCTATTATAAAGATGGTATCTATTATAAAGATAATATCTATTATAAAGATGATATCTATGATGAAAATGATATCTATTATAAAGTTGATATCTATTATAAAGATGGTATCTATTATAAAGATGGTATCTATTATAAAGATGGTATCTATTATAAAGATGATATCTATTATAAAGATGATATCTATTATAAAGATGGTATCTATTATATAGATGGTATCTATTATAAAGATGGTATCTATTATAAAGATGGTATATATTATAAAGATGGTATCTATTATAAAGATGATATCTATTATAAAGTTGATATCTATTATAAAGATGGTATCTATTATAAAAATGGTATCTATTATAAAGATGATATCTGTTATAAAGATGATATCTATTATAAAGATGGTATCTATTATAAAGATGGTATCTATTATAATGCTGATATCTATTATAAAGATGATAACTATTATAAAGATGGTATCTATTATAAAGATGGTGTACATTATGAAGTTTATATCTATGTTGAAGATTATATCAAAATTGCCTATTTCGAGGTTCAACGAAGCAGATGTGTATAAGACCAATGGTTAACTATCTCACCAAATAAGCAAAGCTTCTGCTATCGTTCAGAGTCCTCTGGCAGATGACATCCTTGTCCAGCATCTTCCCATTGTAGGTGCTCCAGGAACAGGTTGGTATGGTGGAAGATTGGCTGGTTGTTAGGAGACAGTTTCGCCTGCAACGATGGAATGATTCTTAGAAGTTGATTTGGTATTTCCTTTCTTAAGTTTGCTATCAAAATCGTAAATGATGTTATGAAGAAAGATAAGCTAAAAATGAAATTAAATTCAAATATAAAGAAAAGAAAAAACGTAAAGAACCCTGCCATGGCCAGTTGTATTTTTGTAATATGGTGTTAGCAACCATAATACTTTTATGTAAATAATATGGCTGTGAAACATGGAGAACAACAAAATTGACAATTACGAAGATACAGACTTTCATTAATGGATGTTTACGCAGAATAAAAGGATGGAAATGGCAGGACAAAATCACTAACATAGAATTATGGAAATGTACCAGTCAAATACCAGTGGATAAAGAGATATAGCGAAAACGATGGCGCTGGATAGGACACACACTACGGAAGCCAACTGAGAGTATTACACAACAGGCCCCTTTTTTGGAATCTCCAGGGGAAAAGACAAAGAGGAAGACCAAGGAATTCTTGGAGAAGACAGATAGAAGCAGAGATGAAGATGATGGGGAAGACATGAAATGATCTTAAAAGAATGGCAAAAAACAGAACGACTTGGAAAGTGTTTGTTGAAGACATATGCTCCACTGGGAGCTGAAAGTGTTTGTTGAAGACCTATGCTCCACTGGGAGCTGAAAGTGTTTGTTGAAGACCTATGCTCCACTGGGAGCTGAAAGTGTTTGTTGAAGACCTATGCTCCACTGGGAGCTGAAAGTGTTTGTTGAAGACCTATGCTCCACTGGGAGCTGAAAGTGTTTGTTGAAGACCTATGCTCCACTGGGAGCTGAAAGTGTTTGTTGAAGACCTATGCTCCACTGGGAGCTGAAAGTGTTTGTTGAAGACCTATGCTCCACTGGGAGCTGAAAGTGTTTGTTGAAGACCTATGCTCCACTGGGAGCTGAAAGTGTTTGTTGAAGACCTATGCTCCACTGGGAGCTGAAAGTGTTTGTTGAAGACCTATGCTCCACTGGGAGCTGAAAGTGTTTGTTGAAGACCTATGCTCCACTGGGAGCTAAAAAAGGTAGAAGAAGAAGAGGAAAGAACCATAATTTTTACAGACCTACGGCATATCATTTTTTTTGGGTAATGTGGTCGGTATTACGCCCGTACTGCTTTACTTTCCTAGAAAAAAAATATGGTACCCATTTAAAGGTTGGGTGAACCAGGAAGCTGTCGATGAAGATTGAACCCTACCCCTTGTCCTTCATAGTCCAGTTCATTAACGACTGAGCTATCTCGGCTTACAACTGCAAATATAAATTATAGCAATTAAATGAACTAATTATTAACACAATATATTTTTGTTTTATAACTTGATGAAGCCTTCTCTGTTGCCTACGTTGCACGGCAGTTTATTGATGATGTTTTAGCAGTTTTACTAATTTTATCGGTGCAGAAACATAACTTAAGACCAAGGAATTCTTGGAGAAGACAGATGGAAGCAGAGATGAAGATAATGGGAACGACATGGAGTGATTTTAAAAGAATGGCAAGAAACAGAACGGCTTGAAAAGTGTTTGTTGAAGACCTATGCTCCACAGGGAGCTGAAAGGTAGAAAAAGGAGAAGAAGAAACATAACTTGAATATTATTTCTGTCTGTTTCTGGCTTTCCCATGAATACAAACATAAAGAATCGTTCTCTTCATCCACACTTAAGAGAATGTTAAGTGAGTGCGTTGTATTGTGGTTTAGAGGTATATTTTGGACTTCCACGTTGTCTCCTTCCCTGGGGTTTCCAAGAAAAGGTCTGCCGCGTAAAACGTTCAGTTGGCTTCAGCAGTGTGGGCTCCATGCAGTGCCATAATCTTTGTCTTCTCTTTGTTTTCTCTTTGTCTTCTCTTTGTATTCTCTTTGTCTTCTCTTTGTATTCTCTTTATATTCTCTTTGTCTTCTCTTTGTATTCTCCTTGTCTCCTCTTTGTATTCTCGTTGTCTTCTGTTTGCATTCTCTTTGTATTCTCTTATCTTCTCTTTGTCTTCTCTTTGTATTCTCTTTGTATTCTCTTTGTCTTCTCTTTGTATTCTCTTTATATTCTCTTTGTATTCTCTTTGTCTTCTCTTTATATTCTCTATATATTCTCTTTGTCTTCTCTTTGCTTCTCTTTATCTCCTCGTTGTCTTCTCTTTGTATTCTCTATGTCTTCGCTTTTTCTTCTCTTTGTCTACTATTTGCATTTTCTTTGTCTTATCTTTCTCTTCTCTTTGTCTTCTGGTGTTTATCTGGCACTTTCCCCAGAGTTCTGAGTTTGTGAGTTTATTCTTTTCTATCAACGTGAGCTACTCGGAAACTTTTATCATCATGTTTTATGTACAACAAACATGTGAACTTTCACCTCTGCCCTTCATCAAAAGCGTAGACCACATTTGTGAAACTGCTATCGCAAGTGAAGATATCAACCCAGAAGAACTCCTTTCGACACATAACCAAGCATTAATATCAACAGTATCAAACGAATAAAAGCATCGAAATGGACTTGACAGAGCGTGCAAGGATTAAAATCTGAAAACCAACATAAACAAGACATAATTGTTATAAGAAAAAAAAAAGAAACACACAAATTTATTGAAAGCAACAAATTCAAGCAAACCGACAGATTTTTTAATAATTTGTCGCTATATCCAACGGAAGCATTCAGAGAGTGACAACAAACATTAAGTATTTAAAGAAATAGAAATAGAAATATCTCTAAATGTAACAGAAAATACCGAAAGTGACATCATCATCATCATCATGTGCAATACCAGTTGGCGTAGGCGATCATGTCCTTCCACAATCTTCTATCTACAGTGCATCGTATCAGTTCTTTTGTTGACTGTTTTCCATGCCATGACACCAAGCTATCTCTTTTCTCTCTTTGTCGTCCGCGATCTCTCTTTTCTTTTATTTTGGCAGTTGTAACCAAGTATTCCAACTTTCCTCTTCTCATGATGTGCCCAAAAAATGTTGATTGTTTCTTTCTGATGTTTTTTAGGAGCTGCCTTTTTGTGTTGTCCTCTTTGAGAATATCTATGTTGGTCGTTTTAGCTGTCCAAGGAACAGTTACTATAGTCAACTATGACTGTCCGAGGCTAATATAGTCAACTATGGCTGACGGAGGCTAATATAGTCAACTATGTCTGACAGAGGCTAATATAGTCAACTATGACTGTCCGAGGCTAATATAGTCAACTATGGCTGACGGAGGCTAATATAGTCAACTATGTCTGACAGAGGCTAATATAGCCAACTATGACTGTCGGAGGCTAATATAGTCAACTATGACTGACGGAGGCTAATATAGTCAACTATGACTGACGGAGGCTAATATAGTCAACTATGACTGACGGAGGCTAATATAGTCAACTATGACTGACGGAGGCTAATATAGTCAACTATGACTGACGGAGGCTAATATAGTCAACTATGACTGTCGGAGGCTAATATTGTCAACTATGACTGACGGAGGCTAATATAGTCAACTATACCTGAAGGAGGCTAATATAGTCAACTATGATTGTCGGAGGCTAATATAGTCAACTATGACTGTCGGAGGCTAATATAGTCAACTATGACTAACGGAGGCTAATATATTCAACTATGACTGTCGGAGGCTAATATAGTCAACTATAAGTGACGGAGGCTACTTTAAAAATACTTCTGAGAATTCGCATCTCTGTGCCCTCTAACCGTCTTTTATTTTGTTTGTCTACTGTCCATGATTCGCTTCCATTCGTTAGTGTTGGTTCTATATAGCACCGATGTACTCTCTTTCTCACTTCAATCTCTATAGATTTGTCGCATAAGATAGCAGCTGCGTAGATTTGCAGCATCATCATCGAGTGCCATTCTACTCTGTCTCTTGCATTTAAACCACTTCCATAAAATATTACTTTCAAGAAAGAGGGGAATGTACTAGGCTCAGTACATATTCTTCCATTAAAAATGTAAAATGCCCAAAATTACAACAAAAATGGCACAACTTTAAGATTAAAACAAACAACTGTTGCGTACAGTGTTCAAGTTAAAAACAAAACAAAAACAGTAAAGAGCTTCCGTCACGCCAAGTGGCGTATAGGGAATATGGTGTTAGTGACCATAAACTTTACAGACCTTCAGCACATGATTTTTGGGGTAATGTGGTCGGTATTACGCCCGTGCCGCTTTACTTTCGCAGAAAAAAATCCGGTACCCATTAAAGGCTGGGTGAACCGGAAGCCGTCTGTTTAGATCGAACCCTACCTCTTGTCCTTTGTAGTCCAGTTCACTAACCACTGAGCTATCGCGGCTCCCGTACAGTGTTCAAGGGAGATAAGAAACAAATAATGTACCAATGACGAAATAGTGATGGATGAATACAAGGTAACAAAGGTATACATACCTCAGCAAGGGAAGGAACTCCTTGATGTCAGTAGCGGAACACTCACTAACATTCCATCGCTTTAGGTGTAAGGAACTGGATACCATAGCCATTATATTTTCAGATGCTATGCCATCATGGCTGCTACCTAGTCTGCGAATATATTTAATTATAATGGTTTATTTTCAATTAGAGTCAATATTCCATGAATCAAGTGGAGGAATTTAAGTATGTAGGAAGTCTAGTGCCAAACGATAAGCACACCAGCTGTAGAGATAGACTCAAAATGCGACAAAGCTTGTCAAATCATTGGACAGCTATCAACACTATTGTCCAACAAGGAAGTAACTCTAGAGGCAAAACGAGCACTCTACAATGCAATCTTCATCCCAACGTGCTACCAATGCCAGACCTGGACCCTACAATACAATCTTCATCCCAACGTGCTACCAATGCCAGACCTGGACCCTACAATACAATCTTCATCCCAACGTGCTACCAATGCCAGACCTGGACCCTACAATACAATCTTCATCCTAACGTGCTACCAATGCCAGACCTGGACCCTACAATACAATCTTCATCCCAACGTGCTACCAATGCCAGACCTGGACCCTAAACTCAAGAACAATAAGAAAAAATAACCACTACAGAGATGAAATGCGTTGGACGAATGACAGATTAAGATCAGAAAGGAAGAACTGAAAAACTCTAGGAATAATTTCCGCCATAGACTACATCAAGAAACAACATATAAAATGGTTCCATTTTAGTAAAGAGATCAAAACACAATACAACGAGCCTTCAATAAACGTTACTAGAACACCAGACCCAAGGGCCGACCACGAAAAAGATGTATTGACGGAATATTAGAAGCACTAGGAAACATAACAACTGCAGAGGCCAACAGAAAAGCAAAATACCTCAAATTATATCTCCCCTCGACGCTATAAGGCAAATGAGAAAGGAAAGAAGTAGCAGATGAAGGTATTTGTATGACATCAAGGGGAGGCTACTTAAAAATTGCATGACTTCTAGCTACAATGACAAAAACATGGTCGTCTCCCCTAACAAAGTATCCCATACACTTTCATCAATCAACAATCCCATTTGACTAGGCTGTCCAGCTATGTGATAAAAGTTACAAGTTAGTTATCACCCTTATCTATGAAAAATATGACGTAAGCTTGCAAGAAAAAAATCACATATCGGTTATGACTACTAGCCACGAACAATCACATATTACTTAAGTATCTTAGCTATAAACAATCGCATATTACTTAAGTCTCGAAGCTATAAATAATCACATATTACTTAAGTGTCCTATCTATAAACAATCACATATTACTTAAGTGTAATATCTAAACAATTACATATTTCTTAAGTTTTCAAGTTACAATCACATATTACTTAAGTGTCCTATCTATAAAGAATCACATATTACTTAAGTCTCCAAGCTATAAACAATCACATATTACTTAAGTGTCCTAGCTATAACAAATCACATACTACTTAAGTGTCCTAGCTATAAACAGTCACATATTACTTAAGTTTCCAAGCTATAAACACTCACATATTACTTAAGTCTCCAAGCTATAAACAATCACATATTACTTAAGTTTCCAAGCTATAAACAATCACATATTGCTTAAGTGTCCTAGCTATAAACAATCACATATTACTTAAGTGTCCTAGCTATAAACAGTCACATATTACACAAGTGTATTAGCCATAAACAATCACAAATTACTCAAGTGTACTAACCATAAACAATCACATACTACTCAAGTTTCCTAGCTATAAACAATCACAAATTACTTAAGTCTCGAAGCTATAAACAATCGCATATTACTTAAGTGTCCAAGCTATAAACAATTACATATTACTCAAGTGTACTAGCCATAAACAATCACATATTACTCAAGTTTCCTAGCTATAAACAATCACAAATTACTTAAGTCTCGAAGCTATAAACAATCGCATATTACTTAAGTGTCCAAGCTATAAACAATCACATATTACTTAATTCTCCAAGCTATAAACAATCACATATTACTTACGTCTCCAAGTTATAAACAATCACATATTACTTAATTCTACAAGCTATAAACAATCACATATTACTTAATTCTCCAAGCTATAAACAATCACATATTACTTAATTCTCCAAGCTATAAACAATCACATATTACTTACGTCTCCAAGTTATAAACAATCACATATTACTTAATTCTACAAGCTATAAACAATCACATATTACTTAATTCTCCAAGCTATAAACAATCACATATTACTTAATTCTCCAAGCTACAAACAATCTCATATTACTTACGTCTCCAAGCTATAAACAATCACATATTACTGAAGTGTCCTAGCTATAAGCAATCATAAATTATTTAATTCTCTTAGCCATAAACAATCACATATTACTTAAGTCTCTTAGCCACAAACAATCACATATTAGCTCAGTCTTTTAGCTACGAAAAATTGCATATTAAATATGTCACTATACCTAACATACATTGTTACATTTAGTATGTCTCTAAAAGGGAATATTATCTACTATTATTATTTGCTATCAAACACACAGTAGCTATAGATTGACTCGGAGCATTGTCACAAACAAAGTAATCATATTAGATAAGTAAAAAAAAGTAAAGTACCCCCGTCACGCCAAGTGGCGTGTAGGGAACATGGTGTTAGTGACCATAAATTTTACAGACCTTCAGTACATAATTTTTGCATAATGTGGTCGGTATTACGCCGTGCCGCTTTACTTTCCCAGAATAAAATCAGGTCCCCATTTAAGGGTGGGTGAACCGGCAAGCCGTCGGTTGGGATCGAACCCTACCTCTTGTCCTTTGTAGCCCAGTTCACTAACCACTGAGCTATCGCGGCTCCCCATGTTATATAAGCTCAAACAGAAAAGTTATAAATAATTCACTATTTCAATAATCACTAATTTCAGTTTAATGAGCTCCATTCTTCAATTAACAGAAACAAATCAGTGTTAGAACATAGCATTGATAACAAATAGAGATAAGAGAGTTCATCGGTGCTATATAGAACCAATTCTGACCTATGGAAGCGAATCATGGAGAGTAGCCAAACAAATGAAAAAACGATTAGAGGTCACAGAGATGGGATTTCTCAGAAGAATGTTGAAAGTTCACTGGACAGCTAAAAAGACCAATGAGGAAGTTCTCAAAGAGGCCAACACTAAAAGGGAGATGGCTCTAAAACATCAGAAAGAAACAATCAAACATTTTTCGAGCACATCATGAGAAGAGTAAAGTTGGAATACTTAATTACAACTGGCAAAGTAAAAGGAAATAGATCGTGACGACAAAGAAATAAAATACTGGATAGCTTGGTGTCATGGCATGGAAAGAGGCCAACAACAGAATTAATACGATGCACTGTAGATAGAAGATTGTGGAAGGACATGTCGCCTACGTCAGCCGGTATGTCACATGATGATGATGATGATGCAGGGTCGCATGCTTGGTAGCTGTAGAGTGCATGCAAAATAATAATGGGGCCACGGTAGCCTGGTAGCGAAACCACCAGACGTGATATAAAAACAGAACTCACACAGTTCACCATAGACATAGATAACCTAATTAATATACATGACATATGGCTAGTAATGCAATGGATCCCAGGACACTGAAACACGCCAGGAAATGATAAGGTAGATACATTAACTAAGAGAGGATCCTGACAGACACAGTTTAACACCGACATCTCATTAAACACAGCCAAATAAATCATAAACTTCAACAGTTGAGAAGATTGGCTGGATCGATGGGGCATGGGAAAAACAGGGAGAGATCTTAACAACTTAAAAAGAAGAGACCAAACCACCATCTTCAAACTGAGAACTGGTCCCGTACCACTGAACAACAACATCAATAGAATACAACTAAGCTAAACTCCAGCATGTCCACTCTGAGAACAACAACACGAAACAGTAGGAATCACGTTTTTGACTGTCCAAAGCTCAGTAACAACAAAGCAACTCTACTTCCTTAAAGACCTGATAAATGGAACACCTTGTACGGAACTACAAGGGAACTCAGAAATACCTGCACATGTCATTACCTACATTGGTCGATGAGAAATGCAGTGATGATAATCCACAAATAACTCAATAATTTTAAAAAAATCAATAACTCGAAAAGTCACTAAATCAATAATCAATAACTCAGTACCTCAATAGCTCAATAAATCAATAAATTAATTACCCGATAAATCAATAAGCAATAAGTAAATACCTCAATAAATCAATAAATTAATAACTCAATAATCAATAAATTAATAACTCAATAAATCACTAAATCAATAAAATCAGTAATCAATAACTCAATGTCTCAATAACTTAATAAATCAATAAATTAATAACTTGATAAAACAATAACTCAATAAATCAATATACTATTTATTATTAAAAAAAACTCAATGTCCCTTACAAGTGAAGAATCTCATGCGCCAAGACTAGAGCTGTGAAATATGTTCCACTGTAACCCACGACCCCAACGGCATCGTTGGAACGACATACTGCCCCAACATTAGCCAAACCTGTATGTGAGAGAGAGGTGAGATGCAGAATAGCTCAGATAAAAGCAGCTTTGCATCAAATGACATATGAATGTGAAATAAGAGCAATAGAACAATAGGGCAATAGGAAAGTATGGCAATAGGACAATAGAATAATAGGACAATAGAATAATAGGACAATAGACAAGAACATCATTGTACTCTGTAGAATTGTGGGTTCTACAGAAAAGTGATGAGAATATTGTGGACAATATTAATAAGAGCAATGAAAACGTTCTGAAAAAGGAAAAAAAGCAAAAGAGAGCTAATTTCCAATATTAGGAAGAAACAATCATAATTTTTTTGCCATGTGGTGAGAAGGGAACAGTTGGAATATATTGTGACAACTGGGAAAATTGAGGGACGAAGTGGTAGAGGGAAGCAAAGAGAAAAGATACCAGACAGCTTAAGAGAATGGCTTGGCAGAAGGTCAACAACAGAAATGATAAATAACTGTGGAGGTCAAGAGTTGTGGTCACCTACACCAGCAGGCACGTTATGATGATTAAATTAGAGACTTTACAACAACAGTCAAGGTCATTCAGTCATTCAGTCAAGTTGAATGTTCGTCATCATCATCATCGAGTGCAATCTCCGCAACGACGGTTGGCTACCATGGAGCGCCATTCTGCTCTGTCTCTTGCTTTGATGCTGCAGGTTGTCATAGGCTGGTTTGTCCATCTTTTGATGTTACTCGTCCATGTTAGTCTTGGTCTGCCTCTGCCTCTTTTACCTTGTATTTTCCCCTCCAGGATTACTTTTAGTAGGCTGTTGTGTCTTTTTAACATGGCCCAAAAATCGCATTTGTCTTGTTCGAATTGTGTTTAGTAGTTCTCTTTTCATTTTTACTTGCTTTAAGACTTCATCGTTTGTTTTCTTTTCCTTCCATCCAATTCTACCTAATCTTATATAAATCCATATTTCAAAGGCTTCAATTCTCTGCTGAATGTTCAGTTATTATTATTATCGTCGTATGAGTTAATTTATTTACTACAATTGCAATCAAAGCTATTACTACAATAACTACTAAAATATAGTCACTAACGCGCTATCAACGATAACAACTTTCAATTCCACTACAATTTTCTCTTAAACTACTACAACTTATACTACAATGTTGCTTATAAATTGGCTACTAATTGTACTACTTCTAGCACTTAATAAGGTATCATTTATACTGCTGCTGGTACTGTTTATACAACGAGACAGACAGACAGTCAGGACGAAAAAAACGACAGAACAGACAGACAGGACAGACAGGGCAGACAGAACGTACAGGACAGACAGGACGAATAGAGCAGAGAGGACGGGCAGCATAGACAGAAGGAATGTCAGAATAGACAGACAGGACAGACACAACAGAGAAAACAGACAGAACAGAGAGAACGGACAGCACAGACAGACGGAATGTCAGAATAGACAGACAGAACAGACACAGCAGAGAAAACAGACAGAACAGAGAGGACGGACAGCATAGACAGACGGAATGACAGCATAGACAGACAGACACACATGTTAAGATACATACATACACACATACATACATACATACATACATACACACATACATACATACGTTCATATATACATACATACACGCACACATACACGCATACATACATATATACATACGTTCATATATACATACATACATGCACACATACATACACACATACATACACACATAAATACACACATACATACATACATACATACACAAATACACAAATATATATACATACATACATACATACATACATACATACATACATACATACATACATACATACATACATACATACATACATACATACACACATACATACACACATACATACATACATACATAAATACATAAATACACACACATACACATACATACATACATATACACACATACACATACACATACATACATACATACATACATACATACATACATACACACATACACACACATACATACATACATACATACATACATAAATACACGCACACATACACATACATACATACATACATACATACACATACACATACATACATACATACATACATACATACATACATACATACATACATACATACATACATACATACATACATACATACATACATACATACATACATACATACATACATACATACATACACACATACATAAACACATAGTAAGCTTATTACACTATTTTCGACTCAAATATAAATATTTATTTTTTAAAAATTAATCATTGCTTTATCTGTTTTTCCTGTTGATACTGATTTATGTATCTCCACTAACATACTTGATCTATAATCAATAAAAATGAGAAACAGCACTCACCTGCAATGTTAGAACCCGCTGTCTCCATACAGTTTAAAACTGTGAATAATAACAGATATAAAGAAAGGATGTGTGAAAGTATATCTCTTGCAGTGGCGTCGCATTTTTTTGCCAGCCACAGTGTCAATACAAGTATGTGGGTTACCTGCACACAGGAATGACAGGCAGTTTGCTCTTAAACTAGATTTTTTAAATTTTGAAATTGTTGACCTTTTCTTTAAGAATGTTTAACCGCGAAAAACTACAACTCTTCCTCGCTTCGCCATTAATCCCATACGAATATATGTGTACGGCTTTTGGCGTCTTGACAGACGATTGGCAGCAAGCAATCATGATAAGTCAGTAGTTTGGTAAAGTATTAGTGTCTTATGTTGGATGCTGTTTTTGCTGAACGGATTTTCTCGTGGCTGAATTTGCCAATATTGAATAGACATATTCGACTGCAGAACGAACAAAATGAATTTGTGGTGCCTGGCCTCGTCTCCTTTCTCTTGCGCCTTTTGTTTTTTTTTAATTTGATATCAGGACTGTCTTGAAAGTTGATGTGCCGTGTTTTCTTCTCTTTTATTAATTTTTGTTTGAAAGATGGTGTTTTCCTACTGCTGTGTTCTAACTTTCCATGTTTCGAGTATAAGCGATGGTGTTTTCCTACGTCTGTGTTATAACGTTCCATATGTCTAGTATGAGAGATGGTGTTTTCCTACTTCTGTGTTATAGCGTTCCATATGTCTAGTATGAGAGATGGTGTTTTCCTACTTCTGTGTTATAACGTTCCATATGTCTAGTATGAGAGATGGTGTTTTCCTACTTCTGTGTTATAATGTTCCATATGTCTAGTATGAGAGATGGTGTTTTCCTACTTCTGTGTTATAGCGTTCCATATGTCTAGTATGAGAGATGGTGTTTTCCTACTTCTGTGTTATAACGTTCCATATGTCTAGTATGAGAGATGGTGTTTTCCTACTTCTGTGTTATAACGTTCCATATGTCTAGTATGAGAGATGGTGTTTTCCTACTTCTGTGTTATAACGTTCCATATGTCTAGTATGAGAGATGGTGTTTTCCTACTGCTATTTCATAACGAGCATGCAACTTACATTCAAGCTTGCTTGCTATACCTGGGCCAATAATATGGAGATAAGTGCTTTAACCTTGGGAGCCGCGATAGCTCAGTGGTTAGTCAACTGGACTACAAAGGACAAGAAATAGGGTTCGATTCCAATTGACGGCTTCCTGTTCACCCAGCCTTTAATCGGTACCGGATTTATTATTTTTTTTAAATAATGCAAAGCGGCACGGGCGTAATATCGACCACATTACCCCAAAATCATGTGCCGAAGGTCTTTAAAGTTTGTGGCCACTAACACCCATAATCCAGTGTGTTACCGTGGCTTCATTATGAGGGAAGTAGAGAATAGTGACACTGTGACCTTCCAGGCATGTCGTAAGAGGCGACTAAGGGATTGATCGATGACTTGACAACCTGTCATTGTAAAAAGTATTGTTATGGAAACAGACCATAGATTTTAGAAGTGGTGATCTCTGCAATATGTGCCATTTTGGCATGCAATGTTTCTGTTTTTGAGATTGTGGTTCTGCCCTATGTGCCGTCCTCGGCTCGAAAGTACAATAGATAGAACACCATATTCCCAATACACCACTAAGTTTGACGGGGGCTCTTTACTTTACATTTTTATGTGTTTTACTCAAAATACACTAGCCACCTCTCGGCTCCTCTTTGAAGAGCTCCGAAGGAGGGACGCGGTCCATACCCTCGGAACCAGAGTTGAGTTGCAGTGGATGTCAAATAATGCATCCACCACCAGCTGCCCTTGGGGTTCTTCCTCCTGATGTTCCGTTCCCATACGTAACACAAACAACACAACCAGCCATCAATAAACGTTGTGAGAATACCAGACCCAAGGGTCGACCACGGAAAAGATGGATCGTTGGAATATTAGAAACACTAGGAAACATAGCAGCAGCAGAGGCGAACAGAAGAGTAAAAGACCGCAAATTATATCTCCCCTCGACGCTGAAAGGCAAATGAGGACGGAAAGAGGAAGAGAAAAAGAAGTAGATAAGCAACGTCGTGATACAGAAAGAACGTCTCAAATGTGACGTGTAGGAAATATTGTGCTAGTGTACACATATTTATAATCACAGACACGCACAAAATAGTATGGTCAGCACTCCGCCGCGCCGTACTTCTTTTCAATAAAACAAATAATGTGATCCGACTAGGCTGGGTCAATGAATCTACTAGAACAGGTCGATTGAGAAGAAGAACTTGACCTCTGATGATCGAACAGTCCACCAAACTATGTTCTATCGTGTTTTACGTTCTGATGAGGCATTTCAGTTACTGCAGTCTGATATGTAACATTGTACAAACAGTGTCAGATTTACCGATAGGCCATGCAGGGCCGAGGCTTCTTCTTCTACTTTTCAGCTCCCTGTGGAGCATAGGTCTTCAACAAACATTTTATACGCCGTTCTGTTTTTTCCCATTCTTTTAAGATCATCCCATGTCTTCCCCGTCTTCTTTATCTCTGCTTCCATCTGTCTTCTCCAACAGTACATTTGACTTCCTCTTTGACTTTTTCCCTGGGGATTCCAAAAAATGTCCATTTATGTAATACTCTCAGTTGGCTTCCGCAGTGTGTTCCCTATCCAGCGCCATCGTCTTCGCTGCATCTCTTTATCCACTGGTATTTGACTGGTACATTTCCATAATTCTATGTTAGTGATTTTGTCCTGCCATTTCCACCCGTTTATTCTGCGTAATCACCCATCAATGAAGGTTTGTATCTTCATGGTTGTCATTTTTTGTTGTTCTCCATGTTTCACAGCCATATAATAAAACTGCCTTAACACTGGAGTTGAATTTTTTTGTTTGTTTAATTAACCGAATTTCTTTGGACTTCCATATGTTTCCCAGCGCAACAAATGCTCATCTTTGCTTCTGTGATATCCTTAAGCATCGAAGCTTTTATCTATCTATTGACCTTCCGAGCCGTAACCGGCCCATAGGGCGTAGACCAAGATACTACCTCTCTTATCTGGATTTTTGTTCTAGCAGTTTTCAATTCTTTTAAAGATATTTTATCAAATCTCGCCATTTGTCTCTGTTCTGTGCAAGCAGCTCTATCTCATTGAGGGAGCCTATTCTTGCTGCTCTTGTCGAAGCTTAGGGCTTAAAAATGCTAGGGACCTCGGAGTTATGTATAATATTGCTGTCACTGTCATAGACCTTTCTTACACGCATACAAACAACCCTAAATTTAAGACATTGTCCTTGCATTCCATTTTAGTACAATCATCAGCATCGTCATGTGTCATACCGGTTGGCGTAGGCGACCATGTCCTTCCACAATCTTCTATTTACAGCACATCGTGCATAATTCTACTAGGCAATTTAAGAAGGTAGTTTGCCATTCCTTTCCTTCTTGGCAGTAACTGTACTAGTCGGAGATCATAGCCATTGTCTCTATACATGAGTCCTCTGCCTGCCATCACGGAGTGGGGACGATCACCGGCACTACTTGTCGGCTGCTCCCACAACACCATCCACCACCTGCTCCAATGGCTTCACGTAACCCTGATAGGGGGCCTAAACGGGGGCTCCACCTTGCCCAAGGGTGTCCCGAATACCAGCGGGTGAAAGGAGAAGTCTTACTCCTCCTTTGGTAGGGCAGAACTCTACACCGCTAACCCATCATCATCATCATCATCATCATCATAAAAGTAGTAGTATATTAGTATAATCATTTAGTATAGTAATTTAGTATAAGACAAGCTTTAATTAAGTCAATAACTTAATCCTTCCGCTGATTTCTGTATTCATTTTGTGATGAATACAGAACTAATTAAAGATCCACTTATCAGACAAGAAAAGGATCAAGAGCCACACAAAAATAATATGAATATTCATAGTCAGAGCTCTCAGCTCGTGACTGCTCACATATCATCATCATCATCATGTGCCATACCGGTTGGTGTAGGCGATCATGCCCTTCCACAATCGTCTATCTAAAATGCATCGTATCAGTTCTGTTGTTGACTGTTTTCCGTGCCATGACACCAAGGTATCCAGTATTTTCTCTCTTTGTCGTCCACGATCTCTCTTTCCTTTTATTTTATCAGTTGTAAACAAGTATTCCAACTTTCTTCTCATGATGTGCCCGAAAAACGTTGATTGTTTCTTTCTGATGCTTTTTAGGATTTCCCTTTTTGTGTTGGCCTCTTTGAGAACTTCCTCATTGGTCTTTTTAGCTGTCCAGGGAACTTTCAACATTCTTATGAGAAATCTCATCTCTGTGGCCTCTAATCGTCTTTTCATTTGTTTGTCTACTGTCCATGATTCGCTTCCATAGGTCAGAATTGTTTCTATATAGCATCGATTAACTCTATTTCTAATTTCTATTGACATAGATTTGTTGCATCATATATTTTTCATTTCTGAAATGATATTTTGGCCTGAGCTATTCTGCTTTTTATTTCTGTGGTGCATCTTCCATCCTGTGATTTGTCATGATTAGTCTAGGCAATATATAAAGGTAGTATCATATACATCTTTAACTCACATATATCTTTAACTATAATGCTGCTCGCCACACTACAAGTGTGACGTCACTCACATGTTATGGACAAAATGTAGAACCTGACCTCTCCAGAGACTCGAATAACTGGTTTCAAATTTTAGTGTGTTCTCTCTCTCTCTCTCTCTCGCTCTTTCTACTCTCTCTCTCTCTCTCTCTCTCTCTCCAATATACTGTTTTATAACCAGATTGGTGACAGAAATAAAAGACACTGTTTTACAACCAAATTGGTGAAGGTCTTAATAGAATTGTTATGAAACCAATTTACATTCGTTTTACAAACAAATTGATGAAGGTCCCAAAAGACACTCTTTTACAAATTGATGAAGGTCCCAAAAGACACTGTTTTACAAACAAATTGATGAAGGTCCCAAAAGATACTGTTTTACAAACAAAATGATGAAGGTCCTACAAGATATTGTTTTGCAACCAAATTAGTGGAAGTACTAAAAGACACTATTTTGGAACCAAACTGACAAAGGTCCTATAACACACTTGCTTACAACCAAATTAGTGGAAGTACTAAAAGACACTGTTTTGGAACCAAACTGACAAAGGTCCTATAACACACTTGCTTACAACCAAATTAGTGGAAGTACTAAAAGACACTATTTTGGAACCAAACTGACAAAGGTCCTATAACACACTTGCTTACAACCAAATTAGTGGAAGTACTAAAAGACACTATTTTGGAACCAAACTGACAAAGGTCCTATAACACACTTGCTTACAACCAAATTAGTGGAAGTACTAAAAGACACTATTTTGGAACCAAACTGACAAAGGTCCTATAACACACTTGCTTACAACCAAATTAGTGGAAGTACTAAAAGACACTATTTTGGAACCAAACTGACAAAGGTCCTATAACACACTTGCTTACAACCAAATTAGTGGAAGTACTAAAAGACACTATTTTGGAACCAAACTGACAAAGGTCCTATAACACACTTGCTTACAACCAAATTAGTGGAAGTACTAAAAGACACTATTTTGGAACCAAACTGACAAAGGTCCTATAACACAATTGCTTACAACCAAATTAGTGGAAGTACTAAAAGACACTATTTTGGAACCAAACTGACAAAGGTCCTATAACACACTTGCTTACAACCAAATTAGTGGAAGTACTAAAAGACACTATTTTGGAACCAAACTGACAAAGGTCCTATAACACAATTGCTTACAACCAAATTAGTGGAAGTACTAAAAGACACTATTTTGGAACCAAACTGACAAAGGTCCTATAACACACTTGCTTACAACCAAATTAGTGGAAGTACTAAAAGACACTATTTTGGAACCAAACTGACAAAGGTCCTATAACACACTTGCTTACAACCAAATTAGTGGAAGTACTAAAAGACACTATTTTGGAACCAAACTGACAAAGGTCCTATAACACACTTGCTTACAACCAAATTAGTGGAAGTACTAAAAGACACTATTTTGGAACCAAACTGACAAAGGTCCTATAACACACTTGCTTACAACCAAATTAGTGGAAGTACTAAAAGACACTATTTTGGAACCAAACTGACAAAGGTCCTATAACACACTTGCTTACAACCAAATTAGTGGAAGTACTAAAAGACACTATTTTGGAACCAAACTGACAAAGGTCCTATAACACACTTGCTTACAACCAAATTAGTGGAAGTACTAAAAGACACTATTTTGGAACCAAACTGACAAAGGTCCTATAACACACTTGCTTACAACCAAATTAGTGGAAGTACTAAAAGACACTATTTTGGAACCAAACTGACAAAGGTCCTATAACACACTTGCTTACAACCAAATTAGTGGAAGTACTAAAAGACACTATTTTGGAACCAAACTGACAAAGGTCCTATAACGCACTTGCTTACAACCAAATTAGTGGAAGTACTAAAAGACACTATTTTGGAACCAAACTGACAAAGGTCCTATAACACACTTGCTTACAACCAAATTAGTGGAAGTACTAAAAGACACTATTTTGGAACCAAACTGACAAAGGTCCTATAACACAATTGCTTACAACCAAATTAGTGGAAGTACTAAAAGACACTATTTTGGAACCAAACTGACAAAGGTCCTATAACACACTTGCTTACAACCAAATTAGTGGAAGTACTAAAAGACACTATTTTGGAACCAAACTGACAAAGGTCCTATAACACACTTGCTTACAACCAAATTAGTGGAAGTACTAAAAGACACTATTTTGGAACCAAACTGACAAAGGTCCTATAACACACTTGCTTACAACCAAATTAGTGGAAGTACTAAAAGACACTATTTTGGAACCAAACTGACAAAGGTCCTATAACACACTTGCTTACAACCAAATTAGTGGAAGTACTAAAAGACACTATTTTGGAACCAAACTGACAAAGGTCCTATAACACACTTGCTTACAACCAAATTAGTGGAAGTACTAAAAGACACTATTTTGGAACCAAACTGACAAAGGTCCTATAACACACTTGCTTACAACCAAATTAGTGGAAGTACTAAAAGACACTATTTTGGAACCAAACTGACAAAGGTCCTATAACACACTTGCTTACAACCAAATTAGTGGAAGTACTAAAAGACACTATTTTGGAACCAAACTGACAAAGGTCCTATAACACACTTGCTTACAACCAAATTAGTGGAAGTACTAAAAGACACTATTTTGGAACCAAACTGACAAAGGTCCTATAACACACTTGCTTACAACCAAATTAGTGGAAGTACTAAAAGACACTATTTTGGAACCAAACTGACAAAGGTCCTATAACACAATTGCTTACAACCAAATTAGTGGAAGTACTAAAAGACACTATTTTGGAACCAAACTGACAAAGGTCCTATAACACACTTGCTTACAACCAAATTAGTGGAAGTACTAAAAGACACTATTTTGGAACCAAACTGACAAAGGTCCTATAACACACTTGCTTACAACCAAATTAGTGGAAGTACTAAAAGACACTATTTTGGAACCAAACTGACAAAGGTCCTATAACGCACTTGCTTACAACCAAATTAGTGGAAGTACTAAAAGACACTATTTTGGAACCAAACTGACAAAGGTCCTATAACGCACTTGCTTACAACCAAATTAGTGGAAGTACTAAAAGACACTATTTTGGAACCAAACTGACAAAGGTCCTATAACACAATTGCTTACAACCAAATTAGTGGAAGTACTAAAAGACACTATTTTGGAACCAAACTGACAAAGGTCCTATAACACACTTGCTTACAACCAAATTAGTGGAAGTACTAAAAGACACTATTTTGGAACCAAACTGACAAAGGTCCTATAACACACTTGCTTACAACCAAATTAGTGGAAGTACTAAAAGACACTATTTTGGAACCAAACTGACAAAGGTCCTATAACACACTTGCTTACAACCAAATTAGTGGAAGTACTAAAAGACACTATTTTGGAACCAAACTGACAAAGGTCCTATAACACACTTGCTTACAACCAAATTAGTGGAAGTACTAAAAGACACTATTTTGGAACCAAACTGACAAAGGTCCTATAACACACTTGCTTACAACCAAATTAGTGGAGGTACTAAAAGACACTATTTTGGAACCAAACTGACAAAGGTCCTATAACACACTTGCTTACAACCAAATTAGTGGAAGTACTAAAAGACACTATTTTGGAACCAAACTGACAAAGGGACTATAACACACTTGTTTACAACCAAATTTTCGATGGTCCTGAAAACACTGTTTTGCAACCAAATTGTTCAATGTTCCAAATGACACAGTTTAACAACCAGATTGATGAAGCCACTAAAAGACACTGCTTTATAAACAAGATTGATGAAGACCTTAAAAGACTGTTTTTTTTCAATCAGATTGATGAAGAGCCTAAAAGACACTGTTTTTCAACCAGATTGATGAAGACCTTAAAAGACACTGTTTTACAACCAAATTGGTGAAGGTCCTAAAAAACACTGTTTTACAACCAAATTAGTGAAAGTCCTAAAAGACACTGTTTTATAACCAAATTGATGAAGACCATAGAAGACACTGTTTCACAAACAATTTAGTAAAGGCCCTTAAAGACACTGTTTTGAAACCAAATTGGTGAAGGTCCTAAAAGACATTTTTTTACAACCAAATTGGTGAAGGTCCTAAAAAACACTGTTTTACAACCAAATTGGTGAAGGTCCTAAAAAACACTGTTTTACAACCAAATTAGTGAAGGTCCTAAAAGACATTTTTTTACAACCAAATTGGTGAAGGTCCTAAAAAACACTGTTTTACAACCAAATTGGTGAAGGTCCTAAAAAACACTGTTTTACAACCAAATTAGTGAAAGTCCTAAAAGACACTGTTTTATAACCAAATTGATGAAGACCATAGAAGACACTGTTTCACAAACAATTTAGTAAAGGCCCTTAAAGACACTGTTTTGAAACCAAATTGGTGAAGGTTCTAAAGGACACTGTTTTGAAACCAAATTGGTGAAGGTTCTAAAAGACACTGTTTTGAAACCAAATTAGTGAAGGTTCTAAAAGACACTGTTTTGAAACCAAATTGGTGAAGGTTCTAAAAGACACTGTTTTGAAACCAAATTGGTGAAGGTTCTAAAAGACACTGTTTTGAAACCAAATTGATGAAGGTTCTAAAAGACACTGTTTTGAAACCAAATTGGTGAAGGTTCTAAAAGACACTGTTTTACAACAAAATTAGCGAATGTTCTAAAAGACATTGTTTTACAACAAAATTAGCGAATGTTCTAAAAGACACTGTTTTACAACAAAATTAGCGAATGTTCTAAAAGACATTGTTTTACAACAAAATTAGCGAATGTTCTAAAAGACATTGTTTTACAACAAAATTAGCGAATGTTCTAAAAGACATTGTTTTACAACAAAATTAGCGAATGTTCTAAAAGACACTGTTTTACGACGAAATTAGCGAATGTTCTAAAAGACATTGTTTTACAACAAAATTAGCGAATGTTCTAAAAGACACTGTTTTACGACGAAATTAGCGAATGTTCTAAAAGACATTGTTTTACAACAAAATTAGCGAATGTTCTAAAAGACAATGTTTTACAACAAAATAAGCGAATGTTCTAAAAGACACTGTTTTGCGACTCAATTAGCGAATATTCTAAAAGACACTGTTTTATGACTCAATTAGCGAATGTTTTAAAAGACACTATTTTGCGACTCAATTAGTGAATATTCTAAAAGACACTGTTTTACGACTCAGTTAGCGAATGTTCTAAAAGACACTGTTTTACGACTCAATTAGCGAATGTTCTAAAAGACACTGTTTTGCGACTCAATTAGTGAATATTCTAAAAGACACTGTTTTACGACTCAATTAGCGAATATTCTAAAAGACACTGTTTTACGACTCAATTAGCGAATATTCTAAAAGACACTGTTTTACGACTCAGTTAGCGAATATTCTAAAAGACACTGTTTTACGACAACTTTGTCAGAAGGTGTTCAAACACTTACCCTGTTAATAAAACAGCAGCGTCGAACCGATAACGGAAATTATCAAAGCGACCTCTGAGCCACTGAGAAAATTCACTGATAGCATTGCCACTCGAGATCATGTAGCCATTATACAGTAAGTTATTTGGAAATACGTTTGTGCTCTGTGAAAGAAAGGATAAACATATGTTAGGTCGAAACATCTTCTCAATATACCTGTATGGTGCAGAAACATGGACATTAGACCAGAAAACAGAACAGAAAATGGAAGCCTTTGAAATGTGGATATATAGAAGAATAGGTAGAATTGGATGGAAAGAAAAGAAACGATGAATTTTTAAAAGAACTAAAAATGAAATGAGAACTACTCAATACAATTGGAACACGACAAGTGAAAGTTTTGGGGCATGTTAAAAGAAACAACAGCCTACTAAAAGTAATATTGGAAGGGAAAATACAAGGTAAAAGAGGCAGAGGCAGACCGAGACTATAACATGAACGAGTAACATCAAAAGATGGACAAGTCAACCTATGACAATCTCCACCATCAAAGCAAGAGACAGAATAGAATGGCGCTCCAGGTAGCCAACCTTCGATGCGGAGACGGCACTCGATGATGATGATGAGGTCGAAACCAAATATCAGAAAATTACTTAAAATGAAAGTCGTTAGTCGTCGGATGATCCTTATCGCTCATCGACAACTGTCCAATAATCACTCATATCTCCTCTCCAGTTAGTACTTTTCCTTTCTCTTCGTGCTTTTCCTGAGTTTAGACAACATCCAGCTTGGCTTACGTGATGATCCGGAGTCGCAGTAGAGCTGTAGATTTATGAACAGCGTCGAAAAATTCATCTCACCCTTCTTTTCGAGTGTACATTAGGGATATAAGATCTTTCATCATTATGACGTAGTACGCACATTTGTTTTCCATCCATTTCGACAAACACTTTCAGCCCCCTGTGGGCATAGACCTTAGTGCACTGTGCAAACCGTGAGCTGTGTTTTTTTTATCTATTTTGACAAACACTTTCAGCCCCCTGTGGGCATAGACCTTAGTGCTCTGTGCAAACCGTGAGCTGTGTTTTTTTTTTTATCTATTTCGACAAACACTTTCAGCCCCCTGTGGGCATAGACCTTAGTGCTCTGTGCAAACCGTGAGCTGTGTTTTTTTTTTTTTTATCTATTTCGACAAACACTTTCAGCCCCCTGTGGGCATAGGCCTTAGTGCACTGTGCAAACCGTGAGCTGTGTTTTTTTTTTATCTATTTCGACAAACACTTTCAGCCCCCTGTGGGCATAGGCCTTAGTGCACTGTGCAAACCGTGAGCTGTGTTTTTTTTTATCTATTTCGACAAACACTTTCAGCCCCCTGTGGGCATAGACCTTAGTGCACTGTGCAAACCGTGAGCTGTGTTTTTTTTTATCTATTTCGACAAACACTTTCAGCCCCCTGTGGGCATAGGCCTTAGTGCACTGTGCAAACCGTGAGCTGTGTTTTTTTATATCTATTTCGACAAACACTTTCAGCCCCCTGTGGGCATAGACCTTAGTGCTCTGTGCAAACCGTGAGCTGTGTTTTTTAAAAATTTATTTCGACAAACACTTTCAGCCCCCTGTGGGCATAGACCTTAGTGCACTGTGCAAACCGTGAGCTGTGTTTTTTTTTTATCTATTTCGACAAACACTTTCAGCCCCCTGTGGGCATAGGCCTTAGTGCTCTGTGCAAACCGTGAGCTGTGTTTTTTTTTATCTATTTCGACAAACACTTTCAGCCCCCTGTGGGCATAGGCCTTAGTGCACTGTGCAAACCGTGAGCTGTTTTTTTTTTTATCTATTTCGACAAACACTTTCAGCCCCCTGTGGGCATAGGCCTTAGTGCACTGTGCAAACCGTGAGCTGTGTTTTTCATCCAGATTGTGTTTCGATATTCCGATTGCTATCGATGAATGATGATATTGTATGGCGAAGGACTGCTCAGCTGCGCTCTCTTTCGGTACCTCTTGGCCTTATGTTTTTTGGCATGTGCTGTAGCTGATATGTTGGAGACTACAGCTGCCTTTCTTTTTTAGATCCTTCAATGAGATGAGTTTTAATTTGTATGATTACATTGGCACTGGCGGGTGAGCAATTAAGGATTTTAATTCGTTTGCAGTGATATCGGGACGTTAGACTAACAATACATCATAGGTCTTCAACAAACACTTTCAAAACCGTTCTTTTCTTTGCCATTTTTTCAAGATTATTTTATGTCTTTCACATCATTTTCATCTCTGTTTCCATCTGTCTTCTCCAAGAACGTTTTGGTCTTCCAATTTGTCTCTTCCCCTGGGAATTCCAAAAGGGCCTGTTGTGTAATACTCTCAGTTGGCTTCCTCATCGTGTGTCCTATCCAGCGCCATCGTCTTCGCTGTATCTCTTTATCCACTGGTATTTAACTGGTACATTTCCATATTTCCATGTTAGTGATTTTGTCCTGCCATTTCCATTCTTTTATTCTGCGCAAGTATCCATTAATGAAGGTCTCTATCTTCACGATTGTCATTTTTGTTGTTCTCCACACTTGCTTGCGTCGTATACTTTCTGTTGTTGACTGTTTTCCATGCCATGACACCACTTAGATACTATTTAGAATCTTCTCTCATCTCTTTGTCCTCCCGCAATCTCTCTTTCCTTACATTCTGTTAGTTTTAACCAAGTATTCCAACTTTCATCTTCTCATGATGTGCCAGAAAAATGTCAATTGTTTCTTTCTGATGTTTTTATTTTCTATGTCATTGGTCTATTTAGCTGTACAGGGAAGTCTCAACGCTCCTCTGAGAAATAATATCTCTGCGGATTCTAATCGTCTTTCATCATCATCATCATCATCATCATCATCATCATCGCATGCCTTCTCCGCAACGAAGGTTGGCTACCATGGATCGCCATTCTACATTGTTTCTTGCTTTGATGGTGCAGGCTGACATAAATTGACTTAGGCTGGTTTGTCCATCTTTTGATGTTACTCGTCCATGTTAGACTTGGTCTGCCTCTGCCTCTTTTACCTTGTATTTTTCCTTCCAATATTACTTTTAGTAGGCTGTTGTGTCTTTTAACATACCCTAAAAATTTCATTTGTCTTGTCTTAATTGTATTTAGTAGTTCTCTTTTTATTTTCAGTTGTTTTAAAACTTCATCGTTTGTTATCTTTTGTTTCCATCCAATTCTAGCTATTCTTCTATAAATCCACATTTCAAAGGCTTCAAATTTTCTGTTCTGTTTTCTTGTCCAATGTCCATGTTTCTGCACCATACAGGAATATTGAGAAGACGTAATCGTCTTCCATTTGTTTATCTACTAACCGTATATGATTGGCTCTACATAGCACTGATGTACTCTCTTTCTCACTTCTGTTGACATAGACTTGTCACACAAGAAGTTTTTTTTTATTTTCCGAAATGCTATTTTGGCCTGAACTATTCTGTTTCTTATTTCTGTGGTTCATCTTCCATCCGATGTTATTATTGCTCCTAAGTATTGAGCGCTGTGCACTTGTTTCGTTAATATCAAGAACGGAACTCGCGTGTTCTTGAGTAAAATATAAATCGGATAAAGTTCCCATATTTTTCTCTCATGACTATTATTATTACATTTATGAACTATATGGTCAGTATCATGCAAGGCCGTCCTATTTTCCAAGAGAAAAAAAAATCTCCAGTACCTATTTTCAAAGGGTGATTGAACTACAAAGCCACGTGACCTGAAAAAAAGATGTTCGCTGCATTTTGGGACTGAACTTGGACAAAGTGCTCAACGGTTGTGTTTACTTGCAACTTGGCCACTAGTTTCTGAGAATAAAATTATACATTTTACAGTTTTTGTTTTTCCGCGTTCGCCAGCTTTTACCCCTGACAAAGTTTCTAGAGACTTGGAACTGAAGTTTGCGTGTTAATCCGTTTTTCTCTGTCAGCCGTGTGCACAGGTGGTCCCTCGCCGCACAGGCAGATAACTCCGTCTTCGGAGGTACTCATTTTTTTCCCGCCCATGAGTAATTGTCGTTTTAAGCCGGGCCTCGCTGCTGAGACCAGGGAGGTTCCCGCAGAGAGAAATCACAAATAACAATCCCAATCAGTGCAGCGAGATTTGAACTCACAACCTGTCTGTCTCGAGACCGGAGTCTTTTATTGAGACCAACCAGTCCCTCTATTTTTTTTTTTTTTTTACAGATTATAGAATATACCAGAAAAGTTACTACATATATAATTTATACTCATTACTTACCAAAATGCTAAGTCTCCTCACTCTAAGCTCAATATTGAGTTGGAAATTACTTGCTGTCTTAAGCAGCTTGTTAGCCTGAATTATGAATGGAAAACTCATTAAATATTGCGGTAGGAATGAAAGATATAGTAACAATACAGAATATATGACATAGGTGTGATGAAAACTAAAGATAAACATGGTCAAATTAAACAATAAATGCTGGAATAGATGCTTATAGTCAAGGCATAGAACAAAAAAAGGGGGGGGGGGGGTTATACAATAAATCAAAGGGAGGAAATATAAATTTAAGTAGAAAATAGGGGCAGTTGTATAACTTTAGTTAAAAAAAGAGAGACTCATATATTTGAGAAAACAATTGTGGAAGAAGCAATAAATTTCAGCAAAAAGATGCAGAGACAAATATTTTTGTGTAAAAGATTGGCTAGAGATTCGTTAAATGAACTATTTTGGAGAAGAGTCAAATAAAAAAAAAAGACTTGAAATTGATGCTTCAAGAGACACGTGTAAGCAATAGATTTAGGGAAATATTGTTTAAATGTAAGCAATAGATGTAGGGAAAGATTGTGTAAATGTAAGCAATAGATGTAGGGAAAGATTGTTTAAATGTAAGCAAAAGATTTAAGGAAAGATTGTTTAAATGTAATCAATAGACAATGTCAGCATGCGAAGAAAATAGGAAAAAGAGGGTGGGGAGGGAGGGGGGGGGGTTTGGGGTCATAAACTCAGTAGATTAAAGAGAAAGCAATATAAATGGAAGAAGCAGATTTAGATACGAACATCAGAAAATGTTAGCATTATATGTAGGTAGAACATTAGAAAATGTTAGCATTATATGTAGGTCAGAACATCAGAAAATGTTAGCATTATATGTAGGTTAGAACATTAGAAAATGTTAGCATTATATGTAGGTCAGAACATCAGAAAATGTTATTATTATATGTAGGTCAGAACATCAGAAAATGTTAGCATTATATGTAGGTCAGAACATCAGAAAATGTTATTATTATATGTAGGTCAGAACATCAGAAAATGTTAGCATTATATGTAGGTCAGAACATCAAAAAATGTTAACATTATATGTAGGTTAGAACATCAGAAAATGTTAACATTATATGTAGGTTAGAACATCAGAAAATGTTAGCATTATATGTAGGTTAGAACATCAAAAAATGTTAACATTATATGTAGGTTAGAACATCAGAAAATGTTAACATTATATGTAGGTTAGAACATCAGAAAATGTTAGCATTATATGTAGGTTAGAACATTAGCAGTTATACGAATTAGTAACCAAACAGGACAATTTCAATATATAAAACAAGGAGTCAGACAAGGCTGTGTTCTGTCACCGGATTTGTTTTCACTTTACAGCGAAAATATTATTTGATCAATAGTAGACAAAAAAGGAATTGAAGTCAATGGTCACAAGATAAATAACTTGCGACATGCGAATGACACAGTCTTAATAGCAGAGACAGAGAATGAACTACAAGAAATGATAGACATAATAGTAAATGAAAGCGACAAAAAAGGTCTCAGTCTGAATAGTAAGAAAACAGAAGTACTGGTCATATCAAAGAAACAATCATCACCATAATGCAGCATAAAAATAAACAGGACAAATCTGAAACAAGTGCAACGCATCAAATACTTGGGCTCAATAATAACATCAGATGGAAGATGCACCACAGAAATAAAAAGCAGAATAGCTCAGACAAAAATAGCATTTTATAAAATGAAAAAAATCTGTTTGCAACAAATCTATGTCAATAGAAATGAGAAAGAGAGTTCATCGGTGCTATATAGAACCAATTCTGACCTATGGAAGCGAATAACGGACAATAGACAAACAAACGTAAAGACGATTAGACGCCACAGAGATGGGATTTCTCAGAACAATGCTGAAAGTTCCCTAGACAGCTAAAAGACCAATGAAGAAATTATCAGAGGCCAACACAAAAAGGAAATTCCTGAAAAACATCAGAAAGAAACAATCAACATTTTTTTGGCACATCATGAGTAGAGGAAAGTTGGAATACTTGGTTACAACTGGCAAAATAAATGGAAAGAGAGATCGTGAACGACAAAGAGAGAAAATACTGGGTAACTTGGTGTCATTGCATGAAAAACAGTCAACAACAGAACTGATACGATGCACTGTAGATAGAAGATTGTGGAAGGACATGATCGCCTACGCCAACCGGGATGGCACATGTTGATGATGATGAAGAACATTAGAAAATCTTAGCATTATATGTAGGTAAGAACATTAGAAAATGTTAACATTATATGTAGGTAAGAACATTAGAAAATGTTAACATTATATGTAGGTTAGAACATTAGAAAATGTTAGCATTATATGTAGGTAAGAACATTTAATAACTTTATGCTAAAGATGTATAAAAGAATATTAATAAATGTAAAGTGAGATATATTTCAGCAATAGATGAAATAAAGATGAAAACAACAATACAATAATAACTGTGTGATGTAGAAAAGACAAAAACAGTTCTAAATTAGGTAATTTACGAGTTTATATACATAAATTATTTGTTTAAAAGTGATTTCCCCCAGTTGTCGATTATTTCAACGTACATCACTACAGATTGATCGCATGAGTTCGAATGTATCAATCGCTTCTTGTTCTTGTCCATTTTATTTTATTTTTGGACATTTTATATGGACATTAGACAAGAAAACATTAACGAAAATTGAAGCCTTTGAAATGTGGATATATAGAAGAATAGGCAGAACTGGATGGAAAGAAAAGAAAACAAACAATGGAGTCTTAAAACAACTAAAATTGAAAAGAGAACTACTAAACACAATTCAAACAGGACAAATGCGATTTTTGGGACATGTTAAAAGACACAATAGCCTACTAAAAGTAATCTTTGAAGGGAAAATACAAGGTAAAAGAGGCAGAGGCAGACCAAGACAAACATTGACTCGAAACATCAAAAGATGGACATGTCAGCCTATGACAACCTGCACTATCACAGCAAAGACAGAACGGAATGGTGCTTTGTGGTAGTCAAACTCGATGTGGACACGGCACATGATGATGAAAACTGTACTAATATTTTAAAATGAAGAAATTAGTGACGCAATACAAATATAATTTTTTAGTGTAAAAACTTTAATGATGGTCATCATCATCAAGTATCGGGCCTGCTGGCGTGGGTGATCATGTCTCTCCACAACTTTTGATCTCGGCAGTTATTTATCATTTCTGTTGTTGACCTTCTGCCAAGCCATTCTCTTAAGCTGTCTGGCATTTTTTTCTCTTTGCTTCCCTCTATCTCTTCGTCCCTCAATTTTTCCAGTGGTTATAATATATTAAAGTTTTTCTCTTCTCATTACATGGCAAAAAAATGATGATTGTTTCTTCCTAATATTGGAAATTAGCTCTCTTTTTGCTTTGGCCTCTTTCAGAACATTTTCATTACTCTTCTTAGCTGTCCATGGTATTGTCAACATTCTTCAGTAAAACCACATTTCTACAGACTCCAGTGATTTTCTTGTCTGTTGTCCTATTGTCCATGATAATGATGATATACAACTGAAAACAAAACTGTTCAAATGTAATGCAAATGAGGGTCACTGCCAGATAGACGTTGAAAACTGCAGCTTTACAACCAAATGTAATAACTTTGCATTTACCTCTGCCAAAGTACACTGAAGATCGCTCCTAAAGTTTCTCTCAGCTTGTTCCCTTTTGCTGCTTCGGTGCCTGTAGTGTTCACCTCGCTAACGTATCTGGAACGAATATGAAGATTAAAGATTAAATCATTGATTTAATCGTTGGATCATTTGATAAACGACGCTGATAGATATAGACTTTTAACTTTAGAACGGAAGGGCTTCACCGCAGACGGGACATTCCCATATCCGCTTAGCACCCTTTCAAGCAACCAGTAAAGTGTTCATCCCGATAGTCCATACTGTTCCATTGAGCGTGTTGCGCTCTGTAAAATAGCGCGTTCGTTTTCTATATAGATTCTTATCACTGCTGATCTGATTGCCCTTTATGGTGAAGCTCTATATATTTTCTTATCAAATAGATATCAAAACTGAAGGAATAGACCTGGAGACAGTTCAGAACTACAACTGCCATGGACATACTATAACCAGTGATGGAAAATGTACAACTGAAATAAACAAAAGAATAGGAATGGCAAAAAGTAATTTTAATGTCATGAAGAACATAAAAGTAAAAAGTAAAGTACCCCCGTCACGCCAAGTGGCGTATAGGGAAATATGGTGTTAGTGACCCTATATTTACAGACCTTTAGCACATGATTTTTGGGTAATGTGGTCGGTATTACGCCCGTGCTGTTTTTACTTTCCAGAAAATCCGGTACCCATTTAAGGCTGGGTGAACCCGAGCCGTCGGTTGGGATCGAACCCTACCCCTTGTCCGTAGTAGTCCAGTTCACTAACCACTGAGCTATCGCGGCTCCTACTAATTTTTAGGGAATTAGTAAAACCCAGGTGTCCTCGCCAGGGTACGAACCCCGGCTGTTGTCGTGGTAAGCCAACCGCCTATCGATTGCGCTAACCGGACACCCTCATGAAGAACATACTAACATCAAAACAAATAATCTATCTATCTATCTATTGACCTTTCGAGCCGTAACCGGCCCATAGGGCGTAGACCAAGATACACTTTCTCCTATATGAATTTTTGTTCTAGCAGTTTTCTTTTAAAGATATTTTATCAAATCTCGCCATCTGTCTCTGTTCTGTGCAAGCAGTTCTATCTCATTGAGGGAGCCGATTCCTGCTGCTCTTGCCTCTCTCATCAATGTTCTTCTCAGTGTCTCCCTGGGTCTTCCTAAAATAATACCATACAATCAAACAAATAATACCAGAGCTAAAACTAAGAATAGTAAAATGTTATGTCTTCTCAATATTCCTATATGGTGTAGAAACTTGGACATTAGACAAGAAAACAGAACAGAGAATTGAAGTCTTTAAAATGTGGATATATAGAAGAATAGATAGAATTGGATGGAAGGAAAAGAAAACAAACGATGATGTCTTAAAACTAAATATGGAAAGAGAACTTCTAAACACAATTCAAACAAGACAAATGCGATTGTTAGGTCATGCTAATAGACACAGCCTACTAAAAGTAATCCTGGAGAGGAAAATACAAGGTAAAAGAGGCAGAGGCAGACCAAGACTAACATTGACTCGAAACATCAAAAGATGGACAAACCAACCTATGGCAACCTGTACAATCAAAGCAAGAGATAGAGCAGAATTGCGCTCCATGGTAGCTAACCTTCTTTGCGGAGATGGCACTTGATGATGATGGTTTCTTATCACTGCTGATCCGAAGGAGGCATCTTCATAGTAAGGGGTTAAGGCAAAGAAATGCAAATGAATGCATAAAAATGCGAAGCTGCAGTAAAGATATAAGGAAAAATTAAAAAATACAAAAAAATGGTATGTTAGAAGCTTTACGTAATAAGTGGACGACACAGACTAAACGACGTTTCTGCCCAATAGGCCTCAACTAAAACACAAAAAACAAACACAAACAACAAATACAAACAAAATGTTTCGACAGCCACACTTTTGTTACCATTTCCTTTTCATACACACAGGATAGATATTTTCTTTAACATATTTCGAATATTTTTGTTTTGAATGGTTCGTTATTAGTTTTGTGTGTTTTTTTTTCTTGTTTGTTCCTGCTGAAGGCCTATTGGGCCGAAACGTCGTTTAGTCTGTGTCGTCCACTTATTACATAAAGCTTCTAACATACCATTTTTTTAATTTTTTAATTTTTCCTCATCTTCATATTAGATGACTGAACCAGGATCCAGTAGATTACTGGTCGGGTGCACTAACCACTTCGCCATCACGCTTGTCTATAAATACATATTCTTTTCCTATATATGTTTGATATTTTTGTTACTAAAAGTAAATTAGTTACATTTTAAAAATGTGGTTAATGTTTGGCTGGACTCACTTGTCGATCGTCTTGCTGTCCACGACAAAGTAGATCTCGACAATGTAGGTCTGGGCTGCAGAAGAGAAAAATAGTTGTTTGTGCTTGTTGTTTATTGTTTGTGTTTGTTGTTTGTGTTTGTTGTTTATGTTTGTTGTCTATATTTGTTGTCTGTGTTTGTTGTTTGTGTTTATTGTTTGTGTTTGTTGTCTATATTTGTTGTCTGTGTTTGTTGTTTGTGTTTATTGTTTGTGTTTGTTGTCTGCATTTGTTGTTTGTGTTTATTGTTTGTGTTTATTGTCTATATTTGTTGTTTATGTTTGTTGTTTGTGTTTGTTGTTTCTGTTTACAAATATCTGATGTTTACTCGTGTCTGTTTATGTATTGTTGTTTGTTGTTCTTGTTAACATACGTCTGCATGCCTATACCAAATGTTTATTCATCGCTGCTATATAAAGTCAATTTAGAACCATGGAAGTGAATCATGGACAGTAGACAAACAATTGAAAAGACTATTATAAGCCACAAAGATGAAACTTCTAAGAAAACATTTTGAGAGTTCAGAGGACAGCTGAAAAGATTAATTTCTTCCTTGGTCTTTTCTAAGTTGTCCTTGGAACTTTCTATTCTTTTTTTTCTGAGAAATCTCATCTTTGTGGCTTCTAATAATCTTTTCACTTGTTTGTCTACTGTCCATGATTCACTTCTATGGGTCTAAATTGACACTATATAGTGCTGATGAACTCTCTTTCTTACGTCTATTGACATGCGCTAGTTACAGAAGAAATTTTTCATTTTCTGAAAAGCTATTTTGGCCAGAACTATTCTACTTTTTATTTCTGTGGTGCATCTTCCATCTGATGTTATTATTGTGCCCAATTATTTGACGCTCAACACTTGTTCAGATTAGCCCCGCCTTGTTTTATATTCCATGATGGTGATGATTGTTCCTTCGATAATACCACTACTTCGGTTTTCTTACTGTTAAAACTGAGACCTTTCTTGTTGCTTTCTTCCACTATTATGTCTATCATTTCTTGTAGTTCATTCTCCGTCTTTGCTATTAAGACTGCGTCATTCACATATCGCAAATTGTTTATGTTTTGACGGATGTCTTCAATTCCTATTTTGTTTACTATTGGTCTCATAATATTTTCGCTGTAAAGTGAAAACAAATTGGATGACAGAACACAGCCTTGTTAGCTCCTAGTTTTATATATTTGAATTGTCCTGTTTTGTTGCCAAATCATACGGCAGCTATTTCTTGCAACGTTAGGAACAGACATATTTATTTACCTCTGATCTTTGCACAGAAAGCCAGAATAACCGCTAGTGGAAAAACCAGAAGCTTCATCTCTAGAATCTTCTTGGAAACGCCTCTGTGGAGCGAACAGTGAAACATGTAACGGTGACAACAAATGAGAGAATAAATGAGGACATTGGCGTATTATGAGTAGGGCATGAAGGGCGGTTATCACATGCGCAAAATAACAAATAGAAAGTAGTAAAAATACATTAAAATATCAGGTTAGAGGGACTATCACGACTATTTGTAACTGACAGTTCAGTTTGTTTTACTTCCGTGTTTCTTTCCAGAAATATAAATTGCATGGGCTTCCTCTTCCGATATTAGACATCCAATGAGATCAGAAGAAGTGGTGTGGTAAACCATACAACCTTTTGTGGTTAAACATTGAACATTGACTCCCATGAAACCCCAAGTTTTGCCAACATTTGTTCTGTTGTGCTATGTTGAATTAGCCGCTAGAATATCATTCTTTGTGTTATGTTGGATTAGTCACTAAAATATCATTCATACATAAATATTGATTGTAAAAAGTAAAAAGTAAAGTACCCCCGTCACGCTAAGTGGCGTATAGGGAATATGGTGTTAGTGACCATAAATTTTACAGACCTTCAGCACATGATTTTTGGGGTAATGTGGTCGGTATTACGCCTGTGCCGCTTTACTTTCCCAGAAAAAAAAATCCGGTACCCATTTAAGGCTGGGTGAACCCGGAAGCCGTCTGTTGGGATCGAACCCTACCCCTTGTCCGTGGTAGTCCAGTTTATTAACCACTGAGCTATCGCGGCTCCAAATATTGATTGTAGTTAACTATTTTTGTGTGTGATGTCACAAATTGGAACCACTTTCATAAAAGATCGTTTTAACGAATCAGGGAAATGTATCAGACTTATTCTACTTTCAAAATCACTGCACAATTGTTATGTATATAACTAAAATATAACGTTTATATTAAAATAAACAGCTTTGAAGTGTATGTGCAAGATCTAAAATAATAAAGATCATGTACTGGCAACAAACATCGGTCATAAGAACTGGAAATCAATTGGGAATGTTTCAATAAATAAAACGGGGTGTTAGGAAAAGTTGTGTGCTGTCACCAAATTTGTTTAAAATGTAAAGTGATATTATTTTAAGATCCATAAGGAGCATGCCTGGAATAACAATTGGAGGTCATAATATAAATAATCTAAGGTATGCTGATGATACAGTCTTAATCGCTAAGAGTGAAAATGAGTTACAAGAAATGTTGGACATTGTAGTGAAGGAAAGCAAAAATAAAGGACTCAGCCTTAATAGCAAAAAGGCACAGATAATGTAACAACAAAGAAAAAGTTATATATATATATGTATAAAAAATAAGATATACATGAGTGAGTGCTGGTTAAAAGTATAGGTATGTTGTGTTATGTTAAATTAAGATCAATACCTCAGCACTCCTGACACACCCATAGGTGTTCCTATACTCTCGTCAAAATGTCCGTCATCACACAGCGACTAATTGTGCCAGTTCGGTGTTGGTTAACAAATCTTCTCATTCGTCCAGAATATCTCTCTGCTCTGGCAACACCGGTCTTCACTCCAAGTTCACACAGTCTAGATAGCCGTGTATTTGTACTTTTGTCAAAGACCTTTGTTCGACCTATCTTCTCCACTCCAAGTTCACACAGTCTAGATAGACAGCCGCGTATTTGTACTTCTGTCAAAGACCTTTGTTCGACCTATCTTCTCCACTCCAAGTTCACACAGTCTGGATAGACAGCAGTGTATTTGAAATTATGGCAAAGACCTTTGTTCGAGCTATCTTCTCCACTCCAAGTTCATACAGTCCAGATAGACAGCCGTGCATTTGTACTTCCGTCAAAGACCTATGTTCGACATATCTTCTCCACTCCAAGTTCATACAGTCTAGATAGACAGCCATCTATTTGTACTTTTGTCAAAGACCTTTGTTCGACATATCTTCTCCACTCCAAGTGCACACAGTCTAGATAGACAGCCGTGTATTTGAAATTATGGCAAAGACCTTTGTTCGAGCTATCTTCTCCACTCCAAGTTCACACAGTCTAGATAGACAGCCGTGTATTTGTACTTCTGTCAAAGACCTTTGTTCGACCTATCTTCTCCACTCCAAGTTCACACAGTCTAGATAGACAGCCGTGTATTTGAAATTATGGCAAAGACCTTTGTTCGAGCTATCTTCTCCACTCCAAGTTCACACAGTCTAGATAGACAGCCGTGTATTTGTACTTCTGTCAAAGACCTTTGTTCGACCTATCTTCTCCACTCCAAGTTCACACAGTCTAGATAGACAGCCGTGTATTTGAAATTATGGCAAAGACCTATGTTCGACCTATCTTCTCCACTCCAAGTTCACACAGTCTGGATAGACAGCAGTGTATATGAAATTATGGCAAAGACTTTTGTTCGAGCTATCTTCTCCACTCCAAGTTCACACAGTCTAGATAGACAGCCGTGTATTTGTACTTCTGTCAAAGACCTTTGTTCGACCTATCTTCTCCACTCCAAGTTCACACAGTCTAGATAGACAGCCGTGTATTTGTACTTCTGTCAAAGACCTTTGTTCGACCTATCTTCTCCACTCCAAGTTCACACAGTCCAGATAGACAGCCGTGTATTTGTACTTCTGTCAAAGACCTTTGTTCGACCTATCTTCTCCACTCCAAGTTCACACAGTCTAGATAGACAGCCGTGTATTTGTACTTCTGTCAAAGACCTTTGTTCGACCTATCTTCTCCACTCCAAGTTCACACAGTCCAGATAGACAGCCGTGTATTTGTACTTCTGTCAAAGACCTTTGTTCGACCTATCTTCTCCACTCCAAGTTCACACAGTCTAGATAGCCGTGTATTTGTACTTCTGTCAAAGACCTTTGTTCGACCTATCTTCTCCACTCCAAGTTCACACAGTCCAGATAGACAGCCGTGTATTTGTACTTCTGTCAAAGACCTTTGTTCGACCTATCTTCTCCACTCCAAGTTCACACAGTCCAGATAGACAGCCATGTATTTGTACTTCTGTCAAAGACCTTTGTTCGACAATACCTTCTCCACTTCAAGTTCACACAGTCTAGATAGACAGCCGTGTATTTGTACTTCTGTCAAAGACCTTTGTTCGACCTATCTTCTCCACTCCAAGTTCACACAGTCTAGATAGACAGCCATGTATTTGTACTTCTGTCAAAGACCTTTGTTCGACCTATCACTCGTAGATTGGTAACGCCATGTGCCTGATTCATTGCTTGCCCAGCAGTTAATATTGCCAAACCGGACAGATAAAATAAAAGTAAAGTACCCCCACCACGCCAAGTGCCGTATAGGGAATATGGTGTTAGTGACCATAAATTTTACAGACCTTCAGCACATGATTTATGGGGTAATGTGGTCGGTATTACGCCCGTGCTGCTCTACTTTCCCAGAAAAAAATCCGGGATCCATTAAAGGCTGTGTGAACCGGAAGCCGTCGGTTGGGATCGAACCTCTTGTTCATTGTTGTCCAGTTCACTAACCACTGAGCTATCGCGGCTCCCAAAGCGTACATGTACTTAAAACAAAAGTAGAAGCTCCAAGAAGTTATAAATTAGGAATAAAAGATAACATGATAGGTAAGGTACCTTGTTTGTGAATACTGGTCAAAGACTCAGGTGCTTTGGAAATATAGTCAGTTGGAGTAGTTTTGAAGAACTCATCACAGATGGAAATACGCTGAAGCATTTTTGTCAAAATGTTAAATATATTAAGAGGCATTTTTTGTGTGTTTTCCTCGTATGTCTTCCAGACATGGATACAACTGGCAAAATAAAAGGAAAGAGAGATCGCGGACGACGGAGAGAGAAAATAGTTAGATAGCTTGGTGCCATGGCATGGGAAAACAGTCAACAACAGAACTGATACGATGCACTGTAGATAGAAAATTGTGGAAGGACATGATCGCCTACGCCAACCGGTATGGCATATGATGATGATGATGTCTCCTGGTGTCGAGGAGGGATATAGTTTTTTATGTATTTTATTTTTCCGTTGACCTCCCCTGATGTTATGTTTCCCACTGTTTCTGATATTCCATCAATCTAACATTTCGTGGTCGACCGTTTAGATTTGTTGTATCTTTTTTGGCGGTTCATTGTGTTGTATTTTGATATTTCTGACTTATCACGTTAAAAAACAATTTTATCTGTTGTTTCTTTATGTGTTCAAGGAGGAGAATTATTCCCAGTCAGACTTCCAGAACTTGGTAGCAGTATAGATCAGTCAGACTTCCAGAACTTGGTAGCAGTATAGATCAGTCAGACTTCCAGAACTTGGTAGCAGTATAGATCAGTCAGACGTCCAGAGCTTGGTAGCAGTATAGATCAAGAGGGAGAAACTAGAAAATAGATCAGAATCAGAACAGCAAAGGCGGCTTTAAGTTTCAAAAACCTTGAAAAAAAATATGGCGATCAAAGATATCCAGCGCGAATCAAAGCCCAGCATTTTCAAATAAAACGTATGATCCACCCTAACTTTGTTGCTGGAAAACTAAAAAGGGGATTGAGAAAACAATAAATGTATTTGAAGACAAATGCCCAAGAAATATAATTTGCATAAACTCCAAAAGCACTGGAACAATCAAGAACGAAGATTGAGAACATTGGTTGGAAAGCCAGACTGGCATACACTTGAATACACTTATGTATTGGACAGAATGATAAACTAATTTATGAAACAAAAGTCAAGCTAAATTTGGATGTTTAGACAGAAACAAATATATTTTGAAGCAATTTATCTACGTCACAAACATAAAAGTAGTAAAGTACCCCCGTCACGCCAAGTGACATATAGGGAATATGGTGTTAGTGACCAGAAATTTTACAGACCTTCGACATATAATTTTTGTTTTAATGTGGTCGGTATTACGCCCGTGCCTCTTTACTTTCCCAGAAAAAAATTCGGCACCCATTCACCAAGGCTGGGTGAACCGGAAACCGTCAATTGGGATCGAACCCTACCTCTTGTCCTTTGTAGTCCAGTTCACTAACCACTGAGCTATCGCGGCTCCCACGCCACAAACATAGACAATAATAATTACCTTTCCAAATTGAGAAGACTTTTTGCCTTGTCTGCACAATAAAGCTGGCAAATCTTCTTCCACCAAAATGTGAACGAAAAACGGTCCTTTATATACAGGGGAATGGCGAAATTAAGTCTGGGGTTTTTCTTAAAAAAACAGGTTTGTAATAGAATATTCGGTGATATCCTGATACTTCTTGACAGCTCGAATATCCAATAAACAAAATGAAGGTTATGAAATAAAAGACGCAATCACAGTGACTTACTGTCACATGAATCGGTGCTATGTAACTATACAATCCAAATATGGGAATACTCTGTCATGAGCAAAGCTTATGGCCTTCTTGTCTGCAAACTACTACGTTCGTATTCCCAGAATATTAACCCCCCCCCCCCCACCCCTTGCTATCCAAGCACAAACCTTTCCTTTTTTGCCCATGACGATGAGCTCCAGTAGCACGCAGTAAGTAACTGAGATGACTTAGGTCTTGCCCAGACTTTGGATACAGACACATGCAGATACAGGAACTATGAATGAACTTTGCTCAGATGTGTCTACAGATGAATGTTGACAGGACAAAGATCATGAAATGAAGATAGCTGTCCCTGGACAGCTAAAAAGACCAATGAGGAAATTCTCAAAGAGGCAGCACAAAAAGGGAACTCCTAAAAGAAACATCAGAAAGAAACAATCAACATTTTTCTGACACATCATGAGAAGAGGAAAGTTGGAACACTTGGTTGCAACTGGCAAAGTAAAAGGAGAGAGAGATCGTGGACGACAAAGAGAGAAAATGCTGGATAGCTTGGTGTCATGGCATGGAAAACAGTCAACAACAGAACTGATACGACGTACTGCGGATAGAAGAAGATATGGCACATGATGATGATGAAGGAAATGAAAGAAGACACTCAACAACCCAGCAGAAATTGAAGTAGCTGCAATTGAGGAAGTGTTTCATTAAACATTTTTTGTGTAACAGGCTAGACACGGAAGAAAGAGCAGAGAGAGAGGCGTTAGATAGATCATAAATTGCACAACATCAGACTTCAGCAAACGAGTTCAAATAGGGACAGCAAAGATATTTAAAAACACATAAACATCGAGATATGAGTCATTGATACAAATATAAAAACAGTTCTTCTATATTGCTCAGAGACACAGATCTTCAATAACACAAACAAAAGAGAAGTTACAGAAATGTGGAAGCAATTATTTAATGAAAATTCTGGGCGTCAGATGATGTGAGGACATACTGATATTCAACGAAACGATAGACGGGAGACAATTAAAACACGTTGAGGAATTTTAATATCTAGGAAATGTAATGAAAATGATAATTCACAAGCAGCAGAAATAGACTGAATACACAGTAAAGCTTGTCAAAACATCGGACAGCTATCACCCCTATTGTCACAAGGTAATAACTCTAGAGGCAAAACGGGTACTATACAATATAATCGTCATCCAGTTGTGCTACCAATGGAGACAAATAATACATTTTGAAAAAGTAATGTAAAGTACCCCCGTCACGCCAAGTGCCGTATAATGAATATAGTGTTAGTGACCATAAATTTTACAGACCTTCGGCACATGAAGTTTGGGCAATGTGGTCGGTATTACGCCCGTGCCGCTTTACTTTCCCAGAAAAAAATATGGTACCCATTAAAGGCTAGGTGAACCGGTGCCGTCGGGTGGGATCGAACCCTACCTCTTGTCCTTTGTAGTCCAGTTCACTAACCACTGAGCTATCGCGGCTCCCCGGAATATGGTGTAAGTGACCATAATTTTTACACACCTTCAGCACATGATTTCTGGGATAATGTGGTCGGTATTGCACCCGTGACGCTTTACTTTCCCTGAAAAAGATCCGGTACTTATTTAAGGCTGGGTGAACCCGGAAGCCGTCGATCAGGATCGAAACCGACCTCTTGTCCTTTCTAGTCCAGTTCACCAACCACTGAAAATAACGGCTCCTTGATAATTGACTGGTACTTTCCCATAATTCCGTTAGTGATTTTCCCTTACCATGTCCATCCTTTAATTCTTCGCTTGCATACATTACTGAGAGTCTGTATCTTCGTAATTGCCGTTTTCATTGTTGTCCATGTTTCACAGCAACATAATCAAACTAATTTAACATTGGAGGTGTTTACAATATTTTGTTAACAATATTGCTCTATCATAATATTCATTTGTCTAAATTGCACTTTTGCCAATAAGTGTTTGATATAATAGTTCATGAAATCATAATCAGGTACCATACCTGCTGGCGTTGGTGATCATGTCTATCCACAACTTTCGATCTCGACAGTTATTTATCATTTCTGTTGTTGAAATTCTGCCAAGCCATTCTCTTAAGCTGTCTGATATTTTTTCTCTTTGCTTTCCTCAATCTCTTTGTCCCTCAATTTTCCCAGTTGTTACAATATATTCCAGCTGTTCCCTTCTCATTGCATGGTAAAAAGAATGATGATTGTTTCTTCCTAATATTGGAAATTTGCTCTCTTTTTGCTTTGGCCTCTTTCAGAACGTTTTCACTACCCTTCTTACTTGTCCATGATATTCTTAACATTCTTCTGTAAAACCACATTTCTACAGCCTTCAGTGACTTTCTTGTCTGTTGTCCTAATGTCCATGATTCACATCCATATGTTAAGACTGGTTCTTCATAACTTTTTTGGCTCCTGGTCCTGATGGTGTTCGATACTACGACATAGGCGATTTAGCTGATGACGACTTGCAAAAACTGGCCAAAGAGTTTAATGCCAGATTTCAGAGTGGTCATTTTAATAAGGAGTGGCTACACATTTACAACTACCGCTACCGAAGCCAAACAAGGACCATTCTCAGATCAGTGCTTACAGAATCATCGCGATGCAGAACACTGCGGACAAGCTACTGGAGAAAATAGTTACCCTTGTACTCACATGTCACCTCGACCAGATACGCACATTCCCACCCCACTCGGCGGTTATGGATACAACAAAGAGACATGGCTCAATGCGGCTTTCTTCGCCTGTGACGTCTTAAACGGTATCCACAAACTGGAAGAGACATGTGTTGCTGATACAGATCTGGAGGATGCATACAACAGAGTACCATTTGAATACTTCATGCACATACTCCTCAAACTGACGGTGCACCACTTCCTCATTAGATGGATTGCTGCAGCACTGTTTCAGAGGAAATTAATACTTAAACGTGGATGTTGATCATCCGAGTTTGTCCAGGTCTGCCAAAAGGCTCATCACTATCACCAGTTCTATTTAACGTGTACACAATAATGATCAGGAAACTGGATGGGAGGGGAAGAACTTTGACTTTGACTGATGACATTCAGGTATATCGACAGGGAAGAAAAGAAGTGAAATCGACTCCACAATGCAAAACGAACTCGATCGCATCTCTTCCTGGTGTGGAGTATCAGGTGCATTGGTTAATCATAATAAATAATCATTTGCATGGATCTTCCTTAGTGTTAGTGTTAGTCATGCCTCGTATCGCTGTGTGCATGTCTGTGTTAGTCACCTCTAGTGACTCGGTCAGATGGTGCTCGTAAACCTGGGAGGGCAGACCATCTAAGTGCAGAATCCCCCTACAGAAAAGATCATCTGCTGCCTTGCAGGAAGATTGGGGACAATCAAAGACTAAGGAATGCAAACCTGAATAAAATGCTGGCTGAAATCGGATGCACTGGGCCACTGGCGCAGAACACAGTGCAACGTTTTAACGGGTGTTCAATCAGAGTGGATCTGGCAGACTCTAATTGTGATGTTCTGTCTGTGGGGGCGATCAACACACTTAACCTGACAGCTGACTTCATGTGAGAGTCTGGAATCCTACTCTGATTGAGTCCTGATCGCAGAGAGAGAGAGAGAGAGAGAGAGAGATAGATAGATAGAGAGAGAGAGAGAGGGGGGGGGATCTTCCTTAACAATCATATCGTTAACACTGAAACACTGGTGATACGAATGGGAGCTGATGGGGTAACCGGTTACAGGTTGATGACGTACCTCGGAGTTAAGTTTAATCGCAGTCTGTGTTTTCGGGACCACGTCGACCATGTGATAACATAATCCCGTAAAGGATTGGCCGCCTTGAAGGTCATGGCAGCTGCCAACATCGAGCAGAGGCTACTTACTCTTCTGTTTCAGGGAATAGTCCTCGCACCAATCGAGTATGCCCTTGAGTCAGTGAGATGCAAATTGATAGAAATATAGGGAACAGAACTCAGTCGTGGTCAATGCGGAGGTCAACTGTCTCATCTGGTATAACACCGATGAGAAAGATGCAATCATCTGTACAGACGGATCTTTAAAACGACACCAAAGGAGTGCATACACATTTACAGCAAGCTTGGCAGACATAATAGACAAGGAAGACAGTGGTGCATACGTTATGAGCATGAGTAGCATGATGATTGAGGTGATGGCAGTGACCAGGGCATTCATCTGGTTAAAGTCACAAGACTACACCCACGCCTGCAAACTGGGTGATTCGATTAGCATGATAAGAAACGTGGAGACTGGCTCTGTACTGTAATGGGTAGAGTCATTGCAGCAGTCAAAAATACGTAAGGTCACCTTTGTCTATGTCCCTGACATGTGGGAGTATAGGGAAATGAAAATGCGGACAGATTGGCTAGCTGCGCTGTCGTTGAAGACAGTCAACCAATAGATCGTGCGACATCAGCAATGCTCTCCGAGAAGCTGAAAGGGCACAATACCTCGACAACCACAAGTCCTCGTCACTCCTTCGGATGAAAGAGATGGGAGTTAAGAAGGACACAGACAGAAGAAAAAAAGTGGGCGTGTAGTCGTCAGTCGCTGGACACTGCGGGACTTGCTGAGAAGGGGATCTGAGCCACTATGGACATACCCGGAGTGCAATGATGATAACCCCCAAATATCTCAATAACATTTTTGAACTCATTTCTTGTTTTTCATTAAATAATTTCCCTATATTATCCTAATTATATCATAATATCTTAGCTAATTGCATTGCAAGTATGAAAAGAAAACACGATTTTGCTGTTAATTAACATCTCTTACAGTTTTCTTAATTTTTTTCTAGTTTTTTTTTCTTCAGTATGAAGACTTCTGGTATATCGAAAAGGAAGAGAAAGAAGTGAAATCGCCTCCACAATGCAAAACGTATTCGATCACATCTCGCGCAGAGAGGAGATGGAAGGATAGCTTTGGGTGGGTCTTGCCTCCTTTCTATGTATAGACTTCTATGTTACCATATAGAAAGAGAAAGCCATTGTATTGTTTAAACCACTGTTGACATGGCAACCAGACAGATGACTGCTAAAAACTGCCTATCCAACTTGTGTACACTTTGCAAGGTCGAAAGATATCGCTGTGTTGCTATGGTATTCTAGTTGGTTTGATCTACATAGGCAGTGAAGGATGATTTTTTAGCAAAGGATCGAATGACTTGAGTTATATCGCGGCAGCTGTTAAAATACAGTAGCTGGTTGTACACAGACATCTAACTCATTCAGCTGGAATTTGATTGTGTTATGTATTCTGATAAATAATTAGAGGCGTCGTGATCTCCGTTGCCGCCTCTGAATATCCGCCCCTGTGTTCCATTCCTCTTAAAAGGAAAGAAAAGGAAAAAAAAAAAGAAAACCTTGTTACGTTCGTGTGCTACTTCTATAAGAAACCAAATTTTGAGCACCAATATAATTTTGAGTTGTCGACACTTTCGGGTTATGAAGTATCAATTACGTCATTACCAGTCTACTTTCCGATATGAAAATATCCAGTAACCATTAAACGCTACGCGAATCTACATCCTTCTACTTATTAACTCAACGATTAGTACAGTCAATGGTCACAAATCAATGTTTCTACCAACTCTGTGCTATCAGTGCCAGAATTGGACGCTGGACTCTAGAACAATAAGAAAGATAACGACCACCGAAATGAAATGTGTCAGAAGAATGACAGGAAACAGCTTAAGGGACAGAGTAAGAAACACTGACCTGAGGAAGAAACTCGAAATTGAACCAGCCATCGAATACATAAAGAAACAATAGATAAATTGGTTCGGCCACATAACAAGACAAAAACAACTAACAATGACTCAAAGAGCCATAAACAAACGCTACGAAAACGCCAGATTAAGAGGAAGACCGAGAAAGAGATGGATAAAGGGATTATTAGAGTCACTAGGAGGAATAACACCAGAAGAGGTCAACAGAAGAACAAAGAATCGCAGATTGTATCTCCCCTCGACGCCAACGGCAATGGAGGAAGGATAGAAGAAGAAGTCAATGGTCATTTCCATTGTACAAAGGACAATTCCAAAGCGTTCAGATCCAATTCTCAACACGCTCTGCTGAATGGAGCACGCTCTCCACACACTAGCGAAAGCACTAATGATTGCCTCAGTTGAAATACACGAACTCCGTAGCACAGACCTTAACCAGAAACTCCTTAGTCGCCTCTTACGACAAGCGTAGCAGGTGACAGTGGCTCTATTTGTTATAGTTATAGTTAGTCCCTGATATCACCGCAAACTCCTTAGTCGCTTCTTACAACAAGCGTAGCAGGTGACAGTGGCTCTATTTGTTATAGTTAGTCCCCGATATCACCCCAAACTCCTTAGTGACCTCTTACAACAAGCGTAGCAGGTGACAGTGGCTCTATTTGTTATAGTTATAGTTAGTCCCCGATATCACTGCAACCTCCTTAGTCGCCTCTTACGACAAGCGTAGCAGGTGACAGTGGCTCTATTTGTTATAGTTATAATTAGTCCCCGATATCACCCCAAACTCCTTAGTCGCCTCTTACGACAAGCGTAGCAGGTGACAGTGGCTCTATTTGTTATAGTTATAGTTAGTCCCCGATATCACCCCAAACTCCTTAGTCGCCTCTTACGACAAGCGTAGCAGGTGACAGTGGCTCTATTTGTTATAGTTATAGTTAGTCCCCGATATCACCCCAAACTCCTTAGTCGCCTCTTACGACAAGCGTAGCAGGGGACAGTGGCTCTATTTGTTATAGTTATAGTTAGTCCCCGATATCACTCCAAACTCCTTAGTCGCCTCTTACGACAAGCGTAGCAGGTGACAGTGGTTCTATTTGTTATAGTTATAGTTAGTCGAAGGTCCCGGAATCACCACAAACGAATTAAAATCTATAATTGCTCAACCGCCCATGATAGTGGAATCATTCGAATTAAGATCTCATCTCGTTGAAGGATCCACATACAAAGAAAGGCAGCTGCACTGCACATCATAGAAGCCACAACACAGGCCAAAAAACATGAGGTGCAGCCGCATCGAAAGTGAACGCATCCAACTTGTCTTTCGTCATACGATAACATGATTCATCGCCCGCAATAAGATCATAGAAACACGATCCTGGTGAAAAACACCGCTCACGGAGCGAACACAGCACTAAACTCAGTAGCTCCGGGCGCAAGTGGGATATGAAATATTAGGAAACCTGCAACAAGGAACACTTTCCAGACAGAGCCTCAACAGTTCCCGCTGCCTATCCGTCATATTGACCGGAAGTAAAAAAAAATTCGGTCAAGAGATGGACAATTGGTATTATTGACACCTCGCAAACTAAAATGTATTATCCTAAACATTTAATTTTTCCTCGGAGTTGAAATGCAAAAGTAGATGTTAGGTGGTCTAGTTGTATGACTTCGGCCTATGGACAAGAAGTTGTCGGTTCGATTCCCACCACAGGCGGTGAGAATTTTCTTTTCGAAACAAATCCGTGGTTTCTTGGAACCTTCATCCTTCCCTGGTGAGTAGTGAGATCCTCTCTGATAACGGAAAAAAAGTAGGACATCCCGTGTGCACTTTGCGCATGTTAAAAAACTCTTGGCAGTTGGATATCGAAAAGATTCGGTCAAAATAACCGCTGTCTGGGCAAAATGTGGAGGGAAAAATGTCCCCAAAACAGTATTACTCTCGACTATAAGAATGAGAGTATCTCTGAAGACGGAGAATATCTGCCTGTATGGTGAGGGACACCTGAGCACACGCCGTAGGTGTGAGAAACAAGTATAATTAATACTCACGGGAAATGAAGCCCATTGGGACTTCGCTAGAGATATAAAGCTAGTGAACATAAATAAGCAACAACAAACAACAGAGAAAGGCAAAAGAGGTAATAGAGCAATACAAAAACAAGACAGATTAGTCCGAAATCACCATAATATATGTAAAAATAAAAATGTTGAGAGCCCCAGTCACGCCAAGTGGCGTATAGTGGAATATGGTGTTAGTGACCATAATTTTTACAGACCTTCGGCACATGATTTTTGGTGTAATGTGGTCGGTATTACGACTGTGCCGCTTTACGTTCCAAGAAAAATATCAGGTACCCATTAAAGGCTGGGTGAACTCGGAAGCCGTCGATCGGCTCTTGTCCCTTGTAGTCTAGTTCACTAACTACTGAGCTATCGCGACTCCTTTACAATATATATCTTCTTCTTCTACTACCTGTTTTTAGCTCCCAGTGGAGCATAGGGATTCAGCAAACATTCTCACATCATTCTGTTTTTTGCCATTCTTTTAAGATCATTTCATGTCTTCCCCATCATCTTCATCTATGCTTCTATCTGTCTTCTCCAAGAATTCCTTGGTCTTCCTCTTTGTATTTTCCCCTGGGGATTCCAAAAAAGGGCCTGTTGTGTAATACTCTCAGTTGGCTTCCATAGTGTGTGTCCTATCCAGCGCCATCGTCTTCGTTGTATCTCTTTATCCACTGGTATTTGACTGGTACATTTCCATAATTCTATGTTAGTGATTTTGTCCTGCCATTTCCATCACAATATATATAGTAAGGGGAAATTGAGTAGGACAGTGTGTGCAAGAACAGAGAGTTTACTGAATCGCCCAGACAGAATAAATTACAGAATACGTTGAGGCAAAAAAAAGGTGGACTTTCAAAACAATAAGAAACAAAATCAAATTGTATGCAAATTTAATTTTTAATGGATTGCAATCAAAACCAAATTCAAATTCAGTAAAAAAAAAAAATGACCGTTTTGGTGTGCAGCTGTCATCAAAATCAAATTCAGTTGTTATTGTTTATATTGGTGTGTATCTATTACTAAAATCAAATTCAAAATCAGTCATTATTGCACGTTTTGATGTGCAACTGTACTCAAAATTGATAATAGTAATTACTATGTAATTGTATGTGCAACTATAATCAAAATCGAAATATAAAGCATCAATTGAGTTATCTGTAGGGCTGTACATATGTCATGCCAAGTTATGTTACCACTGAAACTACAGGTGCAAATAATCCGGTAGCCTCTAAACCCCATCTTCAACACAGCTAAACTAATTCCCCTGCCTGGACCTTATGGTTTTAAGTATGAATCTACACGCTTATCTAGCACATAACATTGTGTATATGAGTTGTTCTATAATTTAACACGAAATAATATTTCACCGGTAAAAAGAATGAAATTGATAGCCATAATTTAATACATCTCCAAAAAATGTTCAACATCATTTGGAAAACAGAGAAGACGCCTCATAAATGGAAAAAAGGAATCATTGTTAAGATCCCAAAAAAGGGCAATCTTAGAGATTGTAACAATTGGAGAGGCGTGACACTTTTGTCAGTTGCCTCAAAATTATTCTGTAAAATCATCCTAAATAGAATAAAGGATTCAATAGATACAGTAATGCGTGAAGAACAGGCTGGGTTTAGAAAAGGGAGAAGCTGTCTTGACCACATTTTCACTCTACGACTTATATTGGAGGAACACATTGAAAAGCAAAAACCTTTTGTACTTAACTTCATCGACTTCAAAAAAGCATTTGATAGTATTCATAGAGATTCTTTGTGGAAAATTCTGAAGCAATATGGCTTACCATCAAAAATCATAAATATTATCAAAGACATGTATGATGGTTACACATGTGCAGTTCGAACAGAGGAAGGACTGAGCGAATGTTTCCCAATAGAAACTGGGGTTAAACAAGGATGTATTTTATCGCCCTTGTTATTTGGAATTGTTATGGACTTCATAATGAAGAAATGCTGCACTGGTAATAAAGGCATCGAATGGATACAAGGAGACCATTTGGAGGACCTGGACTTTGCTGATGACATAGTTCTCATCAGCAGTCAGATAAAAACGATGCAGGAAAACACAAATGAACTATTATCAATAGCCAGCAAAATTGGGCTTGAGGTCAATCATGAAAAGACTAAAGTCATGAAAAGTTTAATTCCAACAAGTGACAAAATATACATGGAAAACAAACCAGTAGAAGAGATCGATCACTTCATCTATCTTGGAAGTCACATTGATCGAGAAGGGGATACGAGCAAAGAAATTAGAATCAGACTGGCTAAAGCAGCAATGTCTTTCAGAAGCCTTGAAAAGTTGTGGAAATCAAAACTCATTAGCACAAACACAAAACTTAGGCTATTCAAATCAAATGTACTATCAACCCTTACGTATGCGTGTGAAAGCTGGAAAACAACAAGAGTTTAGAAACAAAGTTGAACGCATTCGAAAATAAATGTCTAAGGAAAATACTTGGTATAGAATGGAACGAATTCAAAACAAACGAGGAAATTAGAGAAATCGCCAATCAACCACTAATATCTTCAGTAATAAAGAAAAGACGATGGTCATACGTTGGACATGTGATGAGAAGAGATAATAATCGAATAGCAAAGCAAGCCCTCATATGGGAAACAACAGGTAAAAGAAAAAGAGGAAGACCCAGGGAGACACTGAGAAGAACATTGATGAGAGAGGCAAGAGCAGCAGGAATCGGCTCCCTCAATGAGATAGAACTGCTTGCACAGAACAGAGACAGATGGCGAGATTTGATAAAATATCTTTAAAAGAAAACTGCTAGAACAAAAATTCATATAGGAGAAGGTGTATCTTGGTCTACGCCCTATGGGCCGGTTACGGCTCGAAAGGTCAATAGATAGATAGATAGATAGAAAAAGAATGAAACACAAAAATATTAATATGACACGTTATCTTATTTTTTGTTTATGTGTAAGATATATCGAAACAAATAACACCAGGGCTAAAACTAAGAATAGCAAAATGTTATATCTTCTCAACATTCATGTGTGGTGCAGGGGAATTGCCATTAGACAAGAAAACAGAACAGAAAATGTAGGCCTTTGGAATGTGGATTTATAGAAGATTAGGAAGAATTGGATGGAAAGAAAGAAAAACAATTGATGAAATCTTCAACTTAAAATGGAAAGAGAACTATTAAACACAATCAAAACAAGATGAATGGCATTTTTGGGGCATGTTAAAAGATACAGCAGCCCACTAAAAGTAATCTTGAAAGAGAAAATACAAGGTGAAAGAGACACAGGTAGACTAAGACTAGCATGGACGAGTAACATCGAAAAATGGACAAGTCAGCCTTTGACAACCTGCACCATCAAAGCAAGAGACAGAGCGGAAGTGTGCTCAATGGTAGCCGACCTTCGATGAGGAGACAGCACTGGATGATGATATCAAACGCAGAAATAAAGGATTCCCAAAGATGTCTCTCATGAAGAGATAGACATTGACAAAAGAAACAAAGGGAGAATCCTCTAACACTATAAAGACGTCTGTAAATGTGACTTGGGAGTGCGTGACATAACCAAAACTGACTGACAAGAGAACTTTCTAAAGACAGGCCACTCCAGAGGATGCTAACATGAAAGGAGGCAACTAAATCTAACTAAGACACGCTGTTGATTCGAAGGTAGTAAAAGCAGTTGATGACAAAGTACTCTAACAGAGAGTTAGCGAGGTGGCAGTGTTCCCTAGCGTTTGGCTTTTCGTGCCGAGGAGTGCGAGTTAGATTCTGCTTGGGACCATATATTGTTCTTTGTTTTGTTTTTTTCTGCTGATTATTTGTCGTTTTTTCCGAGTGCTGTAAACATACCTCTTCCTCTGAATTGATTGGCTGATTTACTCAAACTAACACTTATTACATTATCTCTCGAGATAAATATCTGCCTTCATGTAGCTGTAAATGTACAGGATAATCACAAGATGGTTAATGATGAAAGGCGTGGGATGCAGACAGGAACTAATTCGTGCTAAACTAAATACAGTGGAACCCCAAGTTGAAGGAAAAACAGTACAACAGAACTAGCTAACAAACGTAAAAAAATAAGAACAAAATTAATTCATTGTATCACTATAAATATCACTATCAAGTGTATCACTATAAATATCACTATCAAGTGTATCACTATAAATATCACTATCAAGTGTATCACTATAAATATCACTATCAAGTGTATCACTATAAATATCACTATCAAGTGTATCACTATAAATATCACTATCAAGTGTATCACTATAAATATCACTATCAAGTGTATCACTATAAATATCACTATCAAGTGTATCACTATATATATCACTATCAAGTGTATCACTATAAATATCACTATCAAGTGTATCACTACAAATATCACTAAAAATTGTATCACTACAAATATCACTATCAAGTGTATCACTACAAATATCACTATCAATTGTATCACTACAAATATCACTATCAAGTGTATCACTATAAATATCAGTATCAAGTGTATCACTACAAATATCACTATAAATTGTATCACTACAAATATCGCTATAAATTGTATCACTACTTATATCACTATACATTATATCATTATAAATTGTATCACTACAATTATCACTATAAAATGTATCATTACATCTATCACTATATATTCTATAACTATAAATACCACTTAGAATTAACATTTTACAGAATAAAATTAAACATCAGGAAAAGAACAGAATAAAGCGCTAATCGATTAACACGATTTGAATACTAGCCTAGAGATAGATAGGACACACATTTAGAAAACCTGTGACCAGCATAGCAAGACAGGCACTGTCATGAAACCGACAGGGAAAAAGAAAATGGGTAAGGCGTAGTATTACAGAGAATAGAAGTTACGGAAACAATTAAGGAAATTGAACTTGACTTGACGGAAGCAAAGACATTTTCGAAGAATAGTGATAGGGTAGAGACCTTCACCGTGACCTATATCCCTAAAAGCAGCTTGAAGAGTCATGAATGACTGAATGATTATTTTGATTGGTTGATTGTATGATTGATTGATTGAATTTCGTCTACTACATTTTAGACAATTATTCAACTGTTATATATAAAAGTTATGTATGAAAGTATTTATTTTCTAAATCAGTAACTAAAAATAAGCTAAAAATAGTAGCGTTGAGTTGTCTATTCAAGCTCGGTCCCAGCATCACTCAAAATTCAAGGATGGTGTCCGTTTCGTTTCTGATCGTGTAGGTTCGGCCCTCAATGTTTCCTAAGTCTGGATTAATGGTAGTGACGTTTCTGTCCTCATCCGTAGACCTCTTACCAACGTAGCCACTGTGGATGTATACATTGTATAGATTTGATGATAAATGATAGACATAATAGTAAAAGAAAGCAACAAGAAAGATCTACGCTTGAATAGTAAGAAAAGAGAAGTAATGGTCATATCGAAGAAACAATCATCATCATCATGCAGCATACAAATTAACAGGACAAATCTGAAACAAGTGCAACGCGTCAAATACTTGGGAACAATGATAACATCAGATGGAAGATGTACCACAGAAATAAAAAGCAGAATAGCTCGGGGCAAAAATAGCATTTTATAAAATGAAAAACGTTTTATGTAACAAATCTATGTCAATAGAAGTGAGAAAACGAGTTCATCAGTGCTATATAGAGCCAATTCTGACCTATGGAAGATAATCATGGACAGTAAACAAACAAATGAAAAGACGATTAGAGGCCACAGAGATGAGATTTCTCAGAAGAATGTTGAAAGTTCCCTGGACAGCCAAAAAAACCAATGAGGGAATTCTCAAAAAGGCCAACACAAAAAAGAAGCTCCTAAAAAATATCAGAAAGAAAAAATTACCATTTTTTTCGGGCACATCATGAGAAGAGGCAAGTTGGAATACTTGGTTACAACTGCCAAAATAAACGGAAAGAGATATCGCAGACGACAAAGGAAAAAAAAATACTTGATAGCTTGGTGTCATGGCGTGGAAAACGGTCAACAAAAGAATTAATACGATGCTCGGTGGATAGAAAATTGTGTAAGGACATGATCGGGTATTACAACCGGTATGGCACATGATGATGATGATGATTATGATGATAATAATGATAGATTTCATATAAATATATATAATATTATACTTAGAGATAATAGTTCATCAAAATTATAAAATAAAAAAATCATCAAAAATTAAGTAAATTATCATGATCTGATATCAATATTATACAGGGTGTCCCCAAAGTCTGGACACATAGACTAACATACATAGAGATTGATTGCATGACAATTCCCATAACTGGACTGGAATAATGTTGGAATATGCACTAAATATATTTAGGCTAAAAATAGGGTCCCTACTTGATTTGGCCCTAAGGATTAGGGCACTCCACTAACCCAGCGGATTCTGGGTGTGCCTAATCTTAATTTGGTACTAGAGATTTCAGCTGTAAAATAAAGGGCCTGATATACTGCTGACCACTTTAGACATCTATGTACCAATGTAAGTAAAGTAAAGTACCCCCCGTCACGCCAAGTGGCGTATAGGGAAATATGGTGTTAGTGACCCTATATTTTACAGACCTTCAGCACATGATTTTTGGGGTAATGTGGTCGGTATTACGCCCGTGCTGCTTTACTTTCCCAGAAAAAATCCGGTACCCATTTAAGGCTGGGTGAACCCGGAGCCGTCGGTTGGGATCGAACCCTACCCCTTGTCCGTAGTAGTCCAGTTCACTAACCACTGAGCTATCGCGGCTCCCACTAATTTTTAGGGAATTAGTAAAACCCAGGTGTCCTCGCCAGGGTACGAACCCCGGCTGTTGCCGTGGTAAGCCAACCGCCTATCGATTGCGCTAACCGGACGCCTATGTACCAATGTACCAACAAATATTGTCACTAATATGATATTCCTCATACATACGAGATTTAATTGGGCTTCTTCCTTCCTTCCATCCTTTCTTTCTTTCCTTTTTATTTCTTTCTTTCTTTCTTCCTTTTTTTCTTTCTTTCCTTCTTTCTTTCTTTCTTTATATTTTTCTTTCATTTTTCTTTTTTTTTTCAATTTTTTTTCTTCCTTTCTTTCTTTCTTCCTTTCATTCTATCTTTCTTTCTTTCTTTCTTTCTTTCTTTTCCCCTCTTTTTCTTTCCTTCGTTTTCTTTCTTTCTTTCGGTTTCTTCCTTTCTTTTTTCTTTCTTTCTTTCTTTCATTTTTTCCTCCCTTCTTTCTACCTTTGTTTTTCTTTGTTTTTCTTCCTTCCTTTCCTTCTTTTTCCTTCTTTTGTTCTGTCTTTCATTCTTTTTTTAAAACTGGGCTAACTTTAAGAAATACAGCTTTTATAGGAATTAGTAATGAAATATACCATACACGTTTTTTTCCTCCATCTTCATTTTATATTCTTCATTCCATATCTCCTGAAATTTCGATAGCTTTTGAAGAACTACTTTTCAAAATTAAATAAAATATATAATTAATGCCGGATATATTCAACACTTGCACTGTCTACAGCATGAACACGTTACAGTAAACATATTACTTACTGGCATGTGCTACAGCAAACAGCCGCGTTTTGCGTTGCGCAGGCTGTAGACTTGGGAATTGTGGAGCATAAAATGTTCTTGTCGCCATATTGGCAGCCTGTTGTTGAAATAATCTTCATAAGGAAAGAAAGTTCTCAAGATCTACAAATAAATATAAAAGTTGAAGGAATACACCTGAAGAGAGTTCAGAGCTACAAGTACCTGGGACATACTATAACCAGTGACGGGAAATGTAAAATTGAAATAAAGAAAAGAATAGGTATGGCAAAAAGTAAATGTAATGCTATGAAAAGTATACTAACATCAAAACAAATAACACCAGGGCTAAAACTAAGAATAGCAAAATGTTACATATTCTCAATATTCCTGTATGGTGCAGAAACATGGACATTAGACAAGAAAACAGAACAGAAAATTGAAGCCTTTGAAATGTGGATTTATAGAAGAATGGGTAGAATTAGATGGAAAGAAAAGAAAACAAACGAAGAAGTTTTAAAAGAACTAAAAATGAAAAAAGAACTACTAAACACAATTAGAACAAGATAAATGAATTTTTTGTGGGCATGTAAAAAGACACAACAGCCTACTAAAAGTAATATTGGAAGGGAAAATACAAGGTAAAAGAGGCATAGACAGATCAAGACTAACATGGACATGTAACATCAAAAGATGGACAAGTCAACTTATGACAATCTGCACCATCAAAGTAAGAGACAGTGGAATGGCGCTCCATCTTAGCCAACTTTCGATGCGGAGACGGCACTCAATGGTGATGATGTTGCGATACATTTGAACTTAGTACATGATATTTTAAACAACATCAACTTGTTTTCACGTCTACTGGCGTAGGTTATCATGTCTCTCCATAACTTTCTCTCTACATGTTGACTTAAACATTTGGCGTTGAACTCGTCTCCATCTCACCACCAAGTTTAGAACATGCAGGTCAAATGTGCACTCATGTGGAAACCACTTGGTAAAAGAAAACAAGGTACATCAAGAGGATCACTACCCAGAACAATTACTAATGAAGGCTCAACCATTGGACTAAGAAACAACCAAGAACTACAGGAACTAGCAGCAGATCGTTGGTCGTGATGAACTATGACACGTGCCCGATGTGCCGTCTTCGACCCAACATGAACGAAAGTCTTCGCGATGTTCACTTCATTATTTGTCTCTAAACTACTAAAACCCTGACAGAAAAAAATAGATACTATTTTTTTTTAAATTGTGCAATTCTCATTTATGAAGGGACTTGGCCACGTTAGCTTTCTTATTAAGCTCTTATATTAAACTAAAATTGTTTTGTTTTTTTAATTCAAAACAGAAGATTGTTGAGAATGTCATGCGCAGCTAAGAAGAGTAATGAAAATGTTCTGAAAGAGGCCAAAGCAAAAAGAGAGCTAATTTCCAATATTAGGAAGAAACAATCATCATTTTTTAGCATTGTGATGAGAAGGGAACAGCTAGAATGTATTGTGAGAACTGGAAAAATCGAGGGATGAAGAGATAGAGGGAAGTAAGGAGAAAAAAAAAATCACAGACAGCTTAAGAGAATGACTTGGCAGAAGGTCAACAACGGAAATAATATATAACTGTCGAGGTCGAAAGTTATGGAGAGACATGATCACCTACGCCAGCAGGCACGGTGTCGATGATGATGATGACCGCAACTAAATGTACCAATTTGAATTAATAATCAATATTTATTTATTTAATGGTTTTAATTTCATGAAATTGATTAATAATAATAAATAAGATGGGTAATAACAATGTAACCCTTAAATGAAAGGCCATTAAGAGACATCATCAAATCCCGTTCTCATAAAGATTTAATCCACAGCAACAACAACAACAAAAAATAGTTGTAAAAAAAAAGTTGTAAAAAAAATAAGTTGTAAAAAAAAAAATAAGTAAAAAAAAAAATAAATTGGTTAATAATAATAAATAAGATAGGTAATAACAACGTAACCCTTAAATGAAAGGCCATTAAGAGACATCATCAAATCCCGTTCTCATAAAGATTTAATCCACAACAAAAGTTTCCCAAAGAAAATACCCTAAAACTATCCTGACCTCATGCTCCATAGTGAACTATCAGAAATGGGGGTCCCATTTAAATACCCATTTAAGTTCAAGGTCGTACAATTACGTTTTTCCTTTCCATTCCCTACAAATACATGCGATCTTCTTCTTCTTTCCTTCCTCATTTGCCTTTCAATTTCGAGGGGACAAATAATTTACGTCTTTTGCTCCTCTGTTTGTCTCTCCTGCTGTTATGTTTCCTAGTGTTTCTAATATTCCGTCAATCTATCCTTTTCGTGGTCAGTCCTTGATTCTGGTGTTCTCGCAACGTTTATTGAACATTCTTTGTATTTTGTTTTGATTTTCTGTCCTATCACGTGATCAAACCTTTTTTGTTTTTTTGTCTGTTGTTTTTGTGTGCGTATGTGTACTCTCATCATCATCATCATCGAGTGCCGTCTCATCATCGAAGGTTGGCTACCATGGAGCGTGATGTTACATTTATTATAAATTGAAGTTACAACATATGCAATTGTTACCGATTTCATACCTGGGATAAAAGTTTTTGCCCGGTTACAGCTGGCGCAACACAACTGCTCGATTTTGCTGTTGTAACATGACAACTTGGTGTATTGAGTTATCATTTCTTGACAGGAGCCACTGAATGGAGGAGTCCCAGTTAAGTCGATCACTTTCTGATCACCCAAAGCGCAAAAAGCTGAAAATGTTTTTAAAAAATGGCAATATTTATTGCAAAAATGATTTAGATAAAATGCTAACAAATCGCAGTTGTTTTATATTTACTATTCCAATACAAGCCAAGGAAAACTAACCAAGATCCGATAAGACTTCTTAGCAGTGTTTCAGAGTTAATTTCTCATCATCATCATCATCATCGAGTGCCGTCTCCGTATCGAAGGTTGGCTACCATGGAGCGCCATTCCACTCTGCCTTTTGCTTTGATGGTGCAGGTTGTCATAGGCTGACTTGTCCATCTTTTGATGTTACTCGTCCATGTTAGTCTTGATCTGCCTCTGCCTCTTTTACCTTGTAATTTCCCTTCCAATATTACTTTTATTAGGCTGTTGTGTCTTTTAACATGCCCCAGAAATGTCATTTGTCTTGTTCTAATAGTGTTTAGTAGTTCTCTTTTTATTTTTAGTTGTTTTAAAACTTCATCGTTTGTTTTCTTTTCCTTCCATCCAATTCTACCTATTCTTCTATAAATCCACATTTCAAAGGCTTCAATTTTCTGTTCTATTTTCTTCTTGTATAATGCCCATGTTTTTGCACTATACAGGAATATTGAGAAGATGTAACATTTAGCTATTCTTAGTTTTAGCCCTGGTGTTATTTGTTTTGATGTTATTATATTTTTCATGGCATTAAAATTACTTTTTGCAATACCTATTCTTTTGTTTATTTCAGTTATATATTTTCCATCACTGGTTATAGTGTGTCCCAGGTAGTTGTAATTATGGTTGTAGCTTAGATATAATGCTAACATATAGCAGTTGTTTTAAATGTATGATTCCAACACCAGCCAACGAATACTAGCCAAAATTCGATATGACTTCTTAGCAGTGTTTCAGAATTAATGTCTAAACAATAAAAAAAAACGAAACATTACTGTGTCAATGTTTTGTACTTGATCCACGCGAATAGGTAAATGAGAGGTCTCAGTTAGTTTTGGGTCGTCTACTCTGAATATCCTTATATCTAGCTGGCGATCATTAGAAAAGAAGGAAAATGGGGAATAGGGCGTTTTTGAAAAGAAAGACCAATCCAGTAAAATTAATGTTGGAAAAAAAAAAAAACAAAGCTAGGAATAAAGACAATGAAAGTAATAAAGAGATACAACTTGAAAAGCAACAACAAGAGGAAATAAAGAAGAATCGAAAACAAGGCAGAAGCAGACCAGGTCTAAAGTGGGCTATAACACTAAGAGATAGACAAGTGAACATCTAACAACATGCACCATCAAGGCGTGCGCTCTATGCTAGCAACCTTCGATGTAGAGACGGCACCCAAGGATTCAGAGCTCATTATCACCTATATTGAATGCTTCCCTTTGAGGCGGATCACCCAAAGGTTGTGACGTTTTCAGCATTACAAGCAGAGGAGGTTGCAGGTAAAATGACGTCAGTTCAGGTAACATAGCTGATGACGTTACAAGGTTGATGATGTTTTCGGGGAAATCCTCTCTACCTCTATGCTTTCAGTATAGGCGGCAATGTTCTATCTATTAGAACAATATAGGCGGCAATGTTCTATCTATTAGAACAATATAGGCGGCAATGTTCTATCTATTAGAACAATATAGGCGGCAATGTTCTATCTATTAGAACAATATAGGCGCCAATGTTATATCTATTAGAACAATATAGGCGCCAATGTTCTATATATAAGAACAATATAGGCGGCAATGTTCTATCTATTAGAACAATATAGGCGCCAATGTTCTATCTATTAGAACAATATAGGCGGCAATGTTCTATCTATTAGAACAATATAGGCGCCAATGTTCTATATATTAGAACAATATAGGCGCCAATGTTCTATCTATTAGAACAATATAGGCGGCAATGTTCTATCTATTAGAACAATATAGGCGGTAATGTTCTATCTATTAGAACAATATAGGCGGCAATGTTCTATCTATTAGAACAATTTAGGCGGTAATGTTCTATCTATCAGAACAATACTGGTGGCAATGTCCTACCTATCAGAACAATACTGGTGGTAATGTTCTATCTATCAGAACAATACTGGTGGCAATGTTCTACCTATCAGATCAATACTGGTGGCAATGTTCTACCTATCAGAACAATACTGGTGGCAATGTCCTACCTATCAGAACAATACTGGTGGTAATGTTCTATCTATCAGAACAATATAAGTGGATGGCAATGTTCTACCTATCAGAACAATATAAGTGGATGGCAATGTTCTATCTATCAGAACAATATAAGTGGATGGCAATGTTCTACCTATCAGAACAATACTGGTGGCAATGTCCTACCTATCAGAACAATACTGGTGGCAATGTTCTACCTATCAGAACAATACTGATGGCAATGTTCTACCTATCAGAACAATACTGGTGGCAATGTTCTACCTATCAGAACAATATAAGTGGATGGCAATGTTCTATCTATCAGAACAATACTGGTGGCAATGTTCTACCTATCAGAACAATACTGATGGCAATGTTCTACCTATCAGAACAATACTGGTGGCAATGTTCTACCTATCAGAACAATACTGGTGGCAATGTTCTACCTATCAGAACAATACTGGTGGCAATGTTCTACCTATCAGAACAATATAAGTGGATGGCAATGTTCTACCTATCAGAACAATATAAGTGGATGGCAATGTTCTATCTATCAGAACAATATAAGTGAATGGCAATGTTCTATCTATCAGAACAATATACGCTGCAATGTTCTACCTATTAGAACAATATAGGTGGCAACGAAAAACCAACACAAAAGTGAAAAAAATAAGTAGAAGGAACAACATCAGCAATAGGAAGAACAGAAGCCAGACCAATCAAGAAAGAATAACATGTGTACTCACCGTCAACGGTGAAAGATGCATAGCTGAGGTCATCTATCTATCTATCTTTCGTTCGCCTGAAGCATTGTCTATATCTGCAATGTCGTTTCCTGTATAAATGTTACTGTCTTTTGTAATTCTTGCAGTGGCCCATATAGTTTTGTCTGTAGTGTTGTATCTATGGGCCAATGGATTTTCCTCAGTCTACTATATTCAGTGCAGTCTTGAAGTATGTGTTCAGCAGTCTGGGGCGCCTGTCCACATGTACAAGTAGTTGAGGTGCCGATCTTGAATTTTGTATACATGTGACTATGGAGTCGATTGTGTCCTGTTCTGAGACGTATAATGATAACTTGTTCATATCTATTCATATTATAAAAGGCATCCTGATTTGGGGCTTGTGGTCCTCTGATTGATTTGATTATCTGTTTCTTATGATGGTATGTAACAGGTGTATCTAGTTGTGTGCCTGTTGAACCTTCCTTTGCCAACTGATCTGCTTTCTCATTTCCTGGTATTCCACAGTGAGATGGGATCCACTGCAGGGCAACCCTGTGGTGCTTGCAGAGTTCAGTCAATAAGGTCTGCAGATGTGGTAATTTTCTGGATTGTAGTGCCTGGAGTACTGATCTTGCATCTGTCAAAAACACTACAGGCTGCGGGCTAAGATTAATGTTCAGCAGTTTTTCTATTGCTAACTTTATTGCTTGTATTTCTGCATCATAATTGTGACAATATTTCCCTGTTGCTATTTTATTCATATCCCTAGTGTTATTTGGGTATTCTATATATGCACCTGCTCCCCCATTTTTTACTGCATTCTGTGCTGATCCATCTGTATACACACGAATCCATAGGTCTTGTGGGTATTCTTCATCCAGGAAACTGAGAGTTATTGTTTTTCGCTGTAGACTATTCTGTTCCTCTTTATCAACTATTCCTTTCACTTCTGTCCGTATTTGAACTGATAATCCAGATTCCTCTGTCCAGGGAGTCTGTTCTGGTATGGGCAGTAGGGGGTTAACAGCTCTTGGCATGTCTGGTGTTTGTCTACTAATACGCTTGGCTTGGTGGATAAAACTGCTTCTCTTAAGTCGTCCCAATGCAAGATTTTGGAATCGGTCCTTCATTGGATGTCTCGGCATGCAAGCAAATTTTTCTGCCTGTATCAGCACCTTTGTGTCCCTCCGTTCTCTCAGTGCTGGTATCCTCCACAATTTCTCCATCTCTAATATTGGTGTTGATTTCATTGCTCCTGTGATGACCCTAAGTGCCTGGTTTTGTACTTTATCCAGTTCTTGAAGTGTGGTGTTTGATGCTGAACACCATGCAGATGATCCATATTCTAAATGTGGGCGTATACTCTGTTGGTAAACTTTACTGAGTATTTTCCCACTCGCACCCCACGTAGTTCCACACAGCTTTCTTAGAATAGCCAATTTTCTCCTTGCTTTTTGGGTTGCCTTATTTATCTGCTGTTTCCAAGATAGTTTGTTATCAAATGTAACTCCGAGATACGTAGCCTGTATGTCTTCTTTCACAGGCTCATTGTTTATATAGATGGCTCCTGCTTTTTGTTTTGGGGAAAGAGTGAAAAGTGTAGTACTGCATTTGTCTGTATTGATGCTGATACACCATCTATTTGTCCATGAATTCAGTGCATTCATAGCTCTTTGTAACAATTTGGAGGCCACTGTTGCATACTCCTCTGTGCACCACATTACCAAGTCATCTGCATACATTGCCACTTTGATACCATGTGGTAGTTCAGTAACTAGGTCATTGATGTAGATCAGAAAAAGTGTTGGAGATAGTACCCCTCCCTGTGGAACGCCCTGGCGCAGTAAGACCTTCTTACTCTTAAGACCATCCAGTTGCACTCTGGCTCTCCTGTTATGCAGGTATGCTTTGACCCATTTGTACATCCTGCCATTTACTCCATAATTTCTCAGTTTCTTCAAAAGCCCTTCCTTCCATACCTTATCAAATGCTTTCTTTAGGTCTATCCATGCTGCTAGTACCAGTTTCTTTTCTTGAAACGCATCCTCAATTTCCTGGGAAAGATAGGTTGCCTGATCTTCGGTAGAGTAACACTGTCTAAAGCCTGCTTGTTGTGGGACAAGGAGATTTTCACTTTCCAGGTACCACTGCAGTCTGAGATTGATTATACGTTCCATTGTTTTACACAAACAGCTTGTAAGGCTGATTGGTCTATAGCTGGATGTCATTGAACCATCTTTTCCTGGCTTTAGTAATGGTATCATAATTGCTTCTCTCCATGCCTGTGGCACTTTACCTGTGATCCAGCAAATGTTGTAGATCTGCAGTAGTTTTGCTTTAGCTGCAGTTCCCAAGTTCTTAATCATTTCATTAGACACTCCATCACTACCTGGTGACTTTTTCATTTTTAATTTGGATATTGCCAGCTCTAGCTCTCTTTGTGTAATGGGTATTTCCATGACTTCATGTGCAGTCTCTTCTTGTCTTGCATTTTGTTGTTTTAGACGGGTCTCTTGACGTTTCTCTAGGCTAATTTCAATATTGTTGTCATTTGCAAAGGAGTCTGCAAAGTGATTTGCTGCATGTTTACCTGTTAGAATGTTTCCATCCTTCTTCAGTGTAATTTTTGTGTTCCCTTCTGTACCCTCATCATTCAGCTGTTTTACAAGCTTCCACACTTTTCTTGTGTCTCGTTCTAGATTCATGTACTCTGTTTTCTCTTTCCAACTTCTCCGTCTGGCTTGTAGTTTAGCCCATTGAAATTTGGCTTTAGCATGCTGATAGTTATTGTGGTGTTCCTGGCAGGGGTTATTTTCTGCTTGTTTTCGAGATGTTTCCATGTCATTGTGCAGTTGCTCTAGTTCACTATTCCAGTATGGTTTGTAGTGTTTCCGTGCCCCTCTGGGTATTGTTTCACTGGCAGCTTGTATTATTAGTCTACTGAATTCATCAACTATTTTGTTGATGTCTCTGTCTGTATTTAGATCTTTAGTCAGTACACTGGTGTAATGTTGATACATTTTCCAGTCTGCCTTTTTGTAATTCCATCTGGAGAGAGTGCTGCTCTCCCTGACGGCCTCATTTTGCACCACTAAAAAGACAGGTCGGTGGTCGCTGCCTCCAAGTTGTTTCCCAACAATACGTGTGATATTCCAATCCAGGTCTGGTGAATGGAAAGCAAGGTCTGGTGTAGATGTGGTATGCCATGATCTGGAATAGAATGTTGGTGGATCTGTTGCCTGGTTTAATAGTATAAGCCCATTGTCATCCTGCCAATTTTCAAGTTCTTCACCTCTCTTGTCCATATCTTCATAGCCCCAGCTCTGTGAATGGCTGTTAAAGTCTCCACATACAATTATTCTTTCTTTTTATGTAATTGTGTCTAGTGCTAGTGGGCGGTCACTCGGACAGTAGTAGTTTAGTAGATGGAAGTCTGTATTTCCTGTCCTGAGGTGCAGTATTTGATATTCCGCCCCATCCATATACACTTCAATCTGACATGCATTAATGTTGTTCCTTACAAGAGTCAGTATTCCGCCCTTTTGTCTGTTTTTCCTGTCAGATCGGTAGCACTGGTATCCCCTAATCTTCAAGGCTATGTCGTTGTTTAGATGGGTTTCCTGCAAACAGCATATGCTTACTTGTTCTTCATGCAGGATATTTTCTAATTCTATCTTTTTACTGTACCCATCTCTTTTGCTGTTGATGCCTTCAGCATTCCAGTGCATTATTTTGAGTGGTCTTATTTTGGGTTGGCCAGTAACTCTATTCTCTCGCCCCCTGACTCCACAGAGCGATTGAGAAGGACATCCAGTAATATAGGTTGGGCCCTTTCGAGGCTGAGGGCCCGGCGCTGCACCTGCCTGAGTGTCCATCACAGGGCGAGTGCCATATCGATTTGCAGTTATAGGCATGCTTCCCATTGGCGTGAGTGCGTGGCATCCTGATTTTTGTAGTGCGCCTTTTGGCTGGTTGCCTCCGACTTCAGCACTTAAAATTGCTAGAGCAGACTGTGGTCTTGCACGGGTGTAGGAAGGCCTGGCCAGTCTTGGTTTTCAGTCCCTGGTGACTGTTAAGCCCCATCCCCACGACAAGGAGCTGGCCTCTTTTTATTTTTAGTTGTTTTAAAACTTCATCGTTTGTTTTCTTTTCCTTCCATCCAATTCTACCTATTCTTCTATAAATCCACATTTCAAAGGCTTCAATTTTCTGTTCTATTTTCTTCTTGTATAATGCCCATGTTTTTGCACTATACAGGAATATTGAGAAGATGTAACATTTAGCTATTCTTAGTTTTAGCCCTGGTGTTATTTGTTTTGATGTTATTATATTTTTCATGGCATTAAAATTACTTTTTGCAATACCTATTCTTTTGTTTATTTCAGTTATATATTTTCCATCACTGGTTATAGTGTGTCCCAGGTAGTTGTAATTATGGTTGTAGCTTAGATATAATGCTAACATATAGCAGTTGTTTTAAATGTATGATTCCAACACCAGCCAACGAATACTAGCCAAAATTCGATATGACTTCTTAGCAGTGTTTCAGAATTAATGTCTAAACAATAAAAAAAAACGAAACATTACTGTGTCAATGTTTTGTACTTGATCCACGCGAATAGGTAAATGAGAGGTCTCAGTTAGTTTTGGGTCGTCTACTCTGAATATCCTTATATCTAGCTGGCGATCATTAGAAAAGAAGGAAAATGGGGAATAGGGCGTTTTTGAAAAGAAAGACCAATCCAGTAAAATTAATGTTGGAAAAAAAAAAAAACAAAGCTAGGAATAAAGACAATGAAAGTAATAAAGAGATACAACTTGAAAAGCAACAACAAGAGGAAATAAAGAAGAATCGAAAACAAGGCAGAAGCAGACCAGGTCTAAAGTGGGCTATAACACTAAGAGATAGACAAGTGAACATCTAACAACGTGCACCATCAAGGCGTGCGCTCTATGCTAGCAACCTTCGATGTAGAGACGGCACCCAAGGATTCAGAGCTCATTATCACCTATATTGAATGCTTCCCTTTGAGGCGGATCACCCAAAGGTTGTGACGTTTTCAGCATTACAAGCAGAGGAGGTTGCAGGTAAAATGACGTCAGTTCAGGTAACATAGCTGATGACGTTACAAGGTTGATGATGTTTTCGGGGAAATCCTCTCTACCTCTATGCTTTCAGTATAGGCGGCAATGTTCTATCTATTAGAACAATATAGGCGGCAATGTTCTATCTATTAGAACAATATAGGCGGCAATGTTCTATCTATTAGAACAATATAGGCGGCAATGTTCTATCTATTAGAACAATATAGGCGCCAATGTTATATCTATTAGAACAATATAGGCGCCAATGTTCTATATATAAGAACAATATAGGCGGCAATGTTCTATCTATTAGAACAATATAGGCGCCAATGTTCTATCTATTAGAACAATATAGGCGGCAATGTTCTATCTATTAGAACAATATAGGCGCCAATGTTCTATATATTAGAACAATATAGGCGCCAATGTTCTATCTATTAGAACAATATAGGCGGCAATGTTCTATCTATTAGAACAATATAGGCGGTAATGTTCTATCTATTAGAACAATATAGGCGGCAATGTTCTATCTATTAGAACAATTTAGGCGGTAATGTTCTATCTATCAGAACAATACTGGTGGCAATGTCCTACCTATCAGAACAATACTGGTGGTAATGTTCTATCTATCAGAACAATACTGGTGGCAATGTTCTACCTATCAGATCAATACTGGTGGCAATGTTCTACCTATCAGAACAATACTGGTGGCAATGTCCTACCTATCAGAACAATACTGGTGGTAATGTTCTATCTATCAGAACAATATAAGTGGATGGCAATGTTCTACCTATCAGAACAATATAAGTGGATGGCAATGTTCTATCTATCAGAACAATATAAGTGGATGGCAATGTTCTACCTATCAGAACAATACTGGTGGCAATGTCCTACCTATCAGAACAATACTGGTGGCAATGTTCTACCTATCAGAACAATACTGATGGCAATGTTCTACCTATCAGAACAATACTGGTGGCAATGTTCTACCTATCAGAACAATATAAGTGGATGGCAATGTTCTATCTATCAGAACAATACTGGTGGCAATGTTCTACCTATCAGAACAATACTGATGGCAATGTTCTACCTATCAGAACAATACTGGTGGCAATGTTCTACCTATCAGAACAATACTGGTGGCAATGTTCTACCTATCAGAACAATACTGGTGGCAATGTTCTACCTATCAGAACAATATAAGTGGATGGCAATGTTCTACCTATCAGAACAATATAAGTGGATGGCAATGTTCTATCTATCAGAACAATATAAGTGAATGGCAATGTTCTATCTATCAGAACAATATACGCTGCAATGTTCTACCTATTAGAACAATATAGGTGGCAACGAAAAACCAACACAAAAGTGAAAAAAATAAGTAGAAGGAACAACATCAGCAATAGGAAGAACAGAAGCCAGACCAATCAAGAAAGAATAACATGTGTACTCACCGTCAACGGTGAAAGATGCATAGCTGAGGTCAAATTGACATGTTCCTGCTTTGCATCTCTGAGAGGAAAGAAAACGTAAACAAATCACGAAAATGTTATCAGCATAACGAAAGTATAATATCAAGAAAAATATTCTAATATCAAAAAACAAATAACACCAGGGCTAAAACTAGGAATATCAAAATGTTATATCTTCTCAACATTCCTGTATGGTGTAGAAAAATTGAGTTGAAAGAAAACAAAACAAATGATGAAGTTGCAAAACAATTAAAAATAAAAAGACAACTATTAAACACAATTCAAACAAGACAAATGAGATTTTGGGGCATGTTAAAGGACACAAGAGAGCCACGATAGTTCAGTGGTTAGTGAACTGGACTACAAAGGACAAGAGGATCCAGATCGAAGGCTTCCGGGTTCACCCACCCTTAAATGGGTACCGGATTTTTTCTGGGAAAGAAAAGCAGCACGGGCGTAATACTGACCACATTACCCCAAAAATCATGTGCCGAAAGTCTGTTAAAATTATGGTCGCTAACACCATATTCCCTAAACGCCACTTGGCGTGATGGGGGCTCTTTCGTTTTGTTACTATTTCCTTCAAGGTAGCTTCGTATTTTGATTTATCTTTTTTGCCTTGACTCTAAAGAATAATGATCAGAAGAAGAAAATAAGTAAAAGAAAAAGCATGGAGAAAATAAGTAAAAGAAGAAAAATAGTTAATTCTTACCTTGGGGGGAGGGAGGTTTCAAGACAAATAAATGCAAATGAATGCATAAAAATGCGAAGCTACATTAAAGCTAAATGTGAGGGAGATTTGAAAAACAAATAGAAAAAAAAATGGTATGGTAAAAGCTTTACGTGATTGATAGACGACACAAATTTAAACGACGTTTCGGCTCAATCGACCTTCAACAGGAACAAACAAACAAGACATTCTTACCCTGCTTCGGTCGCAGATGAAACCCTCTGAGGTAAAGGTAGGTTTGCAGAAGTCTGTTTCCGGTATTCTGCAGTACAGCTGCTGACATATTTTATCCCCTGAGGGTGCTGTATTGTTATACAGGATCGAGTCCTTTCAAGTAAAACATCAATAAGATTAAATAAAAAATTAATTTGTATTATTTCTAATCAGAAAAAAAAGCATGCACTCATTTGTGTTGATCATGTCACGTGGTCTCCATGTAGATTAGGGTGCAAAAGGAAGCGTGTCCATTATTATCAGGTAAAAAAGGAAGCGTGTCCGTTATTGTCAGGTAAAAAAGGAAGAGTGTCCGTTATTGTCAGGTAAAAAAGGAAGAGTGTCCGTTATTGTCAGGTAAAAAAGGAAGAGTGTCCGTTATTGTCAGGTAAAAAAGGAAGAGTGTCCGTTATTGTCAGGTAAAAAAGGAAGAGTGTCCGTTATTGTCAGGTAAAAAAGGAAGAGTGTCCGTTATTGTCAGGTAAAAAAGGAAGAGTGTCCGTTATTGTCAGGTAAAAAAGGAAGAGTGTCCGTTATTGTCAGGTAAAAAAGGAAGAGTGTCCGTTATTGTCAGGTAAAAAAGGAAGAGTGTTCGTTATTGTCAGGTAAAAAAGGAAGAGTGTCCGTTATTGTCAGGTAAAAAAGGAAGAGTGTCCGTTATTGTCAGGTAAAAAGAAAAAGTGTCCGTTATTGTCAGGTAAAATGGAAGAGTGTCCGTTATTGTCAGGTAAAAAGGAAGAGTGTCCGTTATTTTCAGGTAAAAAGGAAGAGTGTCCGTTATTGTCAGGTAAAAAAGGAAGAGTGTCCGTTATTGTCAGGTAAAAAGGAAAAAGTTTCCGCTATTGTCAAGTAAAAAAGAAAAAGTGTCCGCTATTGTCAGGTAAAAAGAAAAAGTGTCCGTTATTGTCAGGTAAAAAGGAAGAGTGTCCATTATTGTCAGGTAAAAAGGAAGAGTATCCGTTATTGTCAGGTAAACAAGGAAGAGTGTCCTTTATTGTCAGGTAAAAAAGGAAGAGTGTCCGTTATTGTCAGGTAAAAAGGAAGAGTGTCCGTTATTGTCAGGTAAGAAAGAAAAAGTGTCCGTTATTGTCAGGTAAAAAGGAAGAGTATCCGTTATTGTCAGGTAAAAAATAAAAAGTGTCCGTTATTGTCAGGTAAAAAGGAAGAGTGTCCGTTATTGTCAGGTAAAAAAGAAAAAGTGTCCGTTATTGTCAGGTAAAAAGGAAGAGTATCCGTTATTGTCAGGTAAAAAGGAAGAGTGTCCGTTATTGTCAGGTAAAAAGGAAGAGTGTCCGTTATTGTCAGGTAAAAAAGAAAAAGTGTCCGTTATTGTCAGGTAAAAAGGAAGAGTATCCGTTATTGTCAGGTAAAAAAGAAAAAGTGTCCGTTATTGTCAGGTAAAAAGGAAGAGTGTTCGTTATTGTCAGGTAAAAAGGAAGAGTGTTCGTTATTGTCAGGTAAAAAGGAAGAGTGTCCGTTATTGTCAGGTAAAAAGGAAGAGTGTCCGTTATTGTCAGGTAAAAAGGAAGAGTGTCGATTATTGTCAGGTAAAAAGGAAGAGTGTTCGTTATTGTTGATAATGCCGACCATGATATCTATGATGGAGATAATATCTACGATGAAGGTGGTGTCAATGATGATATCTATTATAAAGATGATATCTGTGACGAAGATGATATTTATGATGAAAGTGGTGTCAATGATGATATCTATTATAAAGATAATATCTGTGACGAAGATGATATTCATGATGAAGGTGGGGTCAATGATGATATATATTATAAAGATGATATCTGTGACGAAGATGATATTCATGATGAATGTGGTGTCAATGATGATATCTATTATAAAGATGATATCTATGATGAAGATAATATCTAAATTGCTTCTTTCGAGGTTCAACGAAGCAGATGTGTAGAAGACCAATGGTTAACTATCTCACCAAACAAGCGTAGCTTCTGCTATCGTTCAGAGTCCTCTGGCAGATGACATCCTTGTCCAGCATCTTCCCATTGTAGGTGCTCCAGGTAGATACAGGTTTGGTAGAGGCTGGGTTCGTTGTTAGAAGACAGTTTGTGCTGCAACGATGGACAGATTTTTAAAAGTTGATTTGGTATTTTCTTTCTCAAGCCGGCAATCAAACCCGTTAATGACTTTGGCAAGAAGGCACACAGAACTATCAGTATCATCAGTATCGTGTGTCATACCGGTTGGCGTAGACGATCATGTCCTTCCATGATTTTCTACCTGCAATGCATCGTATGAGTTCTGTTGTTGACTATTTTCCATGCCATGTGACACCAAGCTATCTAGTATCTTCTCTTTTTGTCGTCAGCGATCTCTCTTTCCCTGTATTTTGCCAGTTGTAACCAAGTATTCAAACTTTTCTCTTCTCATGAAAAATGTTAAATGTTTCTTTTTGATATTTTTTAGGAGCTCCCTTTTTGAGGGTTTCCTCGTTGGTCTTTTTAGCTGTCCATGGAACTTTCAACTTTCTTCTGAGAAATCCCATCTCTGTGGTCTCTTATCGTCTTTTCATTTGTTTGTCTACTGTCCATGACTCGCTTCCATAGGTCAGAACTTGTTTCTATATAGCACCGATGAACTCTTTCTCACTTCCATTGACATATTTTTGTTGCATAAGATATTTTTCATTTTCTGAAATGCTATTTTGGCCTGAGCTATTCTGCTTTTTATTTCTGTGGTGTAACTCCCATCTGATGTTATTATTGTGCGCAAGTATTTGACGCGTTGTACTTGTTTCAAATTTGTCTCGTTTATTTTTATGCTGCATGATGGTGATGGTTGTTTCTTCGATATGAACATTACTTTTGTTTTTTTACTATTCAGACTGAGACCTTTTTTGTTGCTTTATTTTACTGTTATGTCTATCATTTCTTGTGGTTCTTTCTCTCTCTCTCTCTCTCTCTCTCTCTCTCTCTCTGCTATTAAGACTTTGTCATCCGCATATCGCAAACTGTTCGTGTTGTGACCGTTGACTTCAATTCCTTTCTTGTCTACTATTGATCTCATAATATGTTCGCTGTAAAGTGAAAACAATTCCGCCTACAGAACACAGCCTTGTCTGACTCCTTGTTTTATATATTGGAACTGTCCTGTTTGGTTGCTAATTCTGTTGGCTGCTGTTTGTTGCCAGTACATGTTTTTTATGATTCGCAGATCTTTGCCATCAATGTTTAATTTCTCCAGCATATTTAATATTTCCACATGCTTCACTTTGTTAAATGCTTTCGTGTAGTCTATAAAGCACTAATATAGATCTTTCTTTATCTCTTTAGCTCTTTCTATCAATGCTCTTAAAATGCATATTGCAATATTGGTGCCCTTTTCCTTCCACAAATCTACATTGTTCCTCACTTATTTCTGGTTTTATTTTGTTCATTACACGTCTCACGATGATTATTAGTAATATTTTCGTCCTATGCCTCATGAGACTAATAGTGCGATGGTCTTCACAATCAGTGGCGCCTGACTTCTTCGGTATGGCTACAAAGAAAGATTTTAGTAGATCTTCGGGTATGTGCCCAGTGTTATATATGTCATTGAGTACTAAAAACATCATCATTAAGTACCATGCCTGCTGGTATAAGAGATGTCACTCAACAACTTTCGATCACGACAGTGATTTACCTTTTCTATTGTTGACCTTTTGCCAAACCATTCTCTTAAGCCGTCTGGTATCTTTGCTCTTTGCTTCACTCTATCTCTTTGTCGCTCGATTATTACAGTTGTTATAATATATTTAATCTGTTCCTTTCTCATTATATAGCCAAAAAATTATGATTGTTTCTTCCTAACATTGGATATTAGTTCTCTTTTTGCTTTAGCCTCTTTCAGAGTATTCTCGTTACTCTTCTTAGCTGTCCATGGTATTCTCAACATTCTTCTGTAAAACCAAATTTCTACAGTCTCCAGTAATTTTCTTGTGGTTTGTCCATCGCCTATTGTCCATGATTGACATCCATATATTAAGACTGGCTCTACATAACAATTAAGAACTCTTTTTCTCGTTTCTATTGCCAGAAATGGATTGCACAGTATCTTCCTTATTTTTTGGAAAGCTGCTTTTGCCTGAGCCATTCTGCATCTCACCTCTGTTGTACATCTACCATATGAGGTTATCAATGTTCCCAGATATTTAAATTCATTTACCTGTTTTAATATTGTTCCACTTGTCTTTATTTTGCACTGGGGGATGTCTTTTTTTCTTTTTTATTACCATTACCTTTGTCTTTTTGCTATTAAGGCTGAGTCCTCTATTTTTCCTATCTTTCACTATAATATCTCACATTTTTTGTAATTCTTTTTCACTCTTAGCGATTAAGATTTTATCGTCAGCACACCTTAGATTATTTATTTTACGACCTCGAATTGTTATTCCGGGCATGCTCCTTATGGATCTTAAAATAATCTCACTATACTATACACTGTGTAGTAAAATAGCAATGTAAAATAGTCCCTTAAATTATTGGCATAAATTAACATATTTAAATTACATCAATATCTGAGTTATTTGCATTGTAAGTTATAAGAAAAACATTGTTTTGCTGTTAATTAACATCTCTTACAGTTTTGTTAAAGTTTTTTTTGTATGTAGAGACACAACGCGGTTTTTCGTACAGTAGGCATCAGAAAGTGTGACACTCTTTTGGCTCTATTACTATGTTTCAATAAAATAAAAACACGCCAATAAATACACGCCATCTTATTGGTCGTTCTTTTGTTGTCATGGCAACGGGGAGATGATTGATGATATGGCTTACCTAGTTCTCAAAGACATTGCGAGTTCGATAGATGCTGTTGTACGGTTGTAGTAGGTTTGACATCCATTTGCATTGAAACCTCTTGATTATTAACAGATTGTGTTATTTGAACTATATCACGGCTATACTAGGGAATACGGTGGCTGGGTGTACACAGACATTTAACTCTTTGAGCTGGAATGTTATTATGTTATATATTGTGATAAAATATTAGAGGGGCCGTGCCCACCTTTGCCGCCTTTGAATATCTACTGCTCCCGCACATGCAATATCACATACACCTCCATGCCCTGGTCAGAGACGGCCAATGGTTGCTGGTGCCCTGGGCAAGCTGATTTTCGAAACCCTTTTTTAATATTTTATTAATTTTTTTCACTTTTATTTTGAAGATCTTTGATGGCGCCTCTAAGCACCTGGCGCGCCAAGGGCAACTACCCGAGTTTCCGGTATATTGAGCCGGCCCTGGTCCTGGCACAAAGATTTTAAGTCTTGTTCAGCCGAGTCCTCCTCAAGGACTCCAACACAATCGACGGCTCCAGCTCATGTCGATCTTTCTGAGCATACACATCGAGTCGCTGAGAACGCACATCTGGAAGAGACAAGTATTTTGTGAATAATATAATATACGGATATAAGGTAAGAAGGCAAACTTACGGTAGCGTAGCCAGAAAGTCCTTGATATCATTAACTGAGCATTCACTCATCTGCCAACGACTTTTATGATTAGGAATAGCCGACATCGCCATTAAATTATCGGAAGCTGCTCCGTCGTGGCTGCTACCTAGCCTGTGAACACATTCAATATTGGTCTATGACTATGACTCATTTCAAGGGGAGACTGCTATTTAAAAAAAAAATGCACACAACCATTACAATCTATAGAATTAAGCCTCAGGACTGAAAGGGAAACCACAAAACACCCTTACTAGCCTGACGTTCAGCTATATATGACTGACGTCATTCTAGCCGCAACTGTTCCCATCTCTCACAGTTGAAAAAGTCATACTAGTTGGGGGATTCCGGCGGTTCCCTTTCAGGATTCAGACTTAATTTTATAGATGGCGATGCTGCAGTCATAACAAAGTGTGTCTCCTCACAACAAACAATCCCAGATTATGTTGTCTAGCTATGAACAATCCCATATTATGTTGTCTAGCTATGAACAATCCCATATTTTGTTGTCTAGCTATGGACAATCCCATATTATGTTGTCTAACTATGAACAATCCCATATTTTGTTGTCTAGCTATGAACAATCCCATATTATGTTGTCTAGCTATGAACAATTCCATATTATGTTGTCTAGCTATGAACAATCCCATATTATGTTGTCTAGCTATGAACAATCCCATATTATGTTGTCTAGCTATGAACAATCCCATAGTGTGTTGCCTAGCTATGAACAATCCCATATTATGTTGTCTAGCTATGAACAATCCCATATTAATTATGTTATCTAAGCTATGAACAATCCCATATCATGTTGCCTAAGCTATGAACAATCCCATATAATAATTATGTTGTCTAAGCTATGAACAATCCCATATTATGTTCTCTAGCTATAAACAATCCCATATTAATTATGTTGTCTAAGCTATGAATAACCCCATATTATTTATGTTGTCTAAGTTATAAAGAATCCCATATTATGTTTTCTAGCCATGAACAATCCCATATTAATTATGTTGTTTATTTATGAACAATCCCATGCTATGTTGTCTAGCTATGAACAATCCCATATTATGTTGCCTAGCTATGAACAATCCGAAATGTCTTATGTTGTCTAGCTGTAATAATCCCATATTATTTATGTTGTCTAAGCTATGAATTTCCTCGTTTGTTAGCGCTACTACAACTACACAAACAACTACTGCTACTACAATTACTACAACAACTACTACTACTGTCCTTTCGAGCCGAAGACGGTACATAGGGCAGATCCAATCTCAAGAACAGAAACCTTGCGTGCCAAATGGCACATATTGCAGAGATCACTGCTTCTAATATCTGTTTAATCCTGTGTGTTACCGGGGCCTCATTATGAGTAAAGAATAGTGACACTCTGACCTTCCAAGCATGTCGTAAGAGGCGACTAAGGAGATGATTTATGGCTTGACACACTTTCATTGTAAAAAGTATTGTTATGGAAACTACTACTACTACTACTACTACGCTACTACAAATACTACTATTACCACTACTACTACCACTACTACTACTACGCTACTACAAATACTACTACTACCACGACTACTACCACTACTACTACTTCGCTACTACAAATACTACTACTACCACTACTACTACTACAAATACTACTACTACCACTACTACTGCTACTACTACTACTACGCTACTACAAATACTAATACTACCACTACTACTACAACAACAACGACAGCTAGTACTTCTACAAATAATTCTACTTGATATATATACAATCATAATTTTTTTTTCGTTCGCCAGCTTTGAGCTCTGACGAAGTCCCTAGAGACTAGAAACTGAATTTTGCGTGTTAATCCGTTTTCCCTGGCAGCCGAATGCACAGCAAAAAAATGGACTAGATATGAATATCAAAAATACTAAAACTATTATCATAAACAAATAAACAACTAAATATATATATATACAAATATAGGAATAAACTTGGAGACAGTTCAGAACTACAACTACGTTGGACATACTATAACCAGTGATCGAAAATGTCAAACTGAAATAAATAAAAGAATAGGAACGACAAAAAGCAATTTTAATGCCATGAAAAATATACTAACATCAAAGAAAATAACACGAGGGCTAAAGCTACGAATAGTGAATTGAGTTCTTTAAATGTGGAATTATAGAAGAATAGGTAGCATCTTATGGAAAGAAAAGAAAACAAACGATGAAGTCTTAAAACAACTAAAAACAATAAGAGAACTACTAAACACAATTCAAACAAGACAAATGAGACTTTTGGGCCATGTTAAAGACACAACAGCCTACTAAAAGTAATATTAGAAGGGAAAATACAAGGTAAAAGAGGCAGGGGCAGACCAAGACTAACATAGACGAGTAACATCAAAAGATGGGCAAGTCAGCCTATGAAAACCTGGACTATCAAAGCAAGAGACAGAGCTGAATGGTACTCCATTGTAGGCAACCTTCGATGCGGAGATGACACTCAATGATGACGACGACGACGACGATGATGATGATGATGATGATAATGATGATGTATATATAAGTGTATTTATGTTCTCGTGTACGAACATTTGTTTTACTTTCTTTTATCACAAATCATCAAATTGTCTGACTTTGCTGTTTACACTGAGTTTCGTATCTCCACTTATAAACCTGGATTGTAATCCTGAACTATAATCCTGAACGTTAAACCAAAACTATACAACGGTGCTGTAATCTTGAACTATAAACCTAAACTACAACCAGAACCATAATTCTGAACTATCAAGGTGAACTATAATCCTGAACTATAAACCTAAACTACAAAACCTGAATCATAATCCTGAACTATCGAGCTGAACTATAATCCTGAACCATAAACCTAAACTACAAAACCTGAATCATAATCCTGAACTATCAAGCGGAACTATAATCCTGAACTATAAACCTAAACTACAAAACCTGAATCATAATCCTGAACTATCAAGCTGAACTATAATCCTGAACTATAATCCTGAACTATAAACCTGAACTATAAACCTAAACAACAAACCTGAACCATAATCCTGAACTATCAAGTTGAACTATAATCAATAAAAATTAGAAACGGTACTCACCCATTGTGTATATCCCTGTGTCTCCAACTAGCTCAAAACTGTGAATGACAAGACAAATAAAGAAAGAATGTGTGAAATACATCTCGAAATGAAGGGCTGGGTGGTATAGGGGTAGGACTCCAGCTTCAGGACTAGAAGATGCTCTAGAAGAGTTCGAATCCGATAATCTATCTATCTATCTATCTATCTATCTATCTATCTATCTATCTATCTATCTATCTATCTATCTATCTATCTATCTATCTATCTATCTATCTATCTATCTATCTATCTATCTATCTATCTATCTATCTATCTATCTATCTATCTATCTATCTATCTATCTATCTATCTATCTATCTATCTATCTATCTATCTATCTATCTGCCTGCCTGCCTGCCTGCCTGCTTGCCTGTCTGCCTGCCTGCCTATCTATCTATATATCTATCTGTCTATCTGTCTGTCTGTCTGTCTATCTATCTATCTATCTATCTATCTATCTATCTATCTATCTATCTATCTATCTATCTATCTATCTATCTATCTATCTATCTATCTATCTATCTATCTATCTATCTATCTATCTATCTATCTATCTATCTATCTATCTATCTATCTATCTATCTATCTATCTATCGTCCTTTCGAGCCGAGGACGGCACATAGGGCAAAACCACAATCTCAAAAACAGAAACCTTGCGTGCCAAGATGGCACATATTGCAGAGATCACTGCTTCTAAAATCTATGGGAATCTTATAATAGGAGGTGGGAATTGAGTTATTGAGTTATATCCGGGCCATCATAAATGCACTCCGAACATATCCAAAGGTGCTCAGATCCCCTCCTCAGCAAGTCCCGCAGTGTCCAGCGACTGACGTTTCCAGTTCTGTGTTGGTTGATAAGTCGTTTTACAGGACAACTAAGTTTCTCATTTCAGACTGTGCCCATCTTAACTCCCATCTCTTTCATCCGAAGGAGTATGGATTTGTGGTCGTCAAAGTCCTGTGCTCATTCCCACATCTCGGAGGGCATTGATGGTGTCCGCCCGATCCATTGGTTGATCGTCCTCAACGACATCGCAGCTAGCCAACCTGTCCGCTCTTTCATTTCCCCGTACTTTTGTATGTCCAGAGACGTAGACAAAGGTGACCTTACGTATTTTTACTTCTGCAATGGTTTTCCTCGATATGACCATTCCTTCTGTTTTCTTACTATTCAGACTGAGACCTTCCTTGTTTCTTTCTTTAACCATTCTGTCTATCATCTCTGCTAATAAGACTGTGTCATCCGCATATCGCAAATTGATTATGTTGAACATGATTACGTAGGTAAGAAACAAAACAAATGTAGGACGACGTTTCGGCCCAAAAAGGCCTTTAGCTGGACAAAACAAAAACACAAAAACAACGCACACAAATATTTAATGGTATACACACAAAAAATTAACTAGATGTGATAATATGCTACAATTTAAAAAATAAATAAGTCAGTTCCCTGTGGTTATGAAATTGGTCAGGCATCGATTGCACTGAAATTGATATGGTCGGCTGACAGGGCGGAAGAAGATGTGAAATACAGTAAAAGGGAAGGGTTCTAAAAATATGTTGATGTAGGTACAAGATCCCAGACGTTTATTGACTTGATTCCCAATAAGTTAATCCCCTTAGAGAATTTTGTTTGCGTACCAGAGTGAACACATAAATCTGTGTATATCTGTAACTATGGGTGTACACACAGAACACATGTGAACAAATTCATGCGTACATAACTATACATACATAAACGCATATGTCTGTATATATTATCACAAAGCACATAAAAAGGACAGCCAAATGTGTCCAAATGTGCAAGTACACATGCAGACAAAAACATACACACATATATATGTGCGAGGACACAAGAGGGTAAGAAATGTGTAGCAGGTATCATATGTGTATGAGAGCGATATCTTCAATATAATTATTGTGAAGGACAGGAGAGATTTCGTGGAGCAATACAAAGTGGCGTCCGTGCCCTGCCGGGGCTCGAAAAGGGAGTAAAGAATATCGGCGCTGTACCCTATCAGGCATGTTCGTAAGAGGCGAGAACCGAGGATTGGGTATGGGACTGGCTATCCCATACTGTAAAAAATAAGCCGAAAAAACTTCACAAACATGGACAAGTCAAAGAGAGAAAAAGTAAATCCGCCATCCAGGAAAGATTAAGGCTCTCTGTCTGAGAGACGTATGATGCAAGCCGGAGAAAGCCGTAAGGAGTCCGGGCTGCTGACTCACCCTTTGTCTACCAGGAAATCCCCTGAATTGGCACCTGGAATGTACGTGCCCTAAACGAACAGGGAAAAGCTGCACATATAGCAGCAAAAATGACAAACTACAAGGTAGATATTCTGGGAATGTGTGAAACAAGATGGCTAAGAACGGAAAGAATAAAACTAAATACAGAAGAGATGATTTTATCATCAGGACACCAGCAACCTGGAGCACAACATAGTGAAGGGGTAGCTACAATGCTATCAAGGAATGCACAGAAGACACTAATAGAATGGGAAGCAGTAGGACCAAGACTAATGAGAGCAACATTTAAAACAACCAAAAACAAAATAAAATTACACATTATCCAATGCTATGTACCAACCAATGATAAGGATTATTTAGTTAAAGATGATTTCTATAAACAGCTACAATGTCAGATGGATGCAAGACGAGACAAGGATATTATAATCTTGATGGGAGACCTAAACGCTAAAGTAGGATCAGACAACAGAGGCTTCGAAGAGATTATGGGAAAACATGGACTTGGAGATATAAACGAGAATGGAGAGATATTTGTGAATTTCTGCGCCCTTAATCAAGTGAGCCTAGGAGGAACAATATTCCAACATAAAAGAATACACAAAGCTACATGAGTATCACCAGATCATAGAACGGAAAATCAAATTGATCACATATGTATTAATAATAAGTTTTATATCATCCTTACAGGATGTAAAAGTATATAGAGGGGCAGATGTAGCTTCTGATCATCATCTTCTGATAGCCAATCTTAAAATTAAACTAAAAAGTTATACTACAACCAAAAAGGTTATAAAGTATTTCAATGTAGGGTTTCTTAAAGAACAAGGAATTAAAGACACTTTCGCAGTCACAATATCAAACAAATACCAAGTCCTCCAAGAACTAGAAAATACAATAAATATAGAAGATCATTGGAAACAGGTAAAAGTTATATGGAAAGAGACATGCGAAGAAACACTGGGGAAAAGGGAACGCCAGAATAAGGCATGGATGACAGCAGAGACCCTGGATAAAATTAAAGAAAGAAAGAACAAGAAAGCAGACATAAATAAAAGCAAAACGAGAAGTAATAAAGCCAAGACACAAGAAGCTTACACAGAGGTGAACAAAGAAGTGAGAAGATGCATTAAAAGGGATAAGAGGAAATATATAGATGAACTAGCTAAAGAGGCAGAAGAAGCAGCAAATAAAGGGAATATGAAAGAACTGTACAACAGCACAAAGAAATTAAGTGGAAAATACAAACAGATCAATGCCTTTATTAAAGATAAGAAAGGAAATCTGCTTAGTAATAAAAGGGAACAAATGGAAAGATGGAAAGAGCACTTTGAAGAACTTTTGAACAGACCCGGCTCAAATAATCCTCCAGATATACTACCAGCAGAAGAAGAGTTACACGTTTACTGTGGAAAACCAAGCAAAGAAGAAATAATGAAAGCCATCAAACTATCAAAAAAGGGTAAAGCCACAGGACCAGATGAAATTCCTTCGGAAGGTCCATCATAGCAGATATTAACACCTCTACCAAGATGTTACATAATCTATTATATAAAATTTGGGAGAGGGAAGAAATACCTAAAGACTGGAAAGAAGGTTACATGATCAAACTAACAAAGAAAGGAAGTTTACAGGAGTTAACAAATTATAGGGGAATTATGCTACTATCAGTGCCAGGAAAAATATTAAGCAGAATCATTCTGGAGAGACTAAAAGAGGCTATAGAGAAACATTTGAGAGATGAACAAGCAGGTTTTAGGAAGAACAGATCATGTGCTGATCAAATAACTACTCTACGTATATTAGTTGAACAAAGTTTAGAACTAAATTCCCCACTTTATATTGGATTCATAGATTACGAAAAGACATTTGATAGTTTAGACAGAAGAATGCTTTGGAAGTTGCTGAGTCATTACTGATCCCCATAAAGTTTATTAACCTGATAAAAACAATGTATGAAGGAACGAAATGTAGTGTGGTGCATGCAGGACAGCTTATAGAAGCATTTGAAATAAGAACAGGAGTAAGGCAAGGATGCCTCCTGTCTCCATTTCTCTTTCTACTGGCCATAGATTGGATTATGAAAATAACTCAAAACAATAGAAATGGAATCCAGTGGTCACTGACCAAACAACTTGATGATTTAGACTTTGCTGATGACATAGCTCTCCAATCACACAGCCATCAACAGATGCAGGATAAAATGAGCATACTTGATGAGAGATCACAACAGCTAGGATTGAAGATTAATAGAGATAAGACCAACATTATGAGAATTAATACAGTTGGCAATAACCAAATAAAACTAGGAGAAATACTTCTACTAGACGTATACTCTTACATATATCTGGGCAGTAATATAGATAAAGAGGGAGGAACAGAAAATGATACCAAAAAAAGGATTTCAAAAGCAAGAGGAGCTTTCATTGCACTGGGAAACATATGGAAATCCAAATAAATTAGGTTAAATACAAAAATACAAATTTTCAGCTCAAATGTTAAGTCGGTACTATTATATGGCTGTGAAACATGGAGAACAACAAAATTGACAATCACGAAGATACAGACTTTCATTAAAGGATGCTTACGCAGAATAAAAGGATGGAAATGGCAGGACAGCATCACTAACACAGAATTATGGAAATGTACCAGTCAAATACCAGTGGATAAAGAGATACAGCGAAGACGATGGCGCTGGATAGGATACACACTGTGGAAGCCAACTGAGAGTATTACACAATAAACCCTTTTTGGAATCCCCAGGGGAAAATACAAAGAGGAAGACCAAGGCATTCTTGGCGAAGACAGATAGAAGCAGAGATGAAGATGATGGGGAAGACATGGAACGATCTTAAAAGAATGACAAAAAACAGAACGACTTGGAAAGTGTTTATTGAAGACCTATGCTCCACTGGGAGCTTAAAAAGTTAGAAGAAGAATATTACTGGGAGCTTAAAAAGTTAGAAGAAGAATACAAAGTGGGAATATGATGTTAATTTTTATAAAAATTAAGCAAGAACAGTCAACGAATAATTCAAGATTTGTCAAAGAAATGTTTTGACAACAAGTAGGATACGTTTAGATAAAAGTGGACGTAAAAGACGGTGTTTTATAACTACACTGCTAGAAAGTTCAATGAAGGTGATGGCAGTGACCAAGGCATTCAAATGGTTAGAGTCACAAGACTTCACCCACGCATGTCTACTGAGTGATTCGATGAGCATGATAAAAAAAGTGCAGCCGGGCTCTGTACGCATGCAATGGGTAGAGTCGTTGCAGAAATCCAAAATACGTAAGGTCACCTTTGACTATGTCCCAGGACAAGCGGGATTACGCGGAAATGAAAGCGCGGACAGGTTGGCTAGCTGCGCTGTCGTTGAGGACGGGCAACCAATGGATCGGGCGGACATCATCAATGCCCTCCGAGTTGTGGGAAGAGCACAGGACTTCAACAACCACAGATCCACGTCACTTCTTCGGATGATGGAAATGGGAGTTAAGATGGGCACAGCCAGAAATGAGAAACTTAGTGGCCGTGTAAGAGGACTTGTCAACCAACATAGAACTGGAGTCGTCAGTCGCTGGACACTGAGGGAATTGCTGAGGAGGGGATCTGAGCACCTATGGACATGTTCGGAGTGCAATGATGATGGCCCGCAAATAACTCAATAACTCAATAACTGCTAGAAAGTTCTAATCTATACTGTTTAAGGACCATATTGTTACACTTAAACAACACTGTTTTTCTACAACTTTTTCTGAAAGTTCTAAAAGACACATTTTTTTTCTACCATTTGTCTGAAAGTTATAACAGATACTGTTTTCTTACCTCATTATCTAATGTTCCTAAAAGATATTATTTTACCACCACCCTGTCTGAAAGTTCTAACAGATACTGTTTTCCTACCACATTATCTAAAGGTCCTAAAAGACACTGTTTTTCTACCACACTGTCTGAAGGTCCTAAATGACACTGTTTTCGTACCACATTGTCTAAAGGTCCTAAATGACACTGTTTTCCCACCACACTGTCTGAAGGTCCTAAATGATACTGTTTTACGACTACTATGAACGAAGGTTTTCAAACAGACAGACACTCACCCTGTCAACAAAATACTAATGTCAGCTTTATATGTGGAGTAAGCATTGTTTGCTACCAGCCAATCAGAAGTTGCTTTGATAGCAGTACCCCCCTGTATCATGTTATCGTTCTGTAGCATGTAGTTTGTAAATATGTCTGCACTCTTTGAATGGAAGGATACAAATAGATTTGATTAAAAATAATTTTAATAAAATAACATCAGATGAAATATTAGGAGAAGAAGAAGACGAAGAAGAATAAGGAACCGAAGAAGAACAAGAGGAAGAAGTGGAGGAAGAAGAAAAAGAAGATGAACGAGAAGAAAATGAAGAAGAAAAAAAGAAGAAAAAGAAAAAAGAAAGAAAGATAAAAGAAGAAAATAAAAAAAGAAGAAAATAAGGAAAAGAAACAGAAGAAAAAAGAAGAGGAACGAGAAGAAGAAGTAGAAGGAGAGGACGAAGAGAAAGAAGAAGAAGAAAAAGTAAAAGAAGAAAAAAGAAGAAGAAGAAGAATGAGAAGAAAAAGAAGAAGAGGAATGAGAAACAGAAGAGGAAGAAGAAGAAAAAAGAAAAAAAGAAGAGGAACGAGAAGAAGAAGAAGTAGAAGAAGAAGAGGAAGAAAAAAGAAGAAGAAGAAGAAGAAGAATGAGAAGTAGAGGAGGAATAAGAAAAAAAACAGAAGAAACAGAAGAAGAACGAGAAGAAGCAGAAGAAGAAGAAGAAGAAAAAAAAAGAGGAAGAGGAATGAGAAGCAGAAGAGGAAGAAGAAAAAACAGAAAAAGAAGAAGTAGAAGAAGAAGAAGAAAAAGAAGTAGAAGAAGAAGAAGAAAAAGAAGACGAAGAAAAAGAAGAAGAAGAAGAGAAAAAATATAAAGAAGACGAGCGAAAAGTAGAAGAAGATTTAAAAAAAAGTAGAAGAAGAAGAGGAAGAAGAAAAAGAAGAAGAAAAATAAGAAGAAAAAAGAAGAGAAGAAGAGGAAAAAAGAAAAGAAGGAGACGGATGAGAAAAAAAAAGAAGAAGAAAAAGAAGAGGAACGAGGTGAAAAAGAAGAAGAAGAAAGAAAAGAAGAGGAACGAGAAGAAGATGATAAAAAAGAAGAAGAGGAAGAAGAAGAACAACAACAACATCAAAAACAACAACAACAATAGCAGGAGGAACAAGAAGAAAAATGTCAACACAAGGTACATATTCAGCTGAAGTGAAGTGCACAGTAGCTCAGCAAAGGACTTCTTTCTTTCTTTTGTGTCCCCCCACCTCCGTAGCCTTGAAACGTCTCAGTATAAAGAACGAATACCATCATTTGATGCTGTATATCTTGTATTTTTTTTTGTTGCTTCCCCTTTAGATGTCGCGTCGCACACTGAGATGCTGTTATAGAGAGGACATGTTTTGATTCTGGCATATGTCTTTTATTCCGTCTATCCATCTCTTCAGTCTTAACATATGAATGTGAATCATGGACAATAGGACAACAGACAAGTGTAATCACTGGAGTCTGTAGAAATGTGGTTTTACTGAAAAATGTTGAGAATATCATGTACAGCTATGATGAGTAATGTCAACATTCTGAAAGAGGCTAAAACAAAAAGAGAGCTAATTTCCAATATTAGGAAGAAACAATCATCATTTTTTGGCCATGTAATGAGAAGAGAATGACTAAAATATATTGTAACAACTGGGAAAATTGAGGGACGAAGAGATAGAGTGACGCAAAGAGAAAAGATACTAGACAGCGTAAAAGAATGGCTAGGCAGAAGGTCAACAGCAGATATGGTAAATAACTGTCGTGATCGAAAGTTGTGGAGAGGCATGATCACCTACGCCAGCAGGCCCGGTACTTGATGGTGGTGGTGATTCGTCTCCTCCTTCGTCTCCCTCTTGCTCGCTGTCCTGATGTTTTGAGGTAGCCTTTGATATTGTTTGAGCTGCTTTCATTCTTACCTGCCAAAGCAGTTAACAGAGCATCCACCGACAAATATGAAAGATATACTTCACAACCGATTTCTATCTAACGACATTTTTAAAAGGAGTTTAAGTGTTTTGCGAAGTAAGTCACAAAACACTTAGTAAAACAGAGACCGTGTCGGCTATTTCATTGTCGTGTGCTCGGCATTTAAATCGTAACCTATGCTACAGATTTGTAGTGCATGGAGAACAAGACAGCATAACCAGCAATGGGCTATTCAGTTCTCCAGCAGCTACCTTAACTCTTTTAATACTGAAGGTGTTTGTCAAGTTAGGGTTAGAGATTTCAGAAACAAAACTTTTCATGTTTTAAAATATTAATATTCCTCTTCTTCCTCTATCTTTCAGCTCCCTGTGGAGCATAGGTCTTCAACAAACACTTTCCAAGTCGTTCTATTTCTTGCCATTCTTTTAAGATCATTCCATGTCTTCTCCAAGAATTCCTTGGTCGTCCTCTTTGTCTTTTCCCCTGTGGATTCCAAAAAAGGCCTGTTGTGTAATACTCTCAGTTGGCTTCCACAGTGCGTGTCCTATCCAAGGCCTTCGTCTTCGCTATAAAATAGTAATCTGCATGTTTATATTTATCTAGCACTAAACATATTATATATACATTTTTAGATAAATAAACAAGGAATTAGATATCACCAATTACAAGATGATGAAAGATATATAAAAAAATATTGCTTGATATCATTTTACACTGATCAAATTGAGAGTGACGCACTGTGCGGCTTGACGTACATGACAGAAATCGGCATGGCGCTTGGTGCGTCGAAACGTACGGCGAGAGTTACCGGTTTCGAATTTAACTCAGCATCTGAAAATGGGCAATAGAAGACTTTTTTTTAGTGGGGGAGGGGTGAAATGTTGTGCGACCTGGAACGATACAGACCACATCGGTCGCGCCGACCTCGTGATCTGTATTAGCTCCTTACTGAATATCCGACATTTATTTCAAAAGAAAGTTTAACAAAATTACGATTGTATGTGCATGTCACAGGATCTAACGGTTGCCCAATATAATTTAACATCAGATGACGAAGAAATATGGAAAAGAGCAAATGGTTGATATTTTCTTTTACTTCTTCTTATGCGCTTACATTACCTCTGTGTTCAATATGCATAAACTTTCAAGTTGCAGTAACTTCGCCTTTGTACCCAGTGTATCCGACTTCAGAATGGCATTCTATGTACTGAGTTGCCTTCCAATTTCAGAATAGTTTGTTTCCATGTCAAGAACAGAGAGGTAATGTGGGATCTTGGTCAGAGGAAGTTCATTGATGCTGAAGCTAACAATCAGCTATGAGTTTCTAAAAACGTGTATCTCATGCACTGGCTGTTGCGCATCTCTTACCTAGATAGTATCACTAAAGAAATAGTTCGCAAAAGGATACAACAAGCAATCACAGCACATGATAATCTTTTGACTACTCTGATGAAATGCAAAATTAAATGGATTAGTCATGTAACTCGACCCTCTGGCACAATATCAACCATCGTGCACGGAACTGCGAAAGGATTATCTTATTGTCTCTTCTCAACACATCGCCAACATATGACCACCTTATCCTCTTGTTTTCCATGCCATGATCAAGCTATCTAGTATCTTCTCTCTTTGTCATCCGCGATCTCTAGTAAAAAAGTAAAGTACTCCCGCCACGCCAAGTGGCGTATAGGGAAATATGGTGTTAGTGACCCTATATTTTACAGACCTTCAGCACATAATTTTTGGGGTAATGTGGTCAGTATTACGCCCGTGCTGCTATACTTTCCCAGAAAAAAATCCGGTATCCATTTAAGGCTGGGTGAACCCGGAAGCCGTCGGTTGAGATCGAACTCTACCCGTTGTCCGTGGTAGTCCAGTTCACTAACCACTGAGCTATCGCGGCTCCCGATCTCTATTCCCCAGAATTTTGCCAGTTGTAACCAGGTACTTCAACTTTCCGCTTCTCATGATTTACTCGACAAATGTCGATTATTTCTTTCTAAAGTAGACAGAGAAAGAGATGGGAGGATAACGTCAAATAATGGTCATGTCTCGACTTTGGAGAGTCCTAATGAATAACTGACGTTAGAAAGAAATTATAGAAGATTAACGGAGTCCGTCAGTGATGCACCAACAACCAGCAACTCCCCCAAAGAGTTATGTCATGAAGAATAGTTATGGTTATGGTTAGTCGAAGGCCCCGGTATCACTGCAAATGAATTAAAATTCATAATTGCTCAACGGCCCGTGCCAGTGGAATCATCCGAATTAAAAGTCATCAAATATAAAGGATCCAAACAAAGAAAGGTAGCTGTAATCCCCATCATAGCAGCTACAGCACATACCAAAAGACATAAGGCCAAGCGGCACCGAAAGTGAACGCAGCTGAACTGTTCTTCGGCGTACGATATCAGCAGTCATCGTAAACAATCGGAATATCGAAACACGATCCGGGTGAAAAACACAGCTGACGGTGTGCACAGAGCACTAATCTCAGTATCTCCCGCAGCAAGCCAAACTTGGAATATGAGAAAAATGCAACAAGGAACACTTTTCAGACTAAGCCTCAATGGTTCCTGTCGCCTATCCGCCATATGGACCAGATGTTGATGTATTGAATTAGAGAAGACTTACTGATGCACATCTTGTGTTTGATCGATCCTGTCAAAAGTGGGGGAAAAAATTGAACTTAGAAACAACACGCAACAAAAAATTGACGAAACCGAGAAAGCACCTTTCAGCAACTCAACACTTTGACACCAGAAATGAAAACTAAACGATCAGAGACTACAGCAAGAAGGTGTGTCTCTTAAATACCTAGGATATTATGAAGATTTATCATAAATTTCCAATATTAGGAAGAAAAAATACTTTTTAGGGGGGCCTTACAATGTGAAGGGAACAGCTGGAATATATTGTAGCGACTGAAAAAATTAAGGGACGAAGAGATAGAGGGAAGCAAAGAGAAAAGATACCAGACAGCATAAGAGAATCGCTAGACTAAAGGTCAACAACAGAAATGATAAATAACTGTCGAGATTGTAGAACTATGGAGAGACATGATCACCTACGCCAGCTGGCATTGTATTTGATGATGATGTTGATGATGGTGATCATTTTAAACGCTCATATTCATATGTTGAAGTTCTACTCTCACTTTCCATGCTTCACAACCATAACAAAAAGTTGGGTTAAATAAAGGGATTCCAAGCGATCTTAATTTAGTAACAGTAATAACGGAAACAAATCGACGGTAAAATAAACCGAAAAATACAGTGAACGACTATCTGGGACTGAATAACAAAGTCCCTGGGGAAAATACAAATCGCATAAAGTTCTATACTTTATCTTGGCCAATTTTACATTTATACAAAATATGGTCAGAATCACGCAAGGTCGTCCTATTTTCCTAGAGATAAATCCCCAGTAATATTTACAAAGGTTGGTCGAACTACAAGGCTAGGTTGGTTGAAATAACTACTCGCCGCAGTTAAGAATTCAACCTGGGACAATCTGCTAAACATTTGAGTGCACTAGCATCTTGGCCACTCAGCAATCTAACGATAAGAAAACTTTCTGTATATATGGTATACATTTTAATGATAAGCCAGAAAAGTGAATGATATCAGTAATGCTCATTTCTTACCAAAATGTCCATTGCCCTCACTTTGAGCTGAACATCAAGTCCATGTTTCTTTCCTGATTTAAATAGCTTGTCTGCCTGAATTATAAATGGAAATCACAATAAATATTGCGATATAAATGGAAAACACAATAAATATTGCGATATAAATCGAAAACACTATAAATATTTCAATATAAATGGAAAACACAATAAATATTGCGATATAAATGGAATACATAAGAAATATTGGGATATAAATGGAAAATACAATAAATATTGCGATATAAATGGATTACATAAGAAATATTGCGATATAAATGGAAAATACAATAAATATTGCGATATAAATGGATTACATAAGAAATATTGCGATATAAATGGAAAATACAATAAATATTGCTATATAAATGAAAAACCAGGGTTTAAATTTTGCGATATAAATGGTATACATAATAAATATTGCGATATAAATGGAAAGCACAATAAATATTACAGTAAATGGAATCTAAAAAATATAGTAACAATATAGACTGTATGATATACGTGTGATGTAAATAGATGATAAACATGGTATCACTAAATAATAAATCTCTTTTCTTATTCTCTATTCTCTTATTTCTGCACTAATCTTGAACTCATTCCATGTATAAGAAGTATTTTCCTCAGATATTTGTTGTCAAATGTTTCCAGTTTACTTTCTATTTCTTTATTTGTTTTCCAGCTCTCGCATGCACAAGTAAGGGGAGATAATACATTTGATTTTAAAATCGTGAGCTTTGTTTTTGTGCTTAGTAGTTTAGATTGCCATATTTGTTCACGATTTCTCAAAGTCATTGCTACCTTCGCTATTTTTTTTCTTTCGCTTGCTTTTACCTCTGACGAAGTCTTTGTAGACTAGGAACTGAATTTTGCGTGTTAATCCGTTTTTATCCGAGGCAGTCGTGTTCACAGGGGTCCCTCGCCGCACAGGCAGATAACTCCATCATCGGAGGTACTCATATTTTTTTCAGTCCATGAATAACTCCGGGCCTCGCTGCTAATGCCAGGGATGGTTGCCACAGAGAGAAATCACAAAAAAATACCCCAACTGGTGCAGCCGGGATTTGAACCCTCAATCTCTCTGTCTCGAGGTCGGCGTCTTGCCTCGAGACCAACCACTTCGCTATTCTGATTATAATGTCTTTCTTTGTGGGCGATGTAATACATGAACAAAATACATTTGATGAAAATATTAAAGTGAGTCAAAAAAAAAATTAATGTAGTTCAACTACTGATTAATGCCAGGTTCACTTCGAAAATGAATGTTTCCTTACAAATGCTATGTGTTTGGCTTTACCTCTGCTACAGTGTAATCAAAGTCTTTCCTGAAGTTAGTCTCAGCCTGGGCCCTCTTAGTGGCATAGCTGACAGTATCAGGTATCTCTCTAACATATCTGGAATAAGAAAGAAGATTGTTTGAAATCACTTGGTATCTTGAGACTCCGGAGGTTTGATAAAAAAAACATATGTTTACAGCACTCGGAAAAAATGACAAATAATCAACAACAGAAAAAAATATGGGCCAAGGCAGGATCGAACCCGTACTCAGTGGCACAGCGCCTTGCCACGAAAAGCCAAACGCTAGGGAACACTGCCACTCAGCTAACTGAAAAATTAGCTTCGTAGGCAATGTCATTTCGCGAAGGCGAAATACTTGACTATAGCATAAGGCTGCGATCACAGCTCGGAAATATTTTTCCTGTTAAGACAAGTATCTCCCGGATAGGGTAGGGCTTAATACTTGCGTTGCAGACAAACATTTAGGACGAAACAGCACTGTCCGGGAGATACTTGTCTTAACAGGAAAAATATTTCCGAGCTGTGATCGCAGCCTTATGCTATAGTCATGGGAAAGCCTTCGCGAAATAACATTGCCTACGAAGCTAATTTTTTAGTTAGCTGAGTGGCAGTGTTCCCTAGCGTTTGGCTTTTCGTGGCAAGGCGCTGTGCCACTGAGTACGGGTTCGATCCTGCCTTGGTCCATATTTTTTTCTGTTGTTGATTATTTGTCATTTTTTCCGAGTGCTGTAAACATACCTCTTCCTCATAATTGATTCACTGATTATCGCCTCGGAAGTTTCCCTCTATAATAATATTCATTTATTATTATTTGTCTCCAGTCCAAAAAAAATAGTTTAGTTTAGTTGACAGGTAATTTTCATTGCACATCGGACAAGCCCATAAATGCTCAGACATCTTCCAAAGTAAATCCCTCAACGTGTTGAGATTAACAATACCGATGGTGTGTTGATTAATAAGTATCTTTTTGGATTTCTAAATAGCGCTCTCGTTTGGCATTTCCCACTTTGACATGATATTTGTGGAGTCTTTTCATTACTGTGGTTTCTTCTTCTTCTTCTTCTTATTCTACCATTTTAAATATATGTGGAGCATAGGTCTTCAACAAACACTTTCAGCTTCTTGTAGAGCATAGATCTTCATCAAACACTTTCAGCTCCCTATGGAGAATAAGTTTTCAACAAACGTTTTTAGCTCTCTGTAGAGCATAGGTCTTCAACAAACACTTTCCAAGTCGCTCCGTTTCCTGCCATTCTTTTAAGATCAGTCCATGTCTTCCCCACCATCTTCATCTCAGCTTCAATTGTCTTCTCCAAGAATATCTTGATCTTCCTCTTTGTCTTTTCCATGGGGGGTTCCAAAAAGGGCTTGTTAGGTAACACTTTCAGTTGACTTCCGCAGTGTGTGAACTATCCAGCGCCGTCAACTTCGCTGTATCTGTTTATCCACAGGTATTTAGCTGGTACATTTCCATAATTCTATGTTAGCGATTTTGTTCTACCATTTCCATCATTTTATTCTGCGTTAAGCAGCCATTGATGAAGATCCTTGTCCATGTTCGTGAATTTTTTCGGCTTATGTTTTTTACAGTACAGGATAGCCAGTCCCATGCCCAATCCTCATTAGTCGCCTCTTACGAACATGCCTGGTAGGGAACATCGCCACAATTCTTTACTCCCCTTTCGGGCCCCGGAAGCGCACGGTAATATTGATTCACAACTGCGGATGGATTCACAGTTGCTAATTGATTCACAGTTGCGGATTGATTCAAGGTAATTGTGTTTTTCGTCCAACGTCACTGAGAGCATTTATAATATCACTGCGATCCGTTAAGTCATGAAATCAAAAAGAACATTGACCTAGATTTAAAAGAAGTAGATAAAATGTACAATAATATGGATGTACCGAAAGACCTTGTCCATGGTCCAAGCTCCAAAAAGGGGATCTATAGAGCTTCAAGGGAGCCGCGATAGCTCAATGCTTATTGAACTGGACTACAAAGGACAAAAGGTAGGGTTCGATCCCAATCGACGGGCTCCGGTTCACCCAGCCTTTAATGGGTACCTGATTTTTTCTGGGAAAGTAAAGCGACATGGGCGTAATACCGACCACAATACCCCAAAAATCATGTCTGTAAAATTTATGGTCATTAACACCATATTCCCTATACGCCACTTGGCGAGACTGGGGTACTTTACTGTTTTTTTTTACTATAAAGCTTCAAGTAATGGATTGAAGGACATTAACACTCTTCTTTTTTTCTTCAACTTCTTCCTTAGCAGTAATCTGTATATACTCAGTACAATGACGATTTCGGTTATGGTTAGTCGAAGGCCCCGGTATCACGGCAAACGAATTAAAATCCATAATCGCTCAACTGCTCCTGCCAGTGAAATGATCCCAACTAAAACTCATCTCATTTAGAGATCCAAACAAGGAAAGGCAGCGGCAGTCCCCATCATAGAAAACACAGCACGCACCAAAAGACATAAAACCAAGAGAAAGTGAACGCTGCTGAACCGTCCTTCGTCATACGATATCGAAATATCGAAACACGATCCGGATGAATAACACAGATCACGGTGTACACAGAGCACTGAACTCAGTAACTCCAGCAGCAAACCAGACTTGGAATATGAGGAAACTGCAAGAAGCAACATTTTTCAGACTGACCCTTAACGGTTCCTGCTGCCAATCCGCCATATTGACCGGAAGCCTAGTATTATTGATCATCAGGGTAAGTCGTGAGATCTTCACATACTGTTTGATTTGAGATAATTACCATTGGTTTTTTATGGTATTCTTCTGCTTCCCCCCACCCTCATCTCACTTTAGGGGGACTGGTTGGTCTGGAGGTAAGACGCTGGCCTCGAGACAGAAAGGTTGTGGATTCAAATCATGGCTGCAACCAGTTGGGATTTTTATCTGTGATTTCTCTCTGCGGCAACCACCCCTGGTCTCTGCCTTTCAGCGTCGAGTGGAAATATATCTTGTTCTTCTGTTCGCCTCTGCTGCTGTTATGTTTCCTAGTGTTTCTAATATTCCGTCGATCCATCTTTTTCGTGGTCGACCATTGTGTCTGGTGTTCTCACAATGTTTGTTGAAGGCTCGTTGTGTTGTGTTTTGATCTTTCTGCCTTGTCACGTGGCCAAACCATTTTATCTGTTGTTTCCTTAAATATTCTATGGCGGGGGCTATTCCTAGCTTTTTTTCTCATTCTTCATTTCTGATCTTATCTCTCAGACTGTTTCCTATCATTCGTCTAACACATTTCATCTCTGTAGAGGCTATTTTTCTTATTGTTCTTGCTTCTAGGGTCCAGGTCTGGCATTGGTAGCACAACGTTGGGATGAAGATTGTATTGTATAGTGCTTGTTTTACCTCTAGAGTTATTTCCTTTTTGGACAATAGTGGTGATAACTGTCCGATGATTTGACAAGCTTTGTTGCATCTTGGTTCTGTCTCTGCTGTTTGAGAATTATCTTTTGTCATTAGACTTCCTAGGTATTTGAATGCCTTCTTATTTTAGTTGTCTGCCTTCTATAGTTATGTTGATGTTCTGTTTATTTTTGGCGACACTCATGACTTCTGTTTTGTTGACGTTGATTTTCATATTATATCCAGAGACCAATGAGCAAAAATACTCGCACATGATATATTTCCCCTGATCAGATAATCTTCTATAATAAAGCTCTATGAGTTTTCTTATCACTATTAATCTTAAACAAAACTCACAATACATTATAATTGAACCCCGATCTATATGCTCAGTAACGGAGCCCCGATAGCTCAGTGGTTTAGTGATCTGGACTACAAAGGACAAGAGGTAGGGTTCGATCCCAATCGACGGGTTCCGGTTCGCCCAGCCTTTAATGGGTACCGGATTTTTTTCTTGGAAAGTAAACCAGCACGGGCGTGATACCGACCACATTACCCCAATAATCATGTGCCAAAGGTCTTTAATTTTTATGGTGCTAACACCATATTCCATATAACCCACTTAGCGAGACGGGGGTACTTAACTTTTTTTTTTAACATATGCTCTGCAGGCGAGCGCACTACCACTTCCCCACCATCGTTTACTTACATACATTTTAATTGGGTCAATGCTGGTATTGTGTTTTTTTTTAATTAAAAAGAGATTAAAGTTAAATGTTTTTTTTTTAATGTGATGAATATACTCACGGGTCGATGGCCTTCTTGTCCACGATAAAGTGGACCTCGACGATGTACGGGGTAGGAGTCTGGGCTGATGATCAAAAGAATAATTTTTTTTTGTTTTTAATTTGTACGTTTGTTGTTTGTGTTCGGCTGTGTCTGCATGTTTATATGTGATTGTTTTGTTTGTTGTTTGTGTTCGACTGATTTATGTTTGTACATAAATGATAATTTCGTTTCTTTGTTTGTTGTTTGTGTTCGGCATGTCTATATGTGATTGTTCTGTTTGTTTGTTTATTAACGTTTGTTGTTTGTGTTTCTGTGCCTGCATGTGTGTCTACGTATTATGGTTTTTTGTTTGTTGTTTGTGCTCATCTGTTTATTATACACTTGTTGATTTTTTTCTTCTATAGTTATACAGTGGGGGAACCTAAGCGCGTGTCACCATGGTCGCAACAGCAGGGTGGGCGCCCCATCAGATGATCAAAACCTAGCTGTTCTACCTACTCGTGGTCTCCCTGATAACAGCCTGTGTCAAATAGACTGTGGCCAACAAGCTTGGACCGTCGTGTTCTCAGATGTGGTGGCTCTTACTGATATAGAAGACCTAGTATTGCAGTACCTCTGGTTTGACTAGTAGTTTCTCAGCATAGCCCGGGATAGACGCTGTCCAACCTTTCCAGTAAGAGCCGGGAATGTCAAGAAAGCCATTAGGACCCGCCACATTAACGAGTAAAAGGGCACCTTGCTGGTTATCAACTCGTGGCATCACATCAACAACATCAATTAAGATAATGTTCATCACTTGTTGATCGTTGCTGTTATCATCATGACAGTCAAGATAAATGTATTTATGCTCATTTGCTTTCATCAAATAACAAAGTGTGTTGATACTGATAGTCCCAGTAGCTCGATGGTTGTGTATGCGCCTTTTTGGGACTTCTACGTCTTCCCTATCACTTTACGATCTATACAATTTTCAAGACTGCCTTCCCATTTACAGCCAAGCTGATAGTCAACAAATAATAATTCAGCATGGGCGACAGCGATCCTTCATATCGATAAAACCAGACTTAATCTTCTTGTTCTTCCTTGCAACTTCCTGTGAAGCACTGGTATTGAAACAAACACTTTCAGCTTCCTGTGGAGCATAGGTCTTCAAACAAACACTTTCAGCTCCCTGAGGAGCATAGGTCTTCAAACAAACACTTTCAGCTTCCTATGGAGCACAGTTCTTCAAAAAACACTTTCTGCTCCCTGTGGAGCATAAGTCTTCAAACAAACACTTTCAGCTCCCTGTGGAGCATAAGTCTTGAAACAAACACTTTCAGCTTCCTTAGGAGGAAAGGTCTTGAAACAAACACTTTCAGCTTCCTGTGGAGCAATGGTCTTCAAACAAACACTTTCAGCTCCCTGTGGAACATAGGTCTTCAACAAACACTTTCAACTCCCTGTGAAGCATAGGTCTTCAAGCAAACACTCTCAGCTTCCTGTGGAGCATAGGTCTTCAAACAAACACTTTCAGCTCCATGTGGAGCATAGGTCTTCAAACAAACACTTTCAGCTCCCTTTGGAGCATAGGTCTTCAAACAAATACTTTCAGCTTCTTGTGGAGCATAGGTGTTCAAAATGCACTTTCAACTCCATGTGGAGCATACGACGTCAACAAACACTTTCAGCGCCCTGTGGAGCAAAGGTCTTAAACAAACACTTTCAGCTCCATTTGGAGCAAAGGTTTTCAACAATCATTTTCAGCTCCTTGTGTAGCAAAGGTCTTAGACAAACACTTTCAGCTCCTTGTGGAGCAAAGGTCTTCAACAATCATTTTCAGCTCCTTGTGGAGCAAAGGTCTTAAACAAACATTTTCAGCTCCTTGTGGAGCAAAGGTCTTAAACAAACACTTTCAGCTCCATTTGGAGCAAAGGTCTTCAGCTATCACTTTCAGCGTATTCTTGAGCATAGGTCTTCAACAAACATTTTCAGTACCTTGTAAATCATAGGTCTTCAACAAACATTTTAAGCTCACTGTGCGGCATAGGTCTTCAACAAACACTCTCAGCTCACTATTGAGTATAGGTCTTCAAACAAACACTTTCAGTTTCCTGTGGAGCAATGGTCTTCAAACAAACACCTTCAGCATCCTGTGGAACATAGGTCTTCAACAAACACTTTCAACTCCCTGTGAAGCATAGGTCTTCAAGCAAACACTCTCAGCTTCCTGTGGAGCATAAGTCTTCAAACATACACTTTCAGCTCCCTGTGGAGCATAGGTCTTCAAACAAACACTTTCAGCTCCATGTGGAGCATAGTTCTTCAAACAAACACTTTCAGCTCCCTTTGGAGCATAGGTCTTCAAACAAACACTTTCAGCTCCCTTTGGAGCATAGGTCTTCAAACAAATACTTTCAGCTTCTTGTGGAGCATAGGTATTCAACAAACACTTTCAGCTTCCTGTGGAGCATAGGTGTTAAAAATGCACTTTCAACTCCATGTGGAGCATACGACGTCAACAAACACTTTCAGCGCCCTGTGGAGCAAAGGTCTTAAACAAACACTTTCAGCTCCATTTGGAGCAAAGGTCTTCAACAATCATTTTCAGCTCCTTGTGGAGCAAAGGTCTTAAACAAACACTTTCAGCTCCTTGTGGAGCAAAGGTCTTCAACAATCATTTTCAGCTCCTTGTGGAGCAAAGGTCTTAAACAAACACTTTCAGCTCCTTGTGGAGCAAAGGTCTTAAACAAACACTTTCAGCTCCATTTGGAGCAAAGGTCTTCAGCTATCACTTTCAGCGTATTCTTGAGCATAGGTCTTCAACAAACATTTTCAGTACCTTGTAAATCATAGGTCTTCAACAAACATTTTAAGCTCACTGTGCGGCATAGGTCTTCAACAAACACTCTCAGCTCACTATTGAGTATAGGTCTTCAAACAAACACTTTCAGCTTCCTGTGGAGCATAGGTCTTCAAAATGCACTTTCAGCTCCCTGTGGAACACAGGACTTCAAAAAAACTCTTTCAGCTCCCTGTGGAGCATTGGAATTCAACAAACACTTTCAACTCCCTGTGGAGCTACGGGCTTCAACAAACACTTTCAGCTCCTTGTTGAGCATAGGTCTTCAACAAACATTTTCAGCTCCTTGTTGAGCATAGGTCTTCAACAAACATTTTCAGTTCCTTGTGAATAATAGGTCTTAAACAAATACTCTCAGCTCCCTGTGGAGCATTGGTCTTCAACAAACATTTTAAGCTTTCTGTGGGGCATAGGTCTTCAACAAACACTATCAGCTCCCTCTGGAGCATACGTCTTCAACAAACACTTTCAACTCCCTGTGGGTCATAGGTTTTTCAACAAACATTTTCAACACCCTATTAGCATAGGTTTTGGAGAGACATGATCACCTACTCCAGCAGTCATGGTATTTGATGATCAGCTATATATGCAGACCGGTAAAAAGACATAGAAAGTAAGACATTCAAAACAAAGGTGGGGATAGACAGACATATGTAAGCATAATGCTGTCTTAAAATATTAATTATTTTTCATAAATAAATACAGTCATACTACAAACAATAGCATTTTCATTCCAACTTTGTGCTATTAAAGTCAAACACGGATCCTATCTAAATCACATTTAAGAAAGATCAATACATGTGAGAGGCGATGCTTGAGAAAAGTAACAAACAATACAAGAAGAGGTAGAAATCCAAATGTAACCATAAGAAAAATGGTAGGAACAAAACCCTGCCAAGAATATATAGAACAACAACAACTTAAATGGTTTGGACACCTAGTCAGAATGAATCAACACCAATCACCATCAAGGGCGTTCTTCCCTAGAATTCATGGAAAAAGACCAAGATGACGACCCAGAAGAAGATGGATAAATGCAGTGATAGAGACATGCAACAACAAAGGAAAATCACAAATTCAGACAGTTCGAGCAGCTCAAGAACGACACATGATATAAACCACGACACCTTTTAGGTATCAGTGAAAAGAGAAAAGAAGAAAGAGGAAGATACTACAGACATACCACAGACATAACACAGGCATACTACAAACATACTGCAGGCATACTACAGACATAAATTATTCAATGAAACAATGAAAGAAAATGTAAAACATATTCCATTCTTGCATTGTGTCTCTTCTTTAGACGTAAATATTTTACATTCGGTGTCATTTTAGGTTGAGGTTAAACGATCTACTTTGAAGAGAATAATGAAATTTATAGATCATATACACTCTTCTCCAAAGCCACTTCTTTAAAGAACACAATTTCAACTGCACCTACAGCTTCAATATAAAAAAAACGCATCAAGATTTCCTGTCAACAAATTGTTCAATTCCTTTTTCAAAGTGAATAGAAACGGTTTCTGCTAATTGTCTTTGCGGTTGACATTAGGAAGTGTCGGTCACAATGCATATTGGCTTGTCTTCATTATAAATTTGGGGCCAGTGCCAATTAGTAATTATAATAAAAATAAGTTGCTGAGTCATATAATACGAGTCAAACAACGCTAATTTTCAATTACTTTAAAAATATGTATCTCGAGACCGTTAAAATAGGAAAACCGTATCGGAACGCCTTCCAGTGCGTTTCAGCTTTTAAAATATTCCTGCACTACACAGACAATTAAAAACGTCAATTCTAACCATCATTATCATCATCATAATCAACATCATCAAGTAACGGGCTTGCTGGCGTAGGCGATCATGACTCTCCACAACATTCGATCACGACAGTTATTTATCATGTTTAAGTTGTTGACCTTCTGCCAAGCCATTCTCTTAAGCTGTCTGATATATTTCCTCTTTGCTTCCCTCTATCTCTTCGTCCCTCAATTTTCCCAGTTGTTACAATATATTCCAGTTGTTCTCGTCTCATTACACGGCCAAAATTTTGATTGCATCTTCCTAATATTGGAAACTAGCTCTCTTTTTTGCTTTGGTCTCTTTCATTCTTCTGTAAAACCACATTTCTACAGACTCCAGTGATTTTCTTGTCCGTTGTCCCATTGTCTATGATTCACATCCATATGTTAAAACTGGCTCTACATAACATTTAAGAACTCTTTTTCTTGTTTCTATTGTCAAAAATGGATTACATAGTATCTTCCTCATTTTTTGGAAAGCTGCTTTTGCCTGAGCCATTCTGCATCTCACCTCTTTTATACAACTTCCGTATGAGGTTAACAAAGTTCCCAAATATTTAAATTCATTTACCTGTTTTAATATTGTTCCACTTGTCTTTATTTTGCACTGATGTTATTTCTTTCTTTTCTTTTCTTTGTTACCATTACTTCTGTCTTTTTGCTATTAAGACTAAATTCTAAAATAGAAATGCAAAAACACAATAAAATTGTGATCAGACAAACTGAAAGATAAAACTTATTACCTCTAGTCTTTGCAAAGACAAGCAACAAAGCCACCAGTGGAAAGATCAAAAGCTTCATTTCTAGATTTTTCTTAGAAACACCTCTGTAGATGGAGTAATATAACATCGTGTAATGACAACAAATTAAAGAAACAGTGAGCTGTGACAGTGGCGTAGTGAAAGGTGTGCTTGAGGGGTGGTTGTCCCTTGCGGGAATTTTCAACAGGAAAAAAATAAGTAGTAGTAACACATTTCAATAGTCGATTGGAGCGAGCGAAATTTATTTTTTATTTTAAATACATATGTGTACTTGTGCTGCATGTTTGTTCACGTTGAAGAACTATTCTACCGAAACGTCGTTCTGGTTTGTGTTGTCCGCCTGTTACGTGAAGCTTTAACCATACCGTTCACCCCCCCCCCCATTTTTTTTTACATTTATTTAAATTTCTAAAGTAAAAAATGCCTTTCTACGGCGCTAGAAACAAACTGTGCGCCCATGAGTGCGGAAGGCGGACGTTCTATTCTACTTCTTGCTGGCGTTTTACCTCTGTATGTGTACAAGTGTGTGCTAAAAAAATACGTGTCTAGAGAGGATTGCGCTGTTATTGAGCTGAGTTTAGTTTGTATGTTTACAGCACTCGGAATAAATTACAAATAATCAACAGAGAAAAAAAAACAGAACAATAAATGCTCCCATGCAGGATCGAACCCGTACTCCTTGGCACAGCGCCTTGCCACGAGAAGCCAAACGCTAGGGAACACTGCCAACTCGGCAGTAAAACAAAGGGAGATAACTGTGGAAAATATATGAAGAATAAGACATGTAATATGGGTTATTGGTTAAAGTGCAGAAATATTAAAACGAAACGTAAAAGTTGAAAGAAGGTATGCATTATATTATAATGTTAAAATGATAGGTACATTGGATATGTATTAAACAAATGGGTGAGAAAATAAATGGCGAAAACGATCACTGTTTTGGGGAAATGGTAGATTGAGATGATTTGTAAAGACTTGTCAATGATGGAAACCGGAATAACGGGAATAATTTTGATTAAAAGATTGTATCAAGAAAAAAAGTTCTTTAATGTTATATAGAGCTAGTCTTAACATACGGATGTAAATCATGGACAATTAGGACCACAGGCAAGAAAATCACGAGATGTAGAATGGATGTAGAAATGTTGTTTACAGAAGAATGTTGAGAATACCATGGACAGCTAAGAAGAGTAATGAAAACGTTCTGAAAGAGGACAAAGCAAAGAGAGGGCTAATTTCCAATATTAGGAAGAAACAATTATCATTTTACCATGTTATGCATCGTGTTAACATGGCCATGTTATGAGAAGGGAACAGCTGGAATATATTGTAACAACTGGGAAAGTTGAGGGACGAAGAGATAGAGGGAAGCAAAGAGAACAGATACCAGACAGCTCAAGAGAATGCCTTGGCAGAAGGTCAACAACGGAAATGATAAATAACTGTCGAGATCGAAAGTTGTGGGGAGATTTCATCATCATCATCATCGTCATCATCATCATTATTACAAACCATACGGGTTCGCGTAGACTATTATACCCGTGCCACCACACCAGGCTATCTAGATTATCTACTCTCTTTCTCGTCCGCGATCTCTCTTTCCCTGTATTTTGCCACTAAACCAAATATTTGAACTTTCCTCTTCTCATGATGTGTCCATTAAATGTTGATTGTTTCTTTCTGATATTTTTAGGAGTTCCCTTTTTGTGTTGGCCTCTTTGATAATGTCCTCATTGGTCTTTTTTAGCTGTCCGGGGAACTCTCAACATTTTTCTGAGAAATCCCATCTCTGTGGTTTGTAATTGCCTTCCCATTTGTTTGTCTACTGTCCATGGTTCGCTTCCATGGGTCAGAATTGGCTCTATATAACATCGATAGACTCTTTCTCACTTCTAGTGGCATAGATTTGTTGCACAAAGATATTTTTTTCATTTTATCAAATACTATTTTGACCGGAGCAATTCTACTTTTTATTTCTGTGGTGCATATCCCATGTGATGTTATTATTGTGCCCTATGTATTCGACACCTTGCAATAATTTCAGATTTGTCCTGTTTATTTTTTCGCTGCTTCGTGGTGATGATTGTTGAATACATTAAAAATATTGGTTGCAAGTCAGACACACAAAAAAAACAAAATTAAATAGCCCCGTCACGCCAACTGGAGTATAGGGAATATGGTGTTGGTGACCATAATTTTTACAGACCTTCGGCACATGATTTTTTGGTAATGTGGTCGGTATTACCCCTGTGCAGCATTACTTTCCCAGAAAAAAATATCCGGTACCCATTTAAGGCTGGGTGAATCTAGAAGCCGTCGATCAGAATCGAACCCGATCTGTAGAAGTGAGGCATTCATACAATTATTTACAAGTGAATATTGGAAAGAGTCTCGTGGGTGAGACTTTTTAGTCAAAGGCTAGCAGAGCCAACCGTAAATAAACCGACGGAAGGCAACAGAAAACCACCGTAGTAATTTCTTTGTACAATCATGAATCGCCACAACAATAGAAATAACGACAACAACGTTAAGGGGGATTCCAATGGAAAACCTTCGTTCGTTAGGGGACATCATGTGCTACAGGTGATACCCGATCGTCATCAAGCTACTGTCAGCAAAATAAAGATAAAACAAACTCTAAACATAGGTACTTGAAATGTGAGAGCACTCAGGCAGAAGGGTAAACTAGAAAACATAATACAAGAAATGAAAAGAATGTGTTTACAATTACTGGGACTTTGCGAAATGAGATACACCGGATCAGTAAAAAGAGTTCTTAAATGTTATGTAGAGCCAGTCTTAACATATGGATGCGAATCATGGACAATAGGACAACAGACAAGAAAATCACTGGAGTCTGTAGAAATGTGGTTTTACAGAAGAATGTTGAGAGTACCATGGACAGCTAAGAAGAGTAATGAAGATGTTCTGAGAGAGGTCAAAGCAAAAAGAGATATAATTTCCAATATTTGGAAGAAATAATCATCATTTATTGGCCATGTAATGAGAAGATAACAACTGGAATATATTGTAACAACTGGAAAAATTGTGGGACGAAGAGATAGAGGGAAGCAAAGAGAACAAATAACAGACAGCTTAAGAAAATGGCTTGGCAGAAGGTCAACAACAGAAATGATAAATAGCGGCCGAGATCTAAAGTTGTGGAGAGACATGATGACCTACGCCAGCAGGCCCGGTACTTGATGATGATGATTGGAAAGAATTATAAAATAATTTATAATACAAAAGCCAGCTATATATTAAAATGTAGAGAGAAAATAAATATTTTTTGAAGCATTTTATCTCGGAGACCACAAACACAAATTATAATGGTTACCTTTCAAAACTGAACGGACTTTATTTGGCTTGTCAGCGCAATAAATCTGGCAAACTTATGTCAACCAAAAATTGAACCAAAACGGCCCTATATATACAGAGAATAATAGAACAAAGAAGTATGTGTTAGCACTCGGAAAAATTGACAGACAAACAACAATAGAAAAAAACGAAGAACAATATATGGTCCGAAGTGGGATCGAACCCGTACTCAGTGGCACCGCGCCTTGCCACGAGAAGCCGAACGCTTGGCACACTACCACGCAGCCAACTAAAAAATTGGCTATTGCAGTAGTGTCTTACACGATGACGTTCTCAATGACTATAGCATAGGGTAACGATCACAGACCGGAAATAAATTGTATATTTGTACTTTCCTATTAATGCAAGTATCTCCCAGTAGGGCTGAATACTTGTGTTGTAGACAAACATTTATTGGACGAAACAGCACGAATAGTAGTTCCCAGTGATTATATACTGGGTACAAATAATAATACATAAATATTATTATATGGGGAACTTCCGAGGCGATAATAGGGAATAATAGAACAAAGAAGTATGTGTTAGCACTCGGAAAAATTGACAGACAAACAACAATAGAAAAAAACGAAGAACAATATATGGTCCGAAGTGGGATCGAACCCGTACTCAGTGGCACCGCGCCTTGCCACGAGAAGCCGAACGCTTGGCACACTACCACGCAGCCAACTAAAAAATTGGCTATTGCAGTAGTGTCTTACACGATGACGTTCTCAATGACTATAGCATAGGGTAACGATCACAGACCGGAAATAAATTGTATATTTGTACTTTCCTATTAATGCAAGTATCTCCCAGTAGGGCTGAATACTTGTGTTGTAGACAAACATTTATTGGACGAAACAGCACGAATAGTAGTTCCCAGTGATTATATACTGGGTACAAATAATAATACATAAATATTATTATATGGGGAACTTCCGAGGCGATAATAGGGAATAATAGAACAAAGAAGTATGTGTTAGCACTCGGAAAAATTGACAGACAAACAACAATAGAAAAAAACGAAGAACAATATATGGTCCGAAGTGGGATCGAACCCGTACTCAGTGGCACCGCGCCTTGCCACGAGAAGCCGAACGCTTGGCACACTACCACGCAGCCAACTAAAAAATTGGCTATTGCAGTAGTGTCTTACACGATGACGTTCTCAATGACTATAGCATAGGGTAACGATCACAGACCGGAAATAAATTGTATATTTGTACTTTCCTATTAATGCAAGTATCTCCCAGTAGGGCTGAATACTTGTGTTGTAGACAAACATTTATTGGACGAAACAGCACGAATAGTAGTTCCCAGTGATTATATACTGGGTACAAATAATAATACATAAATATTATTATATGGGGAACTTCCGAGGCGATAATAGGGAATAATAGAACAAAGAAGTATGTGTTAGCACTCGGAAAAATTGACAGACAAACAACAATAGAAAAAAACGAAGAACAATATATGGTCCGAAGTGGGATCGAACCCGTACTCAGTGGCACCGCGCCTTGCCACGAGAAGCCGAACGCTTGGCACACTACCACGCAGCCAACTAAAAAATTGGCTATTGCAGTAGTGTCTTACACGATGACGTTCTCAATGACTATAGCATAGGGTAACGATCACAGACCGGAAATAAATTGTATATTTGTACTTTCCTATTAATGCAAGTATCTCCCAGTAGGGCTGAATACTTGTGTTGTAGACAAACATTTATTGGACGAAACAGCACGAATAGTAGTTCCCAGTGATTATATACTGGGTACAAATAATAATACATAAATATTATTATATGGGGAACTTCCGAGGCGATAATAGGGAATAATAGAACAAAGAAGTATGTGTTAGCACTCGGAAAAATTGACAGACAAACAACAATAGAAAAAAACGAAGAACAATATATGGTCCGAAATGGGATCGAACCCGTACTCAGTGGCACCGCGCCTTGCCTTGTTCGGCTTCTCGTGGCAAGGCGCGGTGCCACTGAGTACGGGTTCGATCCCACTTCGGACCATATATTGTTCTTCGTTTTTTTCTATTGTTGTTTGTCTGTCAATTTTTCCGAGTGCTAACACATACTTCTTTGTTCTATTATTCCCTATTATCGCCTCGGAAGTTCCCCATATAATAATATTTATGTATTATTATTTGTACCCAGTATATAATCACTGGGAACTACTATTCGTGCTGTTTCGTCCAATAAATGTTTGTCTACAACACAAGTATTCAGCCCTACTGGGAGATACTTGCATTAATAGGAAAGTACAAATATACAATTTATTTCCGGTCTGTGATCGTTACCCTATGCTATAGTCATTGAGAACGTCATCGTGTAAGACACTACTGCAATGGCCAATTTTTTAGTTGGCTGCGTGGAAGTGTGCCAAGCGTTCGGCTTCTCGTGGCAAGGCGCGGTGCCACTGAGTACGGGTTCGATCCCACTTCGGACCATATATTGTTCTTCGTTTTTTTCTATTGTTGTTTGTCTGTCAATTTTTCCGAGTGCTAACACATACTTCTTTGTTCTATTATTCCCTATTATCGCCTCGGAAGTTCCCCATATAATAATATTTATGTATTATTATTTGTACCCAGTATATAATCACTGGGAACTACTATTCGTGCTGTTTCGTCCAATAAATGTTTGTCTACAACACAAGTATTCAGCCCTACTGGGAGATACTTGCATTAATAGGAAAGTACAAATATACAATTTATTTCCGGTCTGTGATCGTTACCCTATGCTATAGTCATTGAGAACGTCATCGTGTAAGACACTACTGCAATAGCCAATTTTTTAGTTGGCTGCGTGGTAGTGTGCCAAGCGTTCGGCTTCTCGTGGCAAGGCGCGGTGCCACTGAGTACGGGTTCGATCCCACTTCGGACCATATATTGTTCTTCGTTTTTTTCTATTGTTGTTTGTCTGTCAATTTTTCCGAGTGCTAACACATACTTCTTTGTTCTATTATTCCCTATTATCGCCTCGGAAGTTCCCCATATAATAATATTTATGTATTATTATTTGTACCCAGTATATAATCACTGGGAACTACTATTCGTGCTGTTTCGTCCAATAAATGTTTGTCTACAACACAAGTATTCAGCCCTACTGGGAGATACTTGCATTAATAGGAAAGTACAAATATACAATTTATTTCCGGTCTGTGATCGTTACCCTATGCTATAGTCATTGAGAACGTCATCGTGTAAGACACTACTGCAATAGCCAATTTTTTAGTTGGCTGCGTGGAAGTGTGCCAAGCGTTCGGCTTCTCGTGGCAAGGCGCGGTGCCACTGAGTACGGGTTCGATCCCACTTCGGACCATATATTGTTCTTCGTTTTTTTCTATTGTTGTTTGTCTGTCAATTTTTCCGAGTGCTAACACATACTTCTTTGTTCTATTATTCCCTATTATCGCCTCGGAAGTTCCCCATATAATAATATTTATGTATTATTATTTGTACCCAGTATATAATCACTGGGAACTACTATTCGTGCTGTTTCGTCCAATAAATGTTTGTCTACAACACAAGTATTCAGCCCTACTGGGAGATACTTGCATTAATAGGAAAGTACAAATATACAATTTATTTCCGGTCTGTGATCGTTACCCTATGCTATAGTCATTGAGAACGTCATCGTGTAAGACACTACTGCAATAGCCAATTTTTTAGTTGGCTGCGTGGTAGTGTGCCAAGCGTTCGGCTTCTCGTGGCAGGCGCGGTGCCACTGAGTACGGGTTCGATCCCACTTCGGACCATATATTGTTCTTCGTTTTTTTCTATTGTTGTTTGTCTGTCAATTTTTCCGAGTGCTAACACATACTTCTTTGTTCTATTATTCCCTATTATCGCCTCGGAAGTTCCCCATATAATAATATTTATGTATTATTATTTGTACCCTATATATACAGAGAGGGAATAATGTGAAATCCTGGTTGGGCTTTTCCTAACATCCGTGTTTGTAATAGAATATTCGGTAACATTGTCCCTCTTTTTTTGTCAGACTGAATGCAGTAAACAAAAAGGAGGTGATGGAATAAAAGACTAGCACCTAATAGCGACCCACTGTCACGTAGATCGTAAGTTTAATTTTTAAATCCAACTTTAGAAAATGTCCGTAAGAATAAGTTAGGCTCTTCTTGTTTGCAAAACCTGCTACATCCGTATTCCAAGACGCTCTTTTGTCCAGCGACGATCTTCTGTAACTGCCAGGTAGGTAATTCGCTGTCGTCATCATCATCACGTGCAAACCGGTTGGCGTGGGTGATTATGTCCTTCCACAATCTTCTATCCACAGTGCATCGTATCAATTCTGTTGTTGACTGTTTTCCATGCCATGACACCAAGCTATCCAGTATTTTCACTCTTTGTCTTCAGCTGTCTCTCTTTCCCTGTATTTTGCCAGTTGTAACCAAGTATTTCAACTTTCATCTTCTCATGATAAGAAAAATGTTGATTTTTTATTTCTGATGATTTTTAGGAACTCCCGTTTTGTGTTGGCCTTTTTTTAGAATTACCGCATTGGTCTTTTCAGCTGTCCAGGGAACTCTCAACATTTTTCTGAGAAATCCCATCTCTGTGGCCTCTAATCAATATGGTATAAGGATGTGTTTTATCTCCCTTGTTGTTTGGAACTGCCATCGACTTCACAATACAGAAGTGACGTCAACGCAACAAAAACATTGTAACAACAAAAAGATCTTAATTAGAGGACCTTAATTTTGTGGACGATATAGTTCTTATCAATAACAATGTGAACATAATGCAAGAAAATAAAAACAATAACAATGTGAACATAATGCAAGAAAATAAAAACAATAACAATGTGAACATAATGCAAGAAAATAAAAACAATAACAATGTGAACATAATGCAAGAAAATAAAAACAATAACAATGTGAACATAATGCAAGAAAATAAAAACAATAACAATGTGAACATAATGCAAGAAAATAAAAACAATAACAATGTAAACATAATGCAAGAAAACAACAACAAATTACACGTCGTCAATGGATAGACAAGTTTGATTTGAGATCAATCAAGAAAAGATAAAATTATTGAAAATACAATTCGCTAAGAAGGAAAAATATACCTTGAAGGATAAACAATGGAAGAAGTAGATCACTTTGTATATCTTGGAAGCTGTATAGATCAAGGAGAGACAAAGAAATAAGTTGGAATCAGAATAGGCAGGAATGATTTTCAGAAACTTTGATAAAATATGGAAATCAAAATTATTAAGAACAAAAACAAAGCTCCAGATTTTCAAATCAAATGTTTTATCCACCCTTACTTCTGAATGTGAGAGCAGGAAAACAACTAAAGAAATAGAAAATAAACTGGAGGCATTTGATAACAAATATCTGAGGAAAGTACTTTGTTTACCAAGGAATGAGTTCAAGACTAGTGCAGAGATAAGAGAAATGACAAAGCTGACAAAAATATCATCTATAATCGAGAAAAGAAGGTGGTCATACGTTGGCCATTTGATTAAAAGAGACAACAAGAGAATTTCAAAGCAGGCCCTTAAATGAGAACTAGAGGGTAAAAGAAAAAGAGGCCGGGCTAGAGAAAGACTAAAAAGAACGGGCAACAGCAGCAGGCATCAACCCGCACGCTGAGATTGAACAACTCGCCCCGAACAGATCGATACACTGCAGATCATGTGCAAGGTCTGATGCTTGATAACAAAGGTCGTCCGGACACAGATAGTCTAGAATGTCTGCCCTCTGTGCTGTCTTGGCCTGGAAATGACAATAGAGAGACTAGAAGACGCTATCACTAAATGGATGACTTCGGTTTTGTCGAGATGTTAGAATTTCTCAACATAGATACAACAAGGTGAAAGAGACTTTCTGAACATAGATACAACAAGGTGAAAGAGACTTTCTGAACATAGATACAACAAGATAAAAAAGACTTTCTGAACATAGATACAACAAGATAAAAGAGACTTTCTGAACATAGATACAACAAGATAAAAGAGACTTTCTGAACATAGATACAACAAGATGTCAGAAACTTTCTGAACATAGATACAACAAGATAAAAGAGACTTTCTGAACATAGATACAACAAGATAAAAGAGACTTTCTGAACATAGATACAACAAGATAAAAGAGACTTTCTGAACATAGATACAACAAGATAAAAGAGACTTTCTGAACATAGATACAACAAGATAAAAGAGACTTTCTGAACATAGATACAACAAGATAAAAGAGACTTTCTGAACATAGATACAACAAGATAAAAGAGACTTTCTGAATATAGATACAACAAGATAAAAGAGACTTTCTGAACATAGATACAACAAGAAAAAAGAGACTTTCTGAACATAGATACAACAAGATAAAAGAGACTTTCTGAACATAGATACAACAAGATGAAAGAGACTTTCTGAACATAGATACAACAAGATAAAAGAGACTTTCTGAACATAGATACAACAAGGTGAAAGAGACTTTCTGAACATAGATACAACAAGATTAAAGAGACTTTCTGAACATAGATACAACAAGATGAAAGAGACTTTCTGAACATAGATACAACAAGGTGAAAGAGACTTTCTGAACATAGATACAATAAGATAAAAAAGACTTTCTGAACATAGATACAACAAGATAAAAGAGACTTTCTGAACATAGATACAACAAGATAAAAGAGACTTTCTGAACATAGATACAACAAGATTAAAAAGACTTTCTGAACATAGATACAACAAGATGTCAGAAACTTTCTGAACATAGATACAACAAGATGACAGAGACTCTATGGACAAAGATGCAATAAGATGAAATATTAGCTACATTAAGTAATAATAAATTTTATTAAAATGGCACTATAGAGTAATATTGGTAAAACAAAGATAATGAAACGAGACAAGACATGTTGAAGCAGAAGTGGAAAAAGCGCCAAACGAGATAATAAAGGCAAGATGCACTTCCCTGCATTGCTTGGCCTATGGGGAATATGGTGTTAGTGACCAGATTTTTCTATGACCACAGCAGATATTTGGGTGTGTGGTCGGTATTACGCCAGGGCGCCTTTACTTCCTAGAAAATTATCTGGTACCCATTTATAGAGACTGGTTGGATCCCCGAGCCGTGTCAGTCCGAAAAAAAAATCCCGCCACTTTTGGGAGACGAACTCTGATCCTTCTGGTCAGGAAGCGAGGACACTAACCACTCAACCACTGATTCTCCTAGACGAGAAAGCAGGTTACTTTACATGCTTGGTCTACATTGTCAACAGGGAAAAGCTGAGGGAGGCGTTAAGCAGGGAATAAATAAAGCAAGACGACCTCTCATCAAACTTATCACCATCAACAGTCAACAACAGAACTGATACGATGCATAAATCCTAAACCAGGAGCACGGCAAAGATTGATTGAGAGTTGCCTCAACTGATGTAGAATCTGTGTCCGGATTACATGAGGTGTCGTTGTTATCAAACAGGAAAGTAGGTTCGGATTTTTGGGCATATTTGTAAATAAAATCCACGTATTGACACTGGGGTCCGAAAATTTCGTGCTCACAACTGTCATTGTTTGGGCATATCCCTGTAGTTTTGTCACAAACTGAGTTATTATAGCAGTGACATTGTAACGAACAATTTGCCCAAACCAACCGTGGCACAAGTAAGGTCATTAGCTTCCATGGTCGCTAACGAAGCCAGGGAATAAAGACTTGATCTACAGCGATGGTTAACGAACTATGTACAAACATTTATTATCAAACCCGTGATTACATTTCAAAAAAATCCGCCAACTCACTGTGGTAACAGATAGCATGAAATTCTCTAATAGAATGAGATGAACCGTTGGAGACAAGGAAAGTCAACATTGTTTACATGGCTTGGACGCAGGAAGCGTCCATTTTCTAAAGATTCTAGACGTGGAGGATGTTATGAAAACTGTAATAAAGTGTGTGAATTTAATAAAAGGCGGGAATCGATCTTTGACACACCGAAAGTTTATACATTTTCTATCAGAAGTTGAGGCAGAATATGGCGATTTGGTGCTTTACACACAAGTATGCTGGCTAAGCAGAGGGAATTGTTGCAGGCGGTTTTTTGCTTTGAGAAACGAGACAAAGCAGTTTTTAGAGAAACATGATACCAACAAAGAACTGATCAGAAAAATGTCTGATCCACATTTTAACAGCGTATTGGCCTTTTTAACTGATATCACCCAGCACATGAATGAAATCAACGTGAAGCTACAGGGACGTTCCCAAACAGTCTCAGATTTGGTAGGACACCTAGATGGATTTATAAGTCAACTAAAGGTTTTTAGATTTACCCTGGCTAAAGAAAACTTCATTCATTTTCCTTCGTGCAAAGAATTGATTGAGGAGCGCAGTGACACTGATTTCAAATTTTCTGTATTAATGTTAGACAAACTATTGGAGCAATTCAATGAACGATTTTCTGACTTCAGTGGTATACGACCAGAACTGGCATTGTTTAACAATCCTATGAAGTGTGACATTTTCCAACAACATGACAATTTTCAGCTGGAGTTATGTGACCTCCAAAGTGACCCTTTTTCCAATCAAGGATGGAGATAGGAGTTGACTTTTGGAAACTTGTGTCACAGGAAAAATATCCCGCATTTAGTGATTTCAGTTTGAAAATTTTTTCTATGTTTGAAAGCACATATATATGTGAATGCGCTTTTTCAACAATGAAGGCGATTAAATCGTCACAAAGAAACCGACTCACTGATGGCCACCTTCAGGATTTATTACGAATATCATCATCATCTTTACACATTGACTTTGATGAACTTGTTGCTGCACATGAACGTCCACATTGTTCTCATTAAGGTTTGTTACATGTCAACTTTAAAATGACCTAACTAAAACATGTTTGTTAAACAATATAAATAGCAACTTTTATTCATTTTTATAAATCAACTAGGCATTTTTAACTCTGTTGCAATAAAATGATTTATGTAAGCAAATAATGCCGATAAATAACAAAAATATTACCTTAAAACAAATGCCAAGTTTATTTGTATTGATGTTGTTATGTGTGTGGCCCGCCACAAAAAAAAAAAAAAAAATAATAATTAAAAAGTGGCCCGCCATTTGAAAGAAATTGGCCATCCCTGTGTTAAACGAATGAAAGGAAACAGCCTTAGAGATAAGAAATGAATAACTGAGAAAAAGGATAGGAATAACCCCCGCCATATACTATATAAAGAAACAACAGATACAATGGTTTGGCTACGTGACAAGGCAGAAAGATCACAACACAACGAGCCCTCAATAAACGTTGCAAGAACACCAGACCTAGTAGCCGACCATGAAAAAGATGGACTGACGGAATATTAGAAACACTAGGAAACATAACAGCAGCAGAGGCGAACAGAAGAGCAAAACACCGCAAATTATATCTCCCCTCGACGCTGAAAGACAAATGAGGAAGGAAAGCGGAAGAAGAAGAAGAAGATACTCCTCTATGGGAAGTGTCAGAAGGAGAGTGGTCATCAAAGTTACACTGCGTCTGTGACGGTATGCTTCTTGGTTACGGCAATGGTTACATCATAGCTATTTATAGATTTACAGGTGAGCTGGTGGTTGAATCGACGACTTAAAGTTAAAGGTAAGGGTAAGGATAAGGGTAAGGGTAAAGGTAAGGGTAAAGGTAAGGGTAAAGGTAAGGGTAAAGATAAGGGTAAAGGTTAAGGTTAAGGTAAAGGCAAAGGTAAGGGTAAGGATAAGGGTAAGGTTAAAGGGAAGGGTAAAGGTAAAGGTAAAGGTAAGGATAAGGGTAAAGGTAAGGGTAATGGTAAAGGTAAGGGTAAGGGTAAAGGTAAGGGTAAGGTTAAAGGTAAGGTAAAGGTAAGGTAAAGGTAAGGTAAAGGTAAAGAGTAAAGGTAAATGGTATTATAAAGTACGAAATTTGAATAGGCTTCTTAGCACGCGCGTTTTCCCCCATATGAGCTCGGCCGCCTATACAGGAGTGTTCGTAGATTTCTGGATAGTGTCGCTTCAAGCATGGAAACTCACGATGGGAGACGGCATTCCTCACCTTCTCAGAGTACTACCCTGGTACCCATAATTGGCAGCGGCTGGGTCGACCGCGGGGATACCTTTCTCTCCAACTAGTACAACTCGCACTACTTCCAATGTGAATGGAACGCAGGTTATCCGAACAGCGTTAGCTTAGAGCATCGATTGAACTGAGGAAAGAGATGTAAGGGAGAACGGTCGTTTCCTAGTTCATCTGTTGGACACCAGCTTAGTCTAAAGGAGATGAAGAAACATCACATAGCAGTGACATACATACATCTATGTAGCAAATAGTCATAACGTAGCGCAACATTAAAATTGTACATAACAGCACGAGGACTGCTGCAATCCTGGCCAAAATAAATTATGAAAGAGATTGTAGATGGCATTTGCTGCAATCCTGGCCAAGATAAATTATAAAAGAGATTGTAGATGGCATTTGCTGCAATCCTGGCCAAGATAAATTATAAAAGAGATTGTAGATGGCATTTGCTGCAATCCTGGCCAAGATAAATTATAAAAGAGATTGTAGATGGCATTTGCTGCAATCCTGGCCAAGATAAATTATAAAAGAGATTGTAGATGGCATTTGCTGCAATCCTGGCCAAGATAAATTATAAAAGAGATTGTAGATGGCATTTGCTGCAATCCTGGCCAAGATAAATTATAAAAGAGATTGTAGATGGCATTTGCTGCAATCCTGGCCAAGATAAATTATAAAAGAGATTGTAGATGGCATTTGCTGCAATCCTGGCCAAGATAAATTATAAAAGAGATTGTAGATGGCATTTGCTGCAATCCTGGCCAAGATAAATTATAAAAGAGATTGTAGATGGCATTTGCTGCAATCCTGGCCAAGATAAATTATAAAAGAGATTGTAGATGGCATTTGCTGCAATCCTGGCCAAGATAAATTATAAAAGAGATTGTAGATGGCATTTGCTGCAATCCTGGCCAAGATAAATTATAAAAGAGATTGTAGATGGCATTTGCTGCAATCCTGGCCAAGATAAATTATAAAAGAGATTGTAGATGGCATTTGCTGCAATCCTGGCCAAGATAAATTATAAAAGAGATTGTAGATGGCATTTGCTGCAATCCTGGCCAAGATAAATTATACAAGAGATTGTAGATGGCATTTGCTGCAATCCTGGCAAACACAAACTAGAGAAGAAGTTTACGTGACATTTACAGCAATCCTAGGTACCAGAAATGAGCACAGAAGTTGCACATGACATTTGCTCAATCAACCCAGCATAAACTAGAAAATAAAGTTGAACATGATAGCATGACATCATAAATTATAAAAATAAATATAAGTAAACATCTGTAAAGTGTTGTACACTATAGTGAAGGAAAGTAGAAATAAAGGCGTCAACTTCAATAGCAAAAAGACAGAAGTAATGGTAACAACAAAGGAAAAGTCATCACCTCAGTGAACAATAAATACAAGTGGAACAATATTAAAACAGGTAAATGAATTTAAATATTTGGGAACTTTGTTAACCTCAGATGGGAGAGGTATAACAGAGGTGAGATACAGAGTGGCTCAGGCAAAAGCAGCTTTCCAGAAAATGGGGAAGTTACTGTGCAACCCATTGTTGACAATAGAAACAAGAAAGAGAGTTTTTAAATGTTATGTAGAGACAGTCTAACATATGGATGTGTATCATGGACAATAGGACAACAGATAAGAAAATCACTGCAGGCTGTAGAAATCTGGTTTTACAGAAGAATGTTGAGAACAATATGGACAGCTAAGAAGAGTAATGAAAACGTTCTGAAAGAGGCCAAATAAAAGGAAAGCCAATATCCAATATTAGGAAGAAACAATCATCATTTATTAGCCATGTAATGAGAAGAGAACAACTGGAATATATTGTAACAACTGGGAAAATCGAAGGACGAAGAGATAGAGGGAAGCAAAGAGAAAAGATACCAGGGAACTTAAGAGAATGGTTAGGCAGATGGTCAACAACGGACATGATAAATAACTGTCGAGATCGAAAGTTGTAGAGAGACATGATCTCCTACGCCATCATGCACGGTATTTGATGATGATTATGATGATGATGAAAATCTGTAAAAACAATGATCAGTACAAATTCTAAATCAAAACGCTGTTCGTGACACTATGATAACTAAGGTAATTACATTTAACATAAATTATATAATAGAGCCAAATGGTGTACCGTAGTTCAAGCCCATTATAAAATAGATTAATAACAAATTGAATACGTGACCTTACACGTCTCCTATGAGGACAAAAGAAAATCTGTGACGAAAATGTCGAACTTGACCTGACACACTTCCTCTTTATATTCTCTATATATATATATAGGGTGTCTCTTTAATGACTGTGCATTTTTTGTTGTTGAAATAATTACGCACCTAAATTTTATCTATGTATGACGTAATAGTTCAAGCACCATTTACGTGTTCATTTAAACATCACTGCTACATGATAGATCTGGCTTACAATGGTGTTAACGATTGAAGAAAGAGTATTTATAGTGGTGCATGTGTTCCGTAACGGCGGCAAGTATTCGAATGGGGTTGTTGAACAATTTGTGAATAGATTTCCTGATACACCAGTGCCTCATCGAAATACTGTGAGTAATTTAATAATCAAATTTCAAAACACCGGTAGTGTACATGATCCAGGACAGCATTCTAATGAGTCCTGGCAAATCAATAAGAAAGCTGGCTCAACAAGTACACAAATCAAGCAGTACTGTTCATAGAGTTCTGAAAAATAAATTAAAGTTACATCCGTACAAATTTTCCGTCGTTCCTCAATTAAAAGAATTAGATCACCAATCCAGAATTAATTATTGTATGTGGTTTGAGGATTTTCTAGCCCAAGAAGGTGAGGAAATCCTTGATTTCACTTTCTTCACAGATGAAGCATGGTTCCTTTTGTCTGGGTACGTGAATAGGCAGAATGATCGTCTTTGGAGTGATGAAAATCCACATGCATTGCACCCAGTGCCTCTCCACGATCAGAAAGTAGGAGTGTGGTGTGCAATGAGTCGTCAGCGGATAATCGGCCCAATTTTCTTCTATGACACAATAAATTCAGAAAGATACAGGATTAACATACTGGAGCGATTCGTAACCCAACTTTCTGAGCCAGAAATTGAAAAGGCTTGGTTTCAACAAGATGGCGCAACTGCTCACACTGCTGTAAAATCACTGGAATTTTTATATGAAATTTTTGCTAATCGTATAATCTCTCGCGGAATTTGGCCTGCACGGTCTCCTGATCTTACTCCCATGGACTACTATCTCTGGGGTGAACTGAAAGGAAAAGTGTACGAAAACAATCCCCACACACTCGATGAGCTGCAGGTTTCAATCGCCAACAACATTAATAATGTTACACAGCCCATACTGCGTAAGGTTTTTGACAATATGAAAAAAACGTATCAACATTTGCCAACTAAAACGTGGTGGATATTTCGAATACCTTTTGTGAATAGTGATGTTATATGTTTAACTTTACCGAAAAAGGAACAAGCTACAGCAGTACATGATGCGTGATTCACATAAATAAATTGAAACAACTAGATTTTCAAATAATGCACAGTCATTAAAGAAACACCCACCGATCTGGAAGACCTTCAATTTCACAAGACCAAATTATGGAACTCCAAGACAGAATTACAATGAGTCCAAATGCATCTTTAAACCACTTGTCTCAACAGGTGCAAATATCTAAGAGTTCTGTTCACAAGGTTTTAAGAAGTGAACTACACTATCGTCCATACAAATTAACTGAAGTGTCTCAACTCCAAGAAAGAGATTATGAATTCCGTTTAAACTACTGCATGTGGTTTCAGAATTTTATTTATGAACATGGCGCTGCCATCCTTGACGTCACTTTTTTCACTGATGAGGCCTGGTTTCATTTATCCGGTTATGTGAACAGTCAGAACAATCGGCTGTGGAGCAGTGAAAACCCCCATGAATTTCATCAAGTGCCGCTTTACGATCAAAAAGTCGGAGTGTGGTGCGCTATAAGTCGTATGCGGATAATAGGACCTATATTTTTAATGAAACAATAAATGCAGAACATTACCGTACTTTAATTCTGGAACCGTTCATAGCACACCTTACAGAACGGGAAATTATGGAATCCTGGTTTCAGCAGGATGGGGCAACAGCACACACAGCCACAACAACACTCAATTATTTAGAAAGCATATTTGCAAATCGCATTATTTCACGTGGAATCTGGCCTGCTCGTTCACCAGATCTAACACCCCCAGATTATTATCTGTGGGGGGCATTGAAGGGGAAAGTTTATGAAAATAATCCGCAGACAATTAATGACCTAAAGACTGAAATAGTAGACAAGATTAAACAAATATCACCAGACATTATTCTGAAGGTTTTCGCAAATATGGAAAGACGAATCACGACATGTCTTGAGGCCCGTGGTGGACATTTTCAACATATGCTTTAGGCACTTTATTGTGTTAATACCAACATTACCCATTATAAACTCGCCGATAGCAGTCAAGTATATTTGAATATTTTACAATTTGTGTGACGCATTAGTTAACCGCATTTCTGGTGACGTTTTTCTTCCGAGAGTAGAAATTCACTGCACTGCGACTTTAAAAACACCCTGTATATATACACACATAGGGAGCCGCGATAGCTCAGTGGTTAGTGAACTGGACTACAAAGGACAAGAGGTAAGGTTCTATCCCAACCGACAGCTTCCGGGTTTACCCAGTTTTAAATGGGTACCCGATTTTTTTCTGGGAAAATAAAGCGGCACTGGGGTAATACCGACCACATAACCCTAAAAATCATGTGCTGAATGTCTGTAAAAATTATGGTCACTAATACTATATTGACACACACTGCGGAAGCCAACTGAGAGTGTTACACAACATGCCCTTTTTTTTGGAATCCCCAGGGGAAAAGACAAAGAGGAAGACCAAGGATTTCCTGGAGAAGACAGATAGAACCAGAGATGAAGATGATGGGGAAGACATGGAATGATCTTTAAAGAATGGCAAAAAAACAGAAAAGACTTAGAAAGTGTTTGTTGAAGACCTATGCTCCACTAGGAGCTAAAAAGGTAGAAGAGGGAGAAGAAAAACCATATTCCCTATTCGTCACTTGGCGACAGGGCAAACAAGGATGGAGGAAGGATATACTTGCATATATATATATATATATATATATTAGAGAACCACGTTCTGCTGTAATTAATTATACTATTGGGGATGGGGGAAGGGGGTAGGGGAGGGTGAGTATGTAATATATCGTAATCGTATCCTGCTCCGATTATCCATTGAGCCCATTCACCCCTCTCCTCTATTCACCAAAAAAAAAAAACATAAGAAAACCTTTAACATAACAAAATAAAAGTGTCAAATTTACAAGTATATTTGATTTGTGCATCTAGCCCAGGGGGGACTATATAGTGCTTCTTCATAATCGTATTTCTTCTTTGTTTGCTCTCATGCTAATTCTAAAGAGGAAGTGTGTCAGGTCAAGTTCGACATTTTCGTCACAGATTTTCTTTTGTCCTCATAGGAGACGTGTAAGGTCACGTATTCAATTTGTTATTAATCTATTTTATAATGGGCTTGAACTACGGTACACCATTTGGCTCTTTTATATAATTTATGTTAAATGTAATTACCTTAGTTATCATAGTGTCACGAACAGCGTTTTGATTTAGAATTTGTACTGATCATTGTTTTTACAGATTTTCATCATCATCATAATCATCATCAAATACCGTGCATGATGGCGTAGGAGATCATGTCTCTCCACAACTTTCGATCTCGACAGTTATTTATCATGTCCGTTGTTGACCATCTGCCTAACCATTCTCTTAAGTTCCCTGGTATCTTTTCTCTTTGCTTCCCTCTATCTCTTCGTCCTTCGATTTTCCCAGTTGTTACAATATATTCCAGTTGTTCTCTTCTCATTACATGGCTAATAAATGATGATTGTTTCTTCCTAATATTGGATATTGGCTTTCCTTTTATTTGGCCTCTTTCAGAACGTTTTCATTACTCTTCTTAGCTGTCCATATTGTTCTCAACATTCTTCTGTAAAACCAGATTTCTACAGCCTGCAGTGATTTTCTTATCTGTTGTCCTATTGTCCATGATACACATCCATATGTTAGACTGTCTCTACATAACATTTAAAAACTCTCTTTCTTGTTTCTATTGTCAACAATGGGTTGCACAGTAACTTCCCCATTTTCTGGAAAGCTGCTTTTGCCTGAGCCACTCTGTATCTCACCCATGTTATACCTCTCCCATCTGAGGTTAACAAAGTTCCCAAATATTTAAATTCATTTACCTGTTTTAATATTGTTCCACTTGTATTTATTGTTCACTGAGGTGATGACTTTTCCTTTGTTGTTACCATTGCTTCTGTCTTTTTGCTATTGAAGTTGACGCCTTTATTTCTACTTTCCTTCACTATAGTGTCCAACACTTTACAGATGTTTACTTATATTTATTTTTATAATTTATGATGTCATGCTATCATGTTCAACTTTATTTTCTAGTTTATGCTGGGTTGATTGAGCAAATGTCATGTGCAACTTCTGTGCTCATTTCTGGTACCTAGGATTGCTGTAAATGTCACGTAAACTTCTTCTCTAGTTTGTGTTTGCCAGGATTGCAGCAAATGCCACCTACAATCTCTTTTATAATGTATCTTGACCAGGATTGCAGCAAATGCCATCTACAATCTCTTTTATAATTTATCTTGGCCAGGATTGCAGCAAATGCCATCTACAATCTCTTTTATAATTTATCTTGGCCAGGATTGCAGCAAATGCCATCTAAAATCTCTTTTATAATTTATCTTGGCCAGGATTGCAGCAAATGCCATCTACAATCTCTTTTATAATTTATCTTGGCCAGGATTGCAGCAAATGCCATCTACAATCTCTTTTATAATTTATCTTGGCCAGGATTGCAGCAAATGCCATCTACAATCTCTTTTATAATTTATCTTGGCCAGGATTGCAGCAAATGCCATCTACAATCTCTTTTATAATTTATCTTGGCCAGGATTGCAGCAAATGCCATCTACAATCTCTTTTATAATTTATCTTGGCCAGGATTGCAGCAAATGCCATCTACAATCTCTTTTATAATTTATCTTGGCCAGGATTGCAGCAAATGCCATCTACAATCTCTTTTATAATTTATCTTGGCCAGGATTGCAGCAAATGTCATCTACAATCTCTTTTATAATTTATCTTGGCCAGGATTGCAGCAAATGCCATCTACAATCTCTTTTATAATTTATCTTGGCCAGGATTGCAGCAAATGCCATCTACAATCTCTTTTATAATTTATCTTGGCCAGGATTGCAGCAGTCCTCGTGCTGTTATGTACAATTTTAATGTTGCGCTACGTTATGACTATTTGCTACATAGATGTATGTATGTCACTGCTATGTGATGTTTCTTCATCTCCTTTAGACTAAGCTGGTGTCCAACAGATGAACTAGGAAACGACCGTTCTCCCTTACATCTCTTTCCTCAGTTCAATCGATGCTCTAAGCTAACGCTGTTCGGATAACCTGCGTTCCATTCACATTGGAAGTAGTGCGAGTTGTACTAGTTGGAGAGAAAGGTATCCCCGCGGTCGACCCAGCCGCTGGCAAATATGGGTACCAGGGTAGTACTCTGAGAAGGTGAGGAATGCCGCCTCCCATCGTGAGTTTCCATGCTTGAAGCGACACTATCCAGAAATCTACGAACACTCCTGTATAGGCGGCCGAGCTCATATGGGGGAAAACGCGCGTGCTAAGAAGCCTATTCAAATTTCGTACTTTATAATACCATTTACCTTTACTCTTTACCTTTACCTTACCTTTACCTTACCCTTACCCTTACCTTTACCATTACCCTTACCTTTACCCTTATCCTTATTCTTACCTTTACCTTTACCCTTCCCTTTAACCTTACCCTTATCCTTACCTTTACCTTTACCTTAACCTTAACCCTTATCTTTACCCTTACCTTTACCCTTACCTTTATCCTTATCTTTACCCTTACCCTTATCCTTATCCTTATCCTTACCCTTACCTTTACCTTTAAGTCGTCGATTCAACCACCAGCTCACCTGTAAATCTATAAATAGCTAAGATGTAACCATTGCCGTAACCAAGAAGCATACCGTCACAGATGCTGTGTAACTTTGATGACCACTCTCCTTCTGACATTTCCCATAAAGGAGTATCTTCTTCCTCTTCCGCTTTCCTTCCTCATTTGTCTTTCAGCGTCGAGGGGAGATATTATTTGCGGTGTTTTGCTCTTCTGTTCGCCTCTGCTGCTGTTATGTTTCCTAGTGTTTCTAATATTCCGTCAGTCCATCTTTTTCATGGTCGGCTATTAGGTCTGGTGTTCTTGCAACGTTTATTGAGGGCTCGTTGTGTTGTGATCTTTCTGCCTTGTCACGTAGCCAAACCATTGTATCTGTTGTTTCTTTATATAGTATATGGCGGGGGTTATTCCTATCCTTTTTCTCAGTTATTCATTTCTTATCTCTAAGGATGTTTCCTTTCATTCGTTTAACACAGGGATGGCCAATTTCTTTCAAATGGCGGGCCACTTTTTAATTATTATTTTTTTTTTTGTGGCGGGCCACACACATAACAACATCAATACAAATAAACTCGGCATTTGTTTTAAAGTAATATTTTTGTTATTTATCGGCATTATTTGCTTACATAAATCATTTTATTCTATTGACCTTTCGAGCCGTAACCGGCCCATAGGGCGTAGACCAAGATACACCTTCTCCTATATGAATTTTTGTTCTAGCAGTTTTCTTTTAAAGATATTTTATCAAATCTCGCCATCTGTCTCTGTTCTGTGCAAGCAGTTCTATCTCATTGAGGGAGCCGATTCCTGCTGCTCTTGCCTCTCTCATCAATGTTCTTCTCAGTGTCTCCCTGGGTCTTCCTCTTTTTCTTTTACCTGTTGTTTCCCATATGAGGGCTTGCTTTGCTATTCGATTATTATCTCTTCTCATCACATGTCCAACGTATGACCATCGTCTTTTCTTTATTACTGAAGATATTAGTGGTTGATTGGCGATTTCTCTAATTTCCTCGTTTGTTTTGAATTCGTTCCATTCTATACCAAGTATTTTCCTTAGACATTTATTTTCGAATGCGTTCAACCTTGCTTCTATATCTCTTGTTGTTTTCCAGCTCTCACACGCATACGTAAGGGTTGATAGTACATTTGATTTGAATAGCCTAAGTTTTGTGTTTGTGCTAATGAGTTTTGATTTCCACAACTTTTCAAGGCTTCTGAAAGACATTGCTGCTTTAGCCAGTCTGATTCTAATTTCTTTGCTCGTATCCCCTTCTCGATCAATGTGACTTCCAAGATAGATGAAGTGATCGATCTCTTCTACTGGTTTGTTTTCCATGTATATTTTGTCACTTGTTGGAATTAAACTTTTCATGACTTTAGTCTTTAAATCATTTTATTGCAAGAGAGTTAAAAATGCCTAGTTGATTTAAAAAAAATGAATAAAATTTGTAATTTATATTGTTTAACAACCATGTTTTAGTTAGGTCATTTTAAAGTTGACATGTAACAAACCTTAATGAGAACAATGTGGACGTTCATGTGCAGCAACAAGTTCATCAAAGTCAATGTGTAAAGATGATGATGATATTCGTAATAAATCCTGAAGGTGGCCATCAGTGAGCCGGTTTCTTTGTGACGATTTAATCTCCTTCATTGTTGAAAAAGCGCATTCCCATATATATGTGCTTCCGAACATAGAAATCATTTTCAAACTGAAATCACTTAATGCGGGATATTTTTCCTGTGACACAAGTTTCTAAAAGTCAACTCCTATCTCCACCCTTGATTAGAAAAAGGGGTCACTGTGGAGGTTACATAACTCCAACTGAAAAGTGTCATGTTGTTGGAAAATGTCGCACTTCATAAGGTTGTTAAACAATGCCAGTTCTGGTCGTATACCACTGAAGTCAGAAAATCGTTCATTGAATTGCTCCAATAGTTTGTCTAACATTAATACAGAAAATTTGAAATCAATGTCACTGCGCTCCTCAATCAATTCTTTGCACGAAGGAAAATGAATGAAGTTTTCTTTAGCCAGGGTAAATCTAAAAACCTTTAGTTGACTTATAAATCCATCTAGGTGTCCTACCAAATCTGAGACTGGGAACGTCCCTGTAGCTTCACGTTGAGTTCATTCATGTGCTGGGTGATATCAGTTAAAAAGGCCAATACGCTGTTAAAATGTGGATCAGACATTTTTCTGATAAGTTCTTTGTTGTCATCATGTTTCTCTAAAAACTGCTTTATCTCGTTTCTCAAAGCAAAAAACCGCCTCAAACAATTCCCTCTGCTTAGCCAGCGTACTTGTGTGTAAAGCACCAAATCGCCATATTCTGCCTCAACTTCTGATAGAAAATGTATAAACTGTCGGTGTGTCAAAGATCGATTCCCGCCTTTTATTAAATTCACACACTTTATTACAGTTTTCATAACATCCTCCACGTCTAGAATCTTTAGAAAATGGACGCTTCCTGCGTCCAAGCCATGTAAACAATGTTGACTTTCCTTGTCTCCAACGGTTTATCTCATTCTATTAGAGAATTTCATGCTATCTGTTACCACAGTGAGTTGGCGGATTTTTTTGAAATGTAATCACGGGTTTGATAATAAATGTTTGTACATAGTTCGTTAACCATCGCTGTAGATCAAGTCTTTATTCCCTGGCTTCGTTAGCGACCATGGAAGCTAATCACCTTACTTGTGCCGACGGTTGGTTTGGGGCAAATTGTTCGTTACAATGTCACAGCTATAATAACTCAGTTTGTGACAAAACTACAGGGACATGCCCAAACAATGACAGTTGTCAGCACGAAATTTTCGGACCCCAGTGTCAGTACTTGGATTTTATTTACAAATATGCCCAAAAATCTGAACCTATTTTCCTGTTTGATAACAACGACACCTCATGTAATCCGGACACAGATTCTACATCAGTTGAGGCAACTCTCAATCAATCTTTGCCGTGCTCCTGGTTTAGGATTTATGCGAATGACTTAAATTATCCGGACAGTTTCACGGTGAAACTAAATGGTTCTGCCTCCTGTAACAATGTATCACGGTTTGTAGTTAGTCCGCACGAGATTGATGTCTTCTGCTCTGGGGCTGGTCTGATCAACAAGTTACGGATTGAAAGGGCGATAGTTGCAAATATCTGCTCCATCTACATTGGCGGGGGGTCGGAAAGCGGCCCTCAAACAGATCACAAACCAGACCGATACATTTGATGCTTGTTATACAGGAGACGGATGTGGACCAGAGGCCGCAGTTAATAGCAAAACAAAGACCAATCTCTATGACAATGACTGCACACACACACACAATGGAGAAGTGGAACCAATTCTGTTTACTGGTATCTGAACTTTGCCACGTCCCAGAAGACTCACACCATTCGAATCTATCATCGAGCTGGCACTATGATTCGGGTAAAGAATGCCACTCTAAAGGCTTTCTCTGACAGTGGCGGAGTAGTGTTTCAGTATAATGATATATCATACCCTAATTTATCTGGGAACACTATTGTAGTCAAAACACAAACGCCAATGGCACACAATAAGATTGAGTTCTCACCGACCATTTCGCAGGCCGACAGTGAACTGACGGTATGTGAGGTGCAAACATTTACAGACACCTATTGTCTGGACGAGCATTCTTGGTCGTTTTGTGCAATGTGTAGTGGGTGTAGTAAAGGCTGCAATGTCATCATCGGTACTTGTCACGGCAACTGTTCACATGGAATCTATGGACACGACTGTTCCGGGTCTTGTCTCAATGTCTGTCCTTTATTTGAGTAAAAATCCGGAAAATGCCTACAATGTTAACATCTTGGCTATACCTGTAATGACACTTGTCCCAATGGTAATTTTGGGCTACAGTGCGAACAGATGTGTTCTGATGGCTGTGACATCATATGTACTCTCAAATGTCCGGACAACTGTTTCAACGACACCTGTGAACAGTCTTTCGGGAATCTGTACATGCAAGAGAATGTTCTATGGGTCAGACTGCACTCTCAAATCTCCGGACAACTGTTTAACGAAACCTGTGATTCCCACGTTCAGAAGAGTCTGCCGACTACAACAAGCCCAAGCATATGGGCACTTTAATGTGTTTCTGTGCTAGACATGGTTCATTTCTTGGTGCTTTTTTAGTGAAGCCATGGCTCATATCTTGCTGTGTTTCTGTCCTAGTCATGGCTCATATCTTAGCTTGTGTGTGATGGCCATGGCTCATATCTTGGTGTGTGTCATGTTAGTCATGTTAGTCATATCTCATATCTCGGTGTGTCCGTGTTAATCATGTCTCATATCTTTATGTGTGTCTGTGTTTAGTCATATCTCATATCTTAGTGTGTACCAGTGGTAATCATATGTCATATCTTTGTGTGTGCATGTCTGGGTTAGTGATATCTCATATCTTTGTGTGCATGTTTATGTTAGTCATGTGTCATATATCTTGATGTGTGCATGTCAATGTCACTTATATCTCATATCTTTATGTACATGTTTATGTTAGTCAGTGTCATATATCTTGATGTGTGTCAGTGTTAGTCATGCCTCGTATCGATGTGTGCATGTCTGTGTTAGTCACATCTCATATCTTTATGTGTGCATGTCTGTGTTAGTCACATCTCATATCTTCATGTGTGCATGTCTGTGTTAGTCACATCTCACATCTTTGCGTGTGTATGTCTGTGTTAGTCACATCTCATATCTTTATGTGTGCATGTCTGTGTTAGTCACATCTCACATCTTTGTGTGTGCATGTCTGTGTTAGTCACATCTCATATCTTTATGTGTGCATGTCTGTGTTAGTCACATCTCACATCTTTGTGTGTGCATGTCTGTGTTAGTCACATCTCACATCTTTGTGCGTTCGTGTCTGTGTTAGTCACATCTCACATCTTTGTGCGTGCAAGTCTGTGTTAGTCACCTCTAGTGACTCGGGCAGATGGTGCTCGTAAACCTGGGAGGGCCGACCATCTAAGGGCAGAATCCCCCTACAGAAAAGCAATCTGCTGCCTTGCAGGAAGATTGGGGACAATCAAAGGCTAGGGAAAGCAAACCCGAATAAAAAGCTGGCTGAAATCGGATGCACTGGTCCACTGGCGCAGAACACAGTGCAACGTTTTAACGGGTGTTCAATCAGAGTGGATCTGGCGAACTCTACTTGTGATGTTCTGTCTGTGGGGGGTGGGGGGGGGGGCGCGATCAACACACTTAGCCTCACAGCTGACTTCATGTGAGAGTCTGGAATCCTTACTCTGATTGAGTCCTGATCGCAGAGAGAGAGAGAGAGAGAGAATCTTGCCACACAGCGCCTCCTGGTGTATAATTCAGTGTAATGCTGGGCAATGAATTTCAGCCTTCCTTAATAATCCAACTAGACCTGTTTGAGTACCACACATTGACTTAGCGCCATCTGTCACTATTGCTGAAAGTCTGTTTATGTCACCGATACCGTTAACAACTTTCATAACTGAATCATAAATGTCTTGACGTTTGATCGTATTATGCAATGAATCTAAAACTAGTAGATCTTCATTGATAATAAAGTCTTTTGAAACAGTTCTTATGAAAATTAAAGGTTGTGCTGTGTCTGATATGTCAGTAGATTCATCCAAAGCCAGAGAAAAGTAAGCGGAATTTGTAACGACACTCTTTAATTTACTAGATATATGAGAACTTATATCCTCAACCCTGCTAGTGACTGTCTGTTTTGATAGTGGAACGCTCTCAAAATGACTGGAAATTTTTTTTCCCCAAATGCACGCGCCATGTTAATAGAACAACGATTTACCAAGTCACTGTTACATAATGATGTTTTTTTATTTCGCTATCTCTGCGCTTACAACAAACGATGCCATTAAGGAACTTATTTGTTTTGTTGTTAATGTAGTAAAAACTTATTTCTGAGCACTAACCGTTTTATTAAAATCGCACACATGTGTAGAAAGTATTGTACCAATGTAGTCCTTGTATTTAGCGGCGTGATGCTGTGTGTAATGCCGTTTAAGATTATACTCTTTATTTACAGACAACACTTGCAAACACACAAGGCACTGCGGTTTGCTATCCTTATTGTTGATAAATAAAAAAAATCATGTTCCCATTTCTCATGAAAAAATCTGATTTTTTTCATGTAATTGACGTTTATTGCTCATATTATACCACGACCGAAACAACAGACAATGAAAACACAGATTACAACAATAGCACTGTTTCCTGTTAAAATGAAACTGTTCACTGTAACTCGACAAAATCAGAATGATCAGATCGGATATATAATTTTGACTGATGAAAAGAGGTTTGGAGAGAAAGAAACTGAAAGTAAAATAATTGTGAGGTGAATGTGTTGGGGTGGATGAGGTGGGTGACTAACAGTATTTCTTGGCGGAAACTGTTTGAACTCACCGAACCGAGAGTCGGCTCTAGAACCATTCGTTGGCTTCTTCCTTTGTTTAAGGCGGTTGTAGGATGATCAAAAGGAAAAAAAGATGGGCCGGGAATGACGGGAAGTCGACGTTAAACTAACTACTAGAGTGTTCCGAGTTTTAAACATAGGTCTACTAGGGAATATTTGAGTTAGCTGTCTCCACGGTAGAATTTAATGTAACACATTTTTAATCAATTTTACCCAGGACGTTTTGCTCAATGCAACCTGATTTTATTTTTTATCCGCCGCGGGCCACAAAAAGGACGTAGCGGGTCATTTGTGGCCCGCGGGCACCTAATTGGCCATCCCTGGTCTAACATATTTCGTCTCAGTAATATTATTGTTCTGTTTGTTCTTGCATCAAGAGTCCAGGATTGGCATTGGTAGCTTAACGTTGGAATGAAGATTGTATTGTACAGTGCTCGTTTTGCTTCTAGAGTTATTTCCTTGATATATTATTGCCGTAAAGTGGTGTGCAGCTCCACTATTATTATTATTACTATTAATATTATAAAGAAATGAGGAAGATAATGTACAATCCATTTTTGACAATAGAAAGAAGAAAAGGGGTTCTTAAATATTATGTAGAGCCAGTCTTAACATATGGATGTGAATCATGGATAATAGGACAACAGACAAGAATATCACTGGAGTCTGTAGAAATATGGTTTTACAGAAGAATGTTGAGAATACCATGGACAGCTAAGAAGAGTAATGAAAACGTTCTGAAAGAGGCCAAATCCAGAAGATAGCTAATTTGCGATATTAAGAAGATACAATCATGATTTTTTTGGCAATGTAATGAGAAGAGAACAGCTTGAATATATTGTAACAACTGGGAAAATTGAGGGACGAAGAGATAGAGGAAAGCAAAAAGAAAAAAAATACCAGACAGCTTAAGAGAATGGCTTGGCAGAAGGTCAACAACGGAATTGATAAATAACTGTCGAGATTGAAAGTTGTGGAGTAACATGATCACTTACGCCAGCAGGCACAGTACTTGATGATTTTTATTAAAAGAGCCAGCACCTACAAAAATATGCGAAAGAAACAATCAATATTTTTCGGGCACATCATGAGAAGAGCAAAATTGGAATACTTGGTTACAACTGGCAAAATAAAAGAAATGAGAGATCGCGGACGACAAAGAGAGAATATACTATATAAACTTGTTTCATAAGTCGTGCCCAACTTTAAAAATCAATATCTTTTAAACCGCTTTTTGTAATTTTTTCAAAATTTGCATGTATAGTTATAATGATTAGAACCCAACAGGGAATTAATTTCATTAAAAACAAACATTTAGTTATTATTGTTGCTTATTTGATTTATATAAATTTATAACGACCCATTGATGTAGTCAAAACTTAGTGTTTACAGTATTTAAGTTAAAAATAGCGATTACAAATCCATACACGCTCAAATTTACGATTTTGCACGCTTTCCGCGTGAGTTACTGACACAATTTGACACTTGTAGTAAACACGAGACATTGTGTGTTCCATTTCCGTTAATTCAGCGGCGTAACGTGGAACAATAACATTTATCATGAGTCTTAAAATGAAATTCTGCAGTTTACAAAACATCGCAATAAAAATGTATGACTATTTTTGCAAAGAGGCTAAACGAGGAAGATTATTTCATTCTTTAGAAAACCCTGAGAATAGGACAAGACACATTTTGGATTTATCTAAACGGTCATTTAATCGCTGGATTCAAGCACGTGACCGTCAATGTTCAAAATATACAAAATCACAAGGAAGAGCAAAAATGTTGGATAATTTCGACAGTGAACTTATTAGAAGTGAAATTCGCAAAATGTTGGGTATGAATGAAACTGTTACAATAAGAAAATTAAAAGTATCGCTGAAAAAGAACAACAGTATTGAAATATCAAAGTCTACATTATGGAGGAATGTGAGAGCTGCAGGATTTACATTCAGAAAGTATTCCAATGGACGAAACATCATCTGTGAGAAGCCACATATAGTAGTCATGAGAAGCAAGTACTTACGTGAAGTAAAAGAGGTGCGCAAGCAAGGTTATGATATTGTGTACTTGGATGAAACATGGATCAATGCTCACCACACTAACCAAAGGGAATGACAGTCATCAGATGGAAAGATTAAGAGATTAATACCTAGCAGCAAAGGACAGCGCTTGATAATTGCTCATGCAGGTAGTCGACAACATGGACTAATACAGAATGCAGAGCTCATTTTTCTTTCAAAATCCATAGACAATCGGGATTATCACTCTGAGATGAATGGTCACATATTTAGACATTGGATTGAAAATTCTGTTCTCCCAGCACTAGATCGACCATCTTGCCTAATAATGGACAATGCAGCGTACCACAACATTGTTGCACTTGAAGATAAAGTCCCGACGTCATCCAGTACAAAAGATGCTATTAAGATATGGCTCACAAAGGAGCACATACAATTTAATAACATGTACTTAAAACCTGAATTACTATCTCTAGTAAAGCAAAAACAGAGGACAAAGATTTTTCAAATAGATAAGATTATCCAAGAACACGGTCATATAAGTTTGAGGCTGCCACCTTACCATGCTCATTTAAATCCAATAGAACTAATCTGGGCAAAATGAAAAGGACAAGTGGCAGATGAAAATACAACATTCAAAATATGCGATGTAAAGACTCTTGCTAATCTCGCTTTATTAAATATAGACAAAGATTATTGGGCTAAATGTGAAGACCACGTCTTAAAACAGGAAGAGGAATATTGGAAAAATTATGGTTTGTGGAATGTTCAACCCCAAACAGTTATTAATCTTTTAGACTCGTCTGATTCAGAATGAAAGTATATAGCCCCCACAATGTTGGCCCCTATATTACCTTAAATTATTTCAACAAACGGTCCTTTTCAGGACCACACAACTATGAAAATTGGACATACAGGTATACCTTGATATTATTATCGTCCGTCCTCGAACTGAGCAGACAATAATTCTCCGGGTGTTTTGTTTTATCCAGTTATTTCCCCATTACGGCCACGCCTTTACCTAGTGAAAATTAATCGTAGACCAGCAACTACGGTAATTTCTATTCTTTAGGGTTTCACAATTTACAATTTTGACAAACATCAAAGAAATATCGCCGCTTTAAGAAAACTGCAGCTGCAAGATATTTGTTAAATATACATTTAAAGGGTCTTTTGCATTCTAATAACATTTGGAAAATTTTTAAAGTATTTAACAAACGGTTAGAGAGTAATAGCGTTTTGAAGTTGGGCATATGTTTTGAAACGAGCTATAGATACCTTATTGTCATGGCATCAAAAGCAGTCAACAACAGAACTGATACGATGCACTGTAGATAGAAGATTGTGGAAGGACATGATCGTCTACGATAACCGGTATGGCACATGATGGTTGTTATTACTTTTATTATTATTATTATTATTATTATCGAGTGGTGAAGGACCTAAACCTACTGTAATATGGTTACGGATATAACAGTCACAAAGTGGTACATGTCAATACCCGCAGCAAGTGAATGTACTGAATAATCCTTCTGTCTGGCTGGCTTTCATCCGATGACCATATACAAACTAAACATAAAAAAGTATTAACCAAATAACTCTACGGAGAGACGAGACAAACTATGTTTCAGCAAAAGCATTCATCGGGTCATCATCATCATTGAGTGGCCGTCTCCGCATTAAAGGTCAGCTACCATGGAGCGCCATTCTACTCTGTCTCTTGCTTTAACAGTGAAAGTTATTATAGTCATAAAGCGCATAGTGGTTTTACAGAAGAATGTTGAGCGTACCATGGACAACTAAGAAGAGTAATGAAGATGTTCTGAAAGAGGTCAAAACAAAAAGAGATAATTTCCAATATTAGGAAGAAACAATCATCATTTTTTGGCCATGTAATGAGAAGAGAACAACTGAAATATATTGTAACAACTGGAAAAATTGAGGGACGAAGAGATAGAGGGAAGCAAAGAGAAAAAATAACAGACAGCTTAAGAGAATGGCTTGGCAGAAGGTCAACAACAGAAATGATAAATAGCTGCTGAGACCGAAAGTTGTGGAGAGACATGGTCACCTACGTCAGCAGAGCCTGTATTTGATGATGATGTTGATGATCATAGCCAGACTATTCCATCTTTTGATGTTACTCGTCCATGTTAGTCTTGGTCTGCCTCTGCCTATTTTACCTTGTATTTTCCCTTCCAAGATTACTGTTAATAGGTTGCTTTGTCTTTTAACATGTCCCAAAAATCTCATTTGTCTTGTTTGAATTGTGTTTAGTAGTTCTCTTTTCATTTTAAGTTGTTTTAAGACTTCCTCGTTTATTTTCTTTTCTTTCCACCCAATTCTTCCTATTTCCTTCGTCATTTGCCTTTAAATATCGGGGATATTGGGGTGAGTAATTTGCTGTCTATTACTTTTCTCTTGATTTCTACTGCTGTTATGTTTCCGAGTGTTCCTAATATGCCATCAGTTTATCTTTTTCGTGGTCGGCCGTTGAGCCTCGTATTCTCATATGAATGTTGAAATTTCTCTGGACAACTAAAAATACCAAAGAGTACATTCTCAAAGAGAATAACAAAATTGACAATCACGAAGGTACAGACTTTCATTAATGGATGCTTGCGCAGAAGAAAGGGATGGAAATGGCAGGACAAAGTCACTAACGTGGAATTATGGAAATGTAGCGGTCAAATACCAGTGGATAAAGAGATACAGCGAAGACGATGGCGATTGATAGGACACACACTACGGAAGTCAACTGAGAGTATTACACAACAGGCCCTTTTTTGGAATCCCCAGGGGAAAAGACAAAGAGGAAGACCAAGGAATTCTTGGAGAAGACAGATAGAAGCAGAGATGAAGATGATGGGGAAGACATGGAATGATCTTAAAAGAATTGCAAAAAACAGAACGACTTGGAAAGTGTTTGTTGAAGACCTATGCTCCACTGGGAGCTAAAAGGTAGAAGACATTCTCAAAGAGACCAACACAAAAAGGGAGTTTCTAAGAAGCATCAGAAAGAAACAATCAATATTATTCGGGCACATGAGATGAAAAAAGTTGGAATACTTGGTTACAACTGGCAAAATACAGAGAAAGAGAGATTGCGGACGACAAAGAGAGAAAATACTAGATAGCTTGATGTCATGGCAAACAGTCAACAACGGAATTGATACGATGCACTGTGAATAGAAGATTGTAGGAGGACATGATCGTCTACGCCAACCGGTATGGCACATGATAATGATGAATAGTAATTTATGACACATTCTTTTATATGATATAAACGGTTGCAGGAGCTACTGAGTTAAGTGCTCTGTGCACACCGTGAGCTGTGTGTCTCATCCGTTTTGATTCTGCTTCGATATCCCGCTTGTTTACGATGAATGATGATATCGTATGACGGGGAACAGTTGGCTGTGTTCACCTTCTGCGCGGTTTCGCCTTATGTCTTTTGGCGTGTGCTGAGACTGCTACGATGGGGACTACAGTTACCTTTCTTTGTTTGTGAGATGAGTTAGTAATTCGGATGATTCCACTGGCACGGGCGGTTGAGCAATTATGGATTTTAATTCGTTTGCTGTGAGACCGAGGCCTTCCATAGCCAATAACAATATAAACGGTTTACCGTACTCCATTAGGAAAGTCAGGAGATACTGACTTGAAAATGCGAGAGGCCAATATAAAAGCCACAATGTCATATCCGGGTTTAAAAAAATTGAAGGCGTAAATGCCAGAAAGCGAAACACTTGAAACGAAATATATCCACTTTGTGATACGGTGTTGTTTATTGTTTTATTGCCTAACTATATTATGTAAATAAAGGTCTCAGCCTCAATAGTAAAAACATGGAAGTAATGGTAACAATAAAGAAAAAGACTTCACCGCAATGCACAATAAAGACAAGTGGAACAATATTACAACAGGCAAAGGAATTTAAATGTCGGAAGAATGTTAACCTCAGATGGTAGATGTACAACAGAGGTGAGATGCAGAATGGCTCAGGCAAAAGCAGCTCTCTAAAAAATTAGGAAGATACTGTGCAATCCATTTTTGACTATAGAAACAAGAAAAAGAGTTCTTAAATGTTATATAGAGCCGGTTTTAACATATGGATGTGAATCATGGACAATAGGACAACAGACAAAAAAAAATCACTGCAGGCTGTAGAAATGTGGTTTTACAGAAGAATGTTAAGAGTTTCATGGACAGCTAAGAAGAAGAAAGAAAATGATATAAAAGAGGTCAAGGCAAAAAGAGAGCTAATTTCCAATATTTGGAAGAAACAATCATAATTTTTTAAGCCATTTAATGAGAAGAGAACAGCTGGAATATATTGTAACAACTGGCAAAATTGAGGGACGAAGAGATAGAGGGAAGCAAAGAGAAAAAATACCAGACAGCTTAAGATAATGGCTTGGCAGAAGATCAACAACAGAAGTGATAAATAACTGTCGAGATCGAAAGTTGTGGAGAGACATGATCACCTACGTCAGCAGGCATGGCACTTGATGATGATGATCATGAAACAAAACAGGAGTCAGAGCGTTGCTGCTTGTTTTAATCAATTTCAAAGATTTTAGTGCACTCGCCACTGGCGCAGAACACAGTGAAACGTTTTAACGTGTGTTCAATCACAGTGGATCTAAGAGACTCTAATTGTGATGTTCTGTCTGGGCGATCAACAGACTTAACCTGACAGCTGACTTCATGTGAGAATCTGGAATCCTACTCTGATTGAGTCCTGATCGCAGAGAGAGAGAGAGAGAGAGAGAGAGAGAGAGAGAGAGAGAGAGAGAGAGAGAGAGAGAGAGAGAGAGAGGGAGAGAAAGATTTTAGTTATAATCCTAAACATGTAACTTAATCATTTCTTTTTTATGAATTAATTAAGAGATTTCTTCCATGCCTTCAGATTTTTTTTTTTATTTGCGTTCGCCAACTTTTACCTTTTGTCTATGTCCCTGGACATGCGGTAGTACGGGGAAATGAAAGAGCGGACAGGTTGGCTGGCTGCGCTGTCGTTGAGGACAGGGAACCAATGGATCGGGCGGACATTATCAATGCCCTCCGAGATGTGGGAAGAGCACAGGACTTCGACAAAGACAGATCCACGTCACTTCTTCGGATGATGGAAATGGAACGTTAAGATGGGCACACCCAGAAATGAAAAACTTAGTGGGCGTGTAAGAACACTTATCAACCAACATAGAACTGGAGTCGTTAGTCGCTGGACACTGAGGGACTTACTGAGGAGGGGATCTGAGCACCTATGGACGCGTTCGGAGTGCAACGATGATGACCCGCAAATAACTCAATACACTCCTACAAAGAATGGTGACAGCTTTATAAAATAGGAACACAATAAAATACTGACGTTTCGGCCTAAATGTGGCCTTCTTCAAAGAACGAGGACAACGATAACAAACGATGAGACACAGATAAATGCTGCTACATCTGGGATTTTATTATTATTTTTTTGTTCGCCAGCTTTTTACCTCTAACGAAGTCCTTAGAGGCTAGGAACTGAAGTTTGCGTGTTAATCCGTTTTTTCCCTGGCCGCCGTGTGCACAGGGGTCCTTCGCTGCACAGACAGATAACGCCGTCCTCGGAGGTACTCCATCCGTTCATGAGTAATTGCCGTTTCAAGCCGGGCCTCGGTGCTGAGACCAGGGGTGGTTGCCGCAGAGAGAAATCATAAATAAAAATCCCAACCGGTGTAGCCGGGATTTGAACCCACAACCTCTCTGTCTCGAGGCTGGCGTCTTGCCTCGAGACCAACCAGTCAGTAGTATACAAGGTTCCAATAAGTAGTATTTGGCCCGTAAATTAACAAAGATATATTTCGCGGCAACACAAGGCGCCTAACGCGCGCGGAGTTAACCATGATCTCTCGTGTCGGAGTGTTGATCTCGCGTATCGGTGACCCCGGAAGTGACCTGTTTATGTCTGGTGTGTGCTGACTTTGGAGTTCTTGATGTACTTGCGCTGACCTCATTTTTATGTAAATATGTTGCCTGCTGACGTCGTGTGTTATTTAGTTCTTTTTAAATGGAGGAAAGTATAATCCGTGCGTCTTTCCTCAGTGTTATCTCTCCTCATTAAGATTAGACCTTTCTTCTTCCTTGGTGTTATTGGTACTCTCTCTCTCTCCTATATCCTCATAGACTACTCTCCTTCTATGCCATCCTCCCTCTTCTCTCTCTTTCCCTCTTCTAGCATTCCGCCCTTCCTCGTATTTTTAGCTTCTCTAATAGAATTCTCTCCATTGTAACACTTACTCATTCTCTCCATTTACGCCTATAATTTCTCTTTCACTCTCCTAGACTTCTCTCTCTCTCTCTCACTCTTCTCTCCTATACCCTTTCAGACTTCCCTCCATTGCAACACTTACTCATTCTCTCCATCTATCTATCATCTCGCCTTCCTTCTCCTAGACTTCTCTCTCTCCCTCTCTCTCTCCTATCCCCTCTTAGATGTCTCTCCTTCCATTCCATCCACCCTCCTCACACTTTCCCTCTCCTAGCGTTCGTATTTGTAGCTTCCCTCCATTGTAACATTCCCGCATTCTCTCCATTTATACCTATCATCTGGAATCTTGCCTTCCTTCTCCTAGACTTCTCTCTCCTCTCTCTCTCTCCTATCCCCTCCTAGACTTCTCGCCCACCATTCCACCCTCTCTTCCTTCTCTGTCCCTTTCCTAGCGTTCCGCCCTCCCGCGTGTATTTAGCTTCCCCCCCCCCCCCCGCGCAGTGTAACACTTTAGTATTGAATAGCAATCACAAGACTTTATATATCTATTTTAAACATGGCTGTATGCAGGTTGTCTAGTGTGTCCTGTTGGCTGTATGTAGGTTGTCTAGTGTGTCATGATGTATGTATGTAGGTTGTCTAGTGTGTCGTGATGTATGTATGTAGGTTGTCTAGTGTGTCGTGATGGCTGTATGTGGGTTGTCTATTGTGTCTTGATGGCTATAAGTAGGTTGTCAAGTGTGTCATGATGGTTGTATGTAGGTTGTCTAGTGTCATGATAGCTGTATGTAGGTTGTCTAGTGTGTCATGATAGCTGTATGTAGGTTGTCTAGTGTGTCATGATGGTTGTATGTAGGTTGTCTAGTGTGTCATGATAGCTGTATGTAGGTTGTCTAGTGTGTCCTGATGGCTGTATGTAGGTTGTCTAGTGTGTCATGATGGCTGTATGTAGGTTGTCTAGTGTGTCATGATGGCTATAACTAGGTTGTCAAGTGTGTCAAGATGGCTGTATGTAGGTTGTCTAGTGTGTCGTGATGGCTGTATGTAGGTTGTCTAGTGTGTCATGATGTATGTATGTAGGTCGTCTAGTGTGTCGTGATGGTTGTATGTAGGTTTTCTAGTGTGTCCAAATGGCTGTATGTAAGTTGTCTAGTGTGTCATGATGTCTGTATGTAGGTTGTCTAGTGTGTCGTGATGTCTGTATGTAGGTTGTCTAGTGTATCATGATGTCTGTATGTAGGTTGTCTAGTGTGTCCTGATGGCTGTATGCTGGGTGTCTAGTGTGTCGTGATGTCTGTATACAGCCATTATGCCACACTAGACAACTAGATTGTGAGGGTCAATATATTGTTGAGCTGTCGACACTTTCGGGTTTTGAAGTATCAATTACATCATTATCGGTCTTGTTTCAGATATGAAAATATCCAGTATACATTAAACGATACACGAGTCTACATTCTTGTGCTGATTAATTCAGCAATTAGTTTAGTTTGACCATTTCCATTGTACAAAGGACAATTCCATATCATTCACATCCCTTTCTCAACACGTTCTGCAGTATGAAGCTCGCCCGTCCCACACCAGAGAAAGCACTGACGATGGCCTCAGTTCAGATACACGAACTCCGTGGCACAGGCGAAGACATTGACCCCAAACTCCTTAGTCGCCTCTTACGACAAGCGTAGCAGGTGACAGTAGCTCTATTTGTTATAGTTATAGTTAGTCCCCGATATCACCCCAAACTCCTTAGTCGCCTGTTACGACAAGCGTAGCAGGAAACAGTGGGTCTATTTGTTATAGTTATAGTTAGTCCCCGATATCACCCCAAACTCCTTAGTCGCCTCTTACGACAAGCATAGCAGGTGACAGTAGCTCTATTTGTTATAGTTATAGTTAGTCCCCGATATCACCCCAAACTCTTTAGTCGCCTCTTACGACAAGCGTAGCAGGTGACAGTGGGTCTATTTGTTATAGTTAGTCCCCGATATCACCCCAAACTCCTTAGTCGCCTCTTACGACAAGCGTAGCAGGTGACTGTGGTTCTATTTGTTATGGTTATAGTTAGTCCCCGTTATCACCCCAAACTCCTTAGTCGCCTCTTACGACAAGCGTAGCAGGTGAAAGTGGCTCTATTTGTTGTAGTTATAGTTAGTCCCCGATATCACCCCAAACTCCTTAGTCGCCTCTTACGACAAGCGTAGCAGATGACAGTGGCTCTATTTGTTATAGTTATAGTTAGTCCCCAATATCACCCCAAACTCCTTAGTCGCCTCTTACGACAAGCGTAGCAGGAGACAGTGGCTCTATTTGTTATAGTTATAGTTAGTCCCCGATATCACCCCAAACTCCTTAGTCGCCTCTTACGACATGCGTAGCAGGTGACAGTGGCTCTATTTGTTATAGTCCCCGATATCACTCCAAACTTCTTAGTCGCCTCTTACGACAAGCGTAGCAGGTGACAGTGGCTCTATTTGTTATAGTTATAGTTAGTCCCCAATATCACCCCAAACTCCTTAGTCGCCTCTTACGACAAGCGTAGCAGGAGACAGCGGCTCTATTTGTTTAGTTAGTCCCCTATATCACCGCAAACGAATTAAAATCCATAATTGCTCAACTGCCCGTGATAGTGTAATCATCCGAATTAAACAAAGAAAGGCAGCTGCAGTGCACATCACGGCAGCCACAACACAAGCCAAAAGACATAAGGTGCAGCCGCACTAAAAGTGAACGCAGCCGAACTATCCTTCGTCATACGATATCATCATTCATCGTAAGCAATCAGAATATCGAAACACGATCCGGATGAAAACCACAACTCACGGTGTGCACATGACACTAAAATCATTAGCTCCAGCAGCAAACCGAACTTGGAATATGAAGAAACTGCAACACGGAACACTTTTCAAATCTTCAACGGACTTGAAAAGGAGGAGCTTCAATGGTTCCTTCTGGCTATATGTCATATTTTCCGGAAGTCGAAAACAAAAAATCGACCAAGAGATTGACAAGGGGGATAACTGACACCTCGTAAACCAAAATGTATTATCCTAAACATTTAATTTTTCCTCGACGCTGAAATACTAAAGGAGATGTTAGGTGGTCTAGCTGTATGACTTCAGCCTCTGGGCAAGAAAGTTCCCGGTTCGATTCCCACCACAGGCGGTGGAAATGTTCTTTTTTTAATCGAATCTTATCTGGCTGTGCGGCGAGGGACCCTGTACACACGGCTGCCAGGGATAAAATGGATTAACACGCAAAATGCAGTTCCTAGTCTCTAGTGACTTCGTCAGAGTTGATAGCTGGCGAACACAACAACAACAACAACAACAACACAATAATAACAACAATAACAACAACAACAACACAATAATAACAACAATAACAACAAATCGAATCTGAGGTTTCTTCGTGCCTTCACCCCTCCCTTGCTTGTGAGTAGTGAGATCCAAAGACTGACCCTCTCTGATATAAATGGTAAAAAAGTAGGACATCCCGTGTGCACTTTACCCATGTTAAAAAACTCTAGGCAGTTGGATATCGAAAAGATTTGGTCAAAATAGCCGCTGTCTGGGCAAAATTTGGAGTAGAAAAATTGTACCCAAAACGTTAATACTCTCGACTATAAGAATGAGAGCATCTCTGAAGATGTAGACTATCTGCCTGTATAGAGAGGGATGCCTGAGCACACGGCCAAAGGTATGAGTAAAAGGGAAAATTAATACTCACGCAAAATAAAGTCCCTCGGGACTTCACTAGAAATATAAAGCTGGTGGACACAAACAACAATAAACAACAGCCAAAGAGGTTATCATCATCATTATCATCATCATCATTAAGTACCGGGACTGCTGGCGTAGGTGATAATGTCTCTCCACAACTTTCGATCTCGACAGTTATTTATCATTTCTGTTGTTGACCTTCTGCCAAGACATTCTCTTAAGCTGTCTGGTATTTTTTCTCTTTGTTTCCCTCTATCTCTTCGTCCCTCAATTTTCCCAGTTGTTACAATATATTCCAGCTGTTCTCTTCTCATTACATGGCCAAAAAATGATGATTGTTTCTTCCTAATATTGGAAATTAGCTCTCTTTTTGCTTTGACCTCTTTCAAAACGTTTTCATTACTCTTCTTAACTGTCCATGGTATTCTCAACATTCTAATGTAAAACCACATTTCTACAGATTTCAGTGATTTTCTTGTCTGCTGTCCTTTTGTCCATGATTCACATCTAAATGTTAAGACTGGCTCTAAATAACATTTAAGAGCTCTTTGTCTTGTTTCTATTGTCAAAAATGGATGAAATAAAAATTGAAAGAGATAATAGAACAATATAAAAGCAACACAAAATAATCCGAAATGTAATTTTTGGTCAACACTATGTATGTAAAAAAAAACATGTACAGAGCCCCATCACAGCAAGTGACGTATAGGGAATATTGTGTTAATGACCATCATTTTCATAGACTTCCAGCACATGATTTTTTGGGGTAATGTGGTCGGTTTTACGTCCGTGCCGCTTTACTTTCAAAAAAATATCCGGTATCCATTTAAGGCTGGGTGAACCCGGAAGCCGTTGATGACGATCGAACCCGACCTCTTGTCCTTTGTAGTCCAGTTCACTAACCACTGAGCTATCGCGGCTCCATGGCAATAATATCCTAGACTCTCAACAAAGGGAAATAAGTCACTCTGTCTGACTCTGTGGACTCTGAAACACTGAGTTATCGCGACTCCCTTACAATGTATGTGGTAATGAGAAAACTCGATTGAGTAGCACAAGGTTTGTTCCAGGAACTGTGGATTACTGAATCCGCCAGACAGAATAAATTACAGAACACGTTGAGGCAACAAATGATGAACTTTCAAAAACTAAGAAATGAAATCAAATTGTATACAGATTTAATTATGATGGATTGCAACCAAAATCAAATTCAAATTCAGTTTTAAAAAATGTACTGTTTTGGCGTGCAGCTGTCATCAAAATGAAGTTCAATTATAATTGTTTATCTTGGTGTGTAGCTATTACCAAAATCAAATTCAAAATCAGTCATTATTGCACATTTTGGTGTGCAACTGTTATCAAAATTGATAATAGTAATAATTCTGTAATTGTATGTGCAACTATAATCAAAATGGAATTATAAATTATCAATTGAGTTATCTAGAGTGCTACATATGTCCTGCCAAGTTATGTTACCACTGAACTACAGATGCAAATAATCCGGTAGCCTCTAAACCCCATCTTCAACACAACTAAACTAATTCCCCTGCTTAGACCTTATGGTTTTAAGTATGAATCTACACGCTTATATAGCACATAAAATTGTGTATATGAGTTGTTCTGTAATTGAACTAGAATTAACATTTCACTGGAGAAGAGAACTCGAATATATTGTAACAACTGGAAAAAAAATGAGAGACGAAGAGATATAGGGAAGCAAAGAGAAAAGATACCAGACAGCTTAAGAGAATGGCTTGGCAGAAGGTCAACAACAGAAATGATAAATAACTGTCGAGATCGAAAGTTGTGGAGAGACATGATCCCCTACGCCAGCAGGCATGGTACTTGATGACGATGATGATATCGACACAAATAACACTAGAGCTAAAACTAAGTATAACAAATGTTATATCTTCACAACATTCCTATATGGTGCAGAGGCATGAACATTAGACAAGAAAACAGAACAGAGAATTGAAGCCTTTGAAATGTGGATATGTAGAAGAATAGGTAGAATTGAATGGAAAGAGTGAAAACAAACAATGAAAGCTTACATCATCTAAAAGTGAAAAGAGAACTACTAAACACAATTCAAACAAGACAAATTAGATTTTTTTGGGGCATGCTAAAAAGACACAACAGCCAAATAAAATTAATATTGAAAGGGAATATACAAGATAAAAGAGGCAGAGGCAGACAAAGACTAACGTGGACGCGTAAGATAAAAAAATGGACAAGTCGGCCTATGACAACCTGCACCGTCAAAGCAAGAGAGAGAACGGAATGGCGATCCATGTAGTCAACCTTCGATGTGGAGACAGCACTCGATGATGATATGCTGAAATGATGGATTCCCAAAGATGTCCCTTATGCATAGAAAGTCATTGACAAAAGAAGCAAAGGGAGAATCCTCTAACACTATAAAGACGTCTGTAAATGTGACTTGGGGTGCGTGACATAAACAAAACTGAATGACAAGAGAACCTTCTAACAGGTCACTCCAAAGGATGCTAACAAGAAACGAGACAACTAAATCTAAATAAGACAGGCTATCGATTCTAAGGAAAGAAAAGCAGTTGACGACCAAGTATTTAAACTAACACTTGCTACATTAAATCTCGAGATAGATATCCGCCTTCATGTAGCTGTAAATGTACAGGATAATCACAAGATGGTTAATGGTGAAAGGCGTGGGATGCAGACAGGAACTAATTCATGCTAAACTAAATACAGTAGAACCCAGTGGAAGGAAAAACAGTACAACAGAACTAGCTAACAAACGGAAGTAAAATAAGAACAAAATTACATCATTGTATCACTACTATTATCACTTTAATTGTATTACTAAAAATATCCCTATCCATTGTATCACTATAAATATCCCTATAAATTGTTTCACTACAAACATGACTATAAATTGTAACATTACATATATCATTAAATATTCTATCACTTTAATTATCACTATAAAGTATCTTACTACAAATATCACTACAAATTGTATCACTACAAATATCACTATAAAGTGTATCATTAAATATATCTCTGTATATTCTATCATTATAAATATAATTAACAATTAACGTTTTACAGAATTAAACAAAAAACTAGGAAAGAACAGAATTAAACAAAAAACTAGGAAAGAACAGAATTAAACAAAAAACTAGGAAAGAACAGAATTAAACAAAAAAACTAGGAAAGAACAGAATTAAACAAAAAACTAGGAAAGAACAGAATTAAACAAAAAAAACTAGGAAAGAACAGAATTAAACAAAAAACTAGGAAAGAACAGAATTAAACAAAAAACTAGGAAAGAACAGAATTAAACTAATCGATGAACGTGATATTCATCTTCTTCTTCGATCATGGCTCTTTCCCACTAGGACTCCGGACTCTCTTATGAAGGCAGCTTCTGTTTCAGTGATTCATTTGACCTGTAAAGTTCCACTTCCCACTGGGACTCCGGACTCTCTTATGAAGGCAGCTTCTGTTTCTGTGATTCATTTGACATGTAAAGTTCCACTTCCCACTGGGACTCCGGACTCTCTTATGAAGGCAGCTTCTGTTTCAGTGATTCATTTGACATGTAAAGTTTCACTTCCCACTAGGACTCCGGACTCTCTTATGAAGGCAACTTCTGTTTCTGTGATTCATTTGACCTGTAAAGTTTCACTTCCCACTAGGACTCCGGACTCTCTTATGAAGGCAGCTTCTGTTTCTGTGATTCATTTGACATGTAAAGTTTCACTTCCCACTAGGACTCCGGACTCTCTTATGAAGGCAACTTCTGTTTCAGTGATTCATTTGACATGTAAAGTTTCACTTCCCACTAGGACTCCGGACTCTCTTATGAAGGCAGCTTCTGTTTCTGTGATTCATTTTACCTTTAAAGTTTCACTTCCAGGTAGGTCAGTGTGGGCCACATTGTCCCCAGGCCTGTATACTGGAAGAAATCCTGTAGAACGTGTTTTGTTGCCATCTTATACAGGGTACAGTGGCATTGGCTGGTAGTTCCTATTTTGAATATGATGAACATGTGGTTTCTCATTCTATTGTGGCCAATGTGTAGGTGAAGTATGATGACTCGACCCCTCCTAGATAGTTGGAGGTACCCGTCCTTCTGCTTATACTTTGGGTGTTCTTATTTCCATTTTTCATAAACGTGATATAAATGCCAAGGTACAGATGGATAGGACACACACTTAGAAAACCTGTTATCAGCATAGCACGACAGGCACTGTCATGAAACCGACAGGGAAGACGAAAAAGGGTAGAGCGTATTATTACAGAGAATAAAAGTTACGGCAGCAATTAAGGAAATTGAACTTGACCTGACGGAAGTAAAGACATTTTTCCAAGAATAAGGATGGGGGTAGAGACCTTGACCGTGACCTATATCCCTAAAAGGAGCTTGACGAGTCATGAATGACTGAAAGATTAGTTTGATTGATTGATTGTGTGATTGATTGATTGAATTTCCTCTTCCACATTTTAGACAACTATTCAAGATTTATATGTTTAATTTATTTATGAAAGTATTTATTTTCTAAATCAGTAACTAAAAATAAGCTGAAAATAGTAGCGTTGAGTTGTCTTTCCAAGCTTGGACCCATCATCACTCAAAAATCAAGGATGATTTCTTTTTCGTTTTTGATGGTGTATTTTACGCCCTTAAATTTGTCTGCTTTAATGATAGTGATGTTTCTGTCCTCATCTGTAGACCTCTTACCAACGTAGTTTCTGTGGATGTATACATTGTATAGATCTGATGATAAATGATAGACATAATAGTAAAAGAAAGCAACAAGCAAGGATTAAGTCTGAATGAATAGTAAGAAAACAAAAGTAATGGTCATATCGAAGAAACAATCATCACCATCAAGCAGCAAACGAATCAACGGGACAGATCTGAAACTAGTGCAACGTTTCAAATACTTGTGCGCAATGATGAAAGATGTACCACAGAAATAACAAGCAGAAAAGCTCAGGTCAAAATAAAATTTCAGAAAATGAAAAACGTCTTATGTAACAAATCTATGTCAGATGACGTCATGGGACGCACCAAAATGGCAGCTTATTTATATTCGAGCTATGGACCAAGCAATGTTTACTTTGAACACCACGATATCTGTTATTGAAGCGAGTTGGCAGATTTTTCAAAATGTATTGAAGGGTTTGAACATAAATGTTTGTTCACAGTTCGTTAACCTTCGCTGTAGATAAAGTCTTTAATTTGATGGCTTCGTATGACCTTGGTAGCTAAGGACCTAACTTGTGCAAACGGATGGCATTGGCAAGTATCATTTTGAATCTATGAAGTGGGCTCATTTTGTGTTTAACTCAAAAGCATATGTGCTTTTTAACCAAAGACCTTTTTTTTGGGGGGACTCAAGGAAGATATCCCCGATGGAAGAATAAATTGTACTATTAGTCTCATAAATGATTCGCTTCCAGAGGTTTATGATGTAAACAAAGCAGTTTTGTCATTGCAGGTGAATATTGTCCACACCTATAATTGGTCAGGACTGTGTAGCAGCAGCAGCATTATAGCAAACACACAAAACATCATAGCATTGTGCTGTTCTGAAACAGCTATGCCATGCTACCCTTGAAATGCCTTTAATGGGATTACTGTGACCACAAACCACTCTCCATGTGTGTGCCACATATTTACACCCCAGAAAGAAATACTGAATATAACAGCATCATATGCCGTCTGTGATTTTAATGACCACAGACCAGGAGCCTCCTGTATGATTGATACAACTGTTGCACCAAGCACTTCATCAGCAGAGCCAGATCTATGGAATGTTAATCTGAAATTGTTCTTGAATGATGTCGAAGTTAATGAGACATCAGAATCGTGTGGCAGCAGCTACAAGAAGGGAGCAGAGAACATCAAGTTCTGCTGCTATAAAGGAGACTTGCCTTGCTATCCCAGAATTGCCTTAAATGGGATCACTGTAGTTGAAAACTTCTCCTCTTGTGTAAACTACACATTCACATCCAAGAGTGAATCAGTGAAGGTCACAAAATCATATTCTTTCTGTGGTTTTACTAACTACAGGTCAGGTGGCTTCTGTTGGATTGGAAATGATAACTTACCACCACTGTGTGTCTATATGTTTGGTATTGGAGTCATCAGCGATGGCCTAACATCATCAAGTGCTACGACAATCATCATTTTCGGGAGGACGTGAACTCCCATGGTATATGGTGGATAGGCGGCACGAACCATTGAAGGCTATGTCTGAAAAGTGTTCCTTCTTGCAGTTTCCTCATATTCCAAGTCCGGCTTGTTGCAGGAGCTACTGAGTTAAGTGCTCTGTGCACACCGTGAGCTGTGTGTCTCATCCGTTTTGATCCTGCTTCGATATCCCGCTTGTTTACGATGAATGATGATATCGTATGACAGGGAACAGTTGGCTGTGTTCACTTTCTGTGCGGTTTCGCCTTATGTCTTTTGGCGTGTGCTGAGACTGCTACGATGGGGACTACAGTTACTTTTCTTTGTTTGGGAGATGTGTTAGTAATTCGGATGATTCCACTGGCACGGGCGGTTGAGCAATTATGGATTTTAATACGTTTGCAGTGATACCGAGGCCTTCCATAACCAATAACCAATCTATGTCAATAGAAGTGAGAAAGAGAGTTCATCGATGCCATATAGAGCCAATTTTGACTTATAGAAGCTAATCATGGACAGTAAGAAGACAAATGGAAGCTACAGAGATGGGATTTCTCAGAAGAATGTTGAAAGTTCTCTGGACAGCTAAAAAGACCAATGAGGAAATTCTCAAATAGGCCAACACAGAAAGGGAGCTCCTAAAAAACATCAGAAAGAAACAATCAACATTTTTTTCGTACATCATAAGAAGAGGAAATTTGGAATACTTGGTTACAACTGGCAAAATACAGGAAACAAGAGTTCACGGACGACTAAGAAAAACAAATACTAGATAGCTTGGTCTCATGACGTGGAAAACAGTCAACAAGAGAATTGATACGATGCGCGGTAGATAGAAAATTGTGTAAGGACATTATCGCCTACACCAACCGGTATGATGATGATGACGACAGATTTGATGTCAATATATCAATAATATTATACTTAGAGATAATAGTTCATCAAAATTACAAAATTAAAAAATCATCAAAAATAAAGTAAATTATCATAATCTGATATCAATATTATACAGTGTCCTCAAAGTCTGGACACATAGACAAACAAACATAGAGATTGACTGAATGACAATTCCCATAACTGGGCTGGAATAATGTTGGACTATGCACTCAACATATTTAGGCTAAAAATAATCATATGACAATGTATGTTACATGTTTTCAAATACTGTAATAGGAAACTCTTTATACAGAGGTTCACAGTATGAGACATACTGACCATCAGAAGCGGACCCCATTGAGGAGCATGTGTTTCGGCCCTTTAGCTGCTTGATGCTCCAGGGGAGGTGAGCCCATCTAGGTCATGACTCCAAGGCGTCGACCCCCTGCTGATTTGAACGTGAAGGCTCCCACCATGTTCAGCATCTAATAACTAAACTGACACTTATTCTGCGCCACATTTTTTTATCGTGACTGCTTACACTGTCGGTTACAAGCACCTTTCTAAGCTTTAACCTAGCACGTTGAAATCCCCTTTTTGATGGCCGCAGTCTAAAATGGTTTGCTTCACTGCGTGACGCTCTTATATACTCTCATGATTCCTTCTTATAATTGAGTAGCTCGACATCATGGGGCAGGTCGTTAGCTGATAACAAGTGGCAAAGATATCTCGGGCTGGGAACTCTATTTCTTTGAACTGTCGGAACGACAAACACAGGGTGTGGGTCAGGACATGGTCGATGTTGTAACCTCTTTCTTTTCCTTTCTTTCTTTGTGTCTTTTTCTTTCTTTCTTTTTCTTTATTTATTTTTTCCTTTTTTCTTTTTTTCTTTTTTCCCCTTCTGTCTTTTTTCTATCTTTGTATTCCCTTTTCTTTCTTTTTCGTTCTTTTTATTTCTTTCTTACTTTCGTTTCTTTCATTCTTTTTTCTTTTTTTTTTCTTTCTTTCTTAAGACTGGGCTATCTTTAAGAAATAGATATTTGATAGGAATTAGTAATGAAATATACCATACATGTTTTCTTCTCCATCTTCATTTTTATATATTCTTCATTCGAAATCTCCTGAAATTTCTAAAGTTTTTGAAGAACTACTTTTAAAAATTAAGCAAACAATGAAATTATTGCGCGATAATTGCCATTCAAATAATTATTTTAAACGCCGGATATATTCAAGACTTGCACTGTCTACAGCATGAACACGGTACAATAAACATATTACTTACTGGCATGTTCTACAGCAAATAGCAGCGTTTTGCGTTGCGCAGGCTATAGTCCTTGAAACTGTGGAGCATTCATGGCTCCTGTCGCCGTATTGACAGTCTGTTGTTAAAATAAATTTGAACTTAGTGCATCATCATCATCATCATGTGCCATACCGGTTGGCGGTTATGTCCGTCTACAATCATCTATCTACAGTTCATCGTATCAGTTCTGTTGTTGATTGTTTTCCATGCCATGACACCAAGATATCCAGTATTTTCTCTCTTTGTCATCCGCGATCTCTCTTTCCTTTTATTTTGCCATTTGTAACCAAGTATTCCAACTTTCCTCTTCTCATGACTTGCCCACAAAATGTTGATTGTTTCTTTCTGGTGCTTCTTATGAGCTCCCTTTTTGTGTTGGCTTCTTTGAGAAATTCATCATTGGTCTTTCTAGCTGTCCAGGGAACTTTCAACATTCTTCTGAGAAATCCCATCTCTTTGGCCACCAATCGTCTATTCATTTATTTGTCTACTGTTCATGATTCGCTTCATAGGTCAGAATTGGTTCTATATAACACCGATGAACTCTCTTTTCTCATTTCTATCACTATTATGTCTATCATTTCTTGTAGTTCATTCTCTGTCTCTGCTATTAAAACTGTGCCATCTGCATATCGCAAATTGTTTATGTTGTGACTGTTGACTTCAATTCCTTTTTTGTCTACTATTGATCTCATAATATGTTCGCTGTAAAGTGAAAACAAATCCGGCGACAGAACACAGCCTTGTCGGACTCCTTGTTTTATTTTTTGGAATTATCCTTTGTGTTTGTTAATTCGTATAGCTGCTGCTTGTTGCCGGTGCATATTTTTTTTTATGATTCGCAGATTCTTGCCATCAATGTTTAATTTTTCAAGCATATTGATTATTGTTTCACTTTGTTAAATGCTTTTGTGTAGTCTACAAAGCACATATATCGATCTTTCTTTACCTCTATAGATCTTTCTATCAATGTTCTTAAGATGTATATTGCATTATTGGTGCCCTTTCCTTCCAGAAATCCACATAAGTCACCAAGTCATTTTATGATCAAGATTTAGGCGCGAACAAAAGTTCAACCAAAGAAATTTCTTCTACCTTTCAGCTCCCTGTGAAGCATAGGTCTTCAACAAGCACTTTCCAAGCCGTTCTGTTTCTTGTCATTCTTATAAGATCATTCCATATCTTCCTCATCATCTTCATTTCTGATTCTATCTGTCTTCTCCAATAATTCTTTGGTCTTCCTCTTTGTCTTTTCCCCTGGGGTTTCCAAAAAAGGGTCTGTTGTGTTATACAGTTGGCTTCCGCAGTGTGTGTCCTATCCAGCGCCATCGTCTTCGTTGTATCTCTTTATCTACTGGTATTTGAACTCGTATTTATTTTACTGAGAAAGTTCACTCAGAGAAAGTTCACTCAATGAAAGTTCACTCAGAGAAAGTTCACTCAATGAAAGTTCACTCAGAGAAAATTCACTCAGAGAAAGTTCACTGAAAGAAAGTTCACTCAATGAAAGTTCACTCAGAGAAAATTCACTCAGAGAAAGTTCACTCAGAGAAAGTTCACTCAATGAAAGTTCACTCAGAGAAAATTCACTCAAAGAAAGTTCACTCAGAGAAAGTTCACTCAATGAAAGTTCACTCATTGAAAGTTCACTCAGAGAAAATTCACTCAAAGAAAGTTTACTCAGAGAAAATTCACTCAAAGAAAGTTTACTCAGAGAAAATTCACTCAAAGAAAGTTTACTCAGAGAAAATTCACTCAATGAAAGTTTACTCAGAGAAAATTCACTCAAAGAAAGTTTACTCAGAGAAAATTCACTCAATGAAAGTTCACTCAGAGAAAATTCACTCAAAGAAAGTTTACTCAAAGAAAGTTCACTCAGAGAAAGTTCACTCAATGAAAGTTCACTCAATGAAAGTTCACTCAGAGAAAGTTCACTCAAAGAAAGTTCACTCAAAGAAAATTCACTCAATGAAAGTTCACTCAGAGAAAATTCACTCAAAGAAAGTTCACTCAAAGAAAGTTCACTCAATGAAAGTTCACTCAATGAAAGTTCACTCAGAGAAAGTTCACTCAAAGAAAGTTCACTCAAAGAAAGTTCACTCAATGAAAGTTCACTCAAAGAAAGTTCACTCAGAGAAACTTCAACTCTTGCGGTTACTAATAAACAGACTCCAATGTGTATGGAGGTTAAACCTACTACAACCGTTCTACGGCATCTATCGAATTTGCGATGTGTATCAGAACTAGGTAGGCCATTTCAGCAATCACATACCCGTTGCCATGGAAAAAGAAGAATGGCTATTAAGATGGCGTTATATCTTTGTATCCAACCATAAAATAGTACCAATAGTCGTCTGTACTATTTTGTGCCTTCGATAAGAATCACTGCGCTACATTTATATATATTACAAAGAAAAACAGAACAAAACTGCAAGAGGCATTAATAAACATCAAAACCCTATTATATTTATAATTATACTGAACATAACTACGACAGTATGATATAATTATGTTAATTTAGGACCATAATTGAATTAACTATTTTAGACAGCGCAAATTGCAGTAATGCAAATGTCTCAATTTACCACATAAAATGTGAACACAAAAGTTAGGTCATATGTCCATTCCTCAACAAGTTAACAGTCCACCGTTCGCCGTAATAATATATGGCCATGAGCTCGCGAATGTGAGTGATCTCTGCCATGACCAGTGAGATCTGACATCATACAACGGTGTAATTCAGGGGATGATGTTACCCGTAACTCTTCAGGTACGGAAGGTTTTTATCAATTTAGCGGTAGAGATTTCAGAGTCAAAATGTTTCATGTTTTTAAATTGCAATCTACATGTTTATATTTATCTAACACTTAAAATATTATATATTCACTTTTAGATAATTAAACAAGGAATTGGATTTCAGCAATACCAAGATGATCAATCAATCAAGTACCGGGCCTGCTGGCGTAGGTGATCATGTCTCTCCACAATTTTTGATCACGATAGTTATTTATCATTTCTGTTGTTGACCTTCTGCCAAGCCATTCTCTTAAGCTCTCATGTATTTTTTCTCTTTGCTTCCTTCTATCTTTTCGTCCTCAATTTTTCCAGTTGTTACAATATATTCCAGCTGTTCTCTTCTCATTACATGGCCAAAAAATGATGATTGTTTCTTCCTAATATTGGAAATTAGCTCTCTTTTTGCTTTGGCCTCTTTCAGAACGCTTTCATTACTCTTCTTAGCTGTCCATGGTATTCTCAACAATTATCTGTAAAACCACGTTTCTACAAACTCCAGTGATTTTCGTGCCTGTTGTCCTATTGACCATAATTCACATCCATATATTAAGATTGGCTCTGCATAACATTTAAGAACTCTTTTTCTTGTTTCTATTGTCAAAAATAGATTGCATAGTATCTTCCTCATTTTTTGGAAAGCTGCTTTTGCCTGAGCCATTCTGCATCTCACCTCTGTTGTACATCTTCCGTCTGAGGTTAACAAAGTTCCCAAATATTTAAATTCATTTACCTGTTTTAATATTGTTCCACTTGTCTTTATTTTGCACTGTGGTGATGTCTTTTTCTTTGTTTTTTACCATTACCTCTGTCTTTCTGCTATTAAGGCTGAGTCCGTTATTTTTGCTTTCTTTCACTATAATGTCTAATATTTCTTGTAACTCATTTTCACTCTTAGCGATTACAACTCTCTCAGCCTACCTTAGATTATTTATATACCAAAATGATACAAGACATATAAAAAGAATATGGTTTTTTGACAGTTTACACTAATCAAATTGAGAGTGACGCACTGTGTGGCTTGACGTACGGAAAGAGTTACGTAAAGTTTCATGTACTGAAATATGACCAATAACGAATCCGACAAATAAATGAGGACCCGAAGCTGTGCCAAAGAGTTCGTTCACGAGTGTGAAAGTTCTTGGAAATGCTCAGTTTGTCGGGGAGAAGATCAGATCACCTATGGGTGTTTCGGAGTGCTGTGATGATGATCGTGACATAACATAACAAATATGGGCATAGATAAATACATACTTCCTCTACTGTCCTTCCTAATTTGCTTTTTAAGCGTCGAGGAGAGATATCATTTGCGGTCATTTGGTCTCTAGTTAGCCTCTGCTGCAGTTATGTTTCCTAGCATTTATAATATTACATCAATGCATTTTTTTCGTGGTCAATTCTTGAGTATGGTGTTCTTGCAAAGTTTATTGAACACTCTTTGTGTTGTGTTTTGATGTTCCTGTCTTATCACGCGGTGAAACCATTGTATCTGTTGTTTCTTTATATATATTCTATGGCGGGAATTATTCCCAGCTTTTTGCTGTTTCTTTATTTATGATCTTATCCCTCAGATTATGTCCTTTCATTCGTCTAATATACTTCATCTCGGTAGTGGTTATTTTTTGTCCTTAGTGTTCTAGAGTTTAGAGTAAGGTCTGACACTATTAACACAACCTTGGATGAATATTGTATTGTAGAGTGCCCGTTTTGCCTCTAAGAGTTATTCCTTGTTGGACAATAGTGGTAATAGCTGTTGGATGATTTGTCAAACTTTGTTGCATCTTGATTCTATTTCTGCTGTTTGTTAATTGCCGTTTGACACTAGACTTCCTATATATTTAAACTCATCTGCTTGTTTTAATTGTGCGCCTTCTATCGTTATGTTGATGTTCTGTTTCTCTTTTGCAATGTTCATGACTTCTGTTTTGTTGATGTTGATTTTCATGATGTATTGAGTATCACCATACACAAACATATATATATCTTGCTTCGGTGGCATGATGTTAGTAGTAGTAGCCTCTGTCAGTCATAGATGACTATGGATTTTTCAGCGCCCCTAGAAATGCTATTTTTTCTTTTCTTTTCTTTCGTCGTGTACTCTCTTTCTCTATGAATCTGTCTGCTTCTTCTCTGAGGTGAACCTTTAGAGTGTGTTTCCAGAGATTGCGGTCTGCGGCTATGTCTTCCCATGCTGCATGGTTTATGTTCAGAGTCTTCATGTCACGTTTGCACACATCTACAAATCGAAGTTTTGGACGCCCTCTAGTTCTTTTACCATCTGCCAGTTGTCCGTAGAGTATATTTTATGATATGCAGCCATCTGTGTACATGGCCAAGTCAGCGTAATCTACGTTGTATGAGCAGAGTGTAGATATTCGGTGGGTCTGTACAAGTCATGACCTCCACGATTGTCACTTTATCCTTCCAGGTGATAGCAAGAATACGGCGCAGACATCGCATATAATGTTACAGTTACTATAAACTGAAGTTACAATATATGGCACGATGTTACAGTTACTATAAATTGAAGTTACAATATATGGCACAATGTTACAGTTACTATAAATTGAAGTTACAATATATGGCACAATGTTACAGTTACTATAAATTGAAGTTACAATATATGGCACGATATTACAGTTACTATAAATTGAAGTTACAATATACCCAAATTGCTACCAGTTTCATACCTGGGATTAGAAGTCTTGCTAGTTTACAGGTGGCACAACACAACCTCTCGACGTAGGGAGTGTAACATACCACTCTGGTGTGCTGATGTATCATTTCTCGACAGGATCCACTGAATGTAGGATACACATATAAATCTACCACTTTCTGGTCACCCAAATAGCAAGAAGCTGAAAATGTTTTAGATCAAATGGCAATATTTAGTGCAAAAATGTTTTAGATAAAATGGCAATATTTAGTGCAAAAATGTTTTAGATAAAATGGCAATATTTAGTGCAAAAATGTTTTAGATAAAATGACAATATTTAGTGCAAAAATGTTTTGGATCAAATGGCAATATTTAGTGCAAAAATGTTTTAGATAAAATGGCAATATTTAGTGCAAAAATGTTTGAGATCAAATGGCAATATTTAGTGCAAAAATGTTTGAGGTCAAATGACAATATTTATTGCAAAAATGTTTGAAATCAAATGACAATATTTATTGCAAAAATGTTTTAGATAAAATGGCAATATTTAGTGCAAAAATGTTTTAGATAAAATGGCAATATTTAGTGCAAAAATGTTTTAGATCAAATGACAATATTTATTGCAAAAATGTTTGAGATCAAATGACAATATTTATTGCAAAAATGTTTTAGATAAAATGGCAATATTTAGTGCAAAAATGTTTTAGATAAAATGGCAATATTTAGTGCAAAAATGTTTGAGATCAAATGACAATAGTGCAAAAATGTTTTAGATAAAATGACAATATTTAGTGCAAAAATGTTTTAGATAAAATGGCAATATTTAGTGCAAAAATGTTTGAGATCAAATGACAATATTTATTGCAAAAATGTTTTAGATCAAATGACAATATTTAGTGCAAAAATGTTTGAGATCAAATGACAATATTTAGTGCAAAAATGTTTTAGATAAAATGGCAATATTTAGTGCAAAAATGTTTTAGATTAAATGACAATATTTAGTGCAAAAATGTTTTAGATCAAATGACAATATTTAGTGCAAAGAATGTTTTAGATAAAATGGCAATATTTAGTGCAAAAATGTTTTAGATAAAATGGCAATATTTAGTGCAAAAATGTTTTAGATAAAATAGCAATATTTATTGCAAAAATGTTTTAGATCAAATGACAATATTTAGTGCAAAAATGTTTTAGATAAAATGGCAATATTTAGTGCAAAAATGTTTTAGATAAAATGGCAATATTTAGTGCAAAAATGTTTTAGATAAAATGGCAATATTTAGTGCAAAAATGTTTTAGATCAAATGACAATATTTAGTGCAAAAATGTTTTAGATAAAATGACAATATTTAGTGCAAAATGTTTGAGATCAAATGACAATATTTAGAGCAAAATGTTTTAGATCAAATGGCAATATTTAGTGCAAAAATGTTTTAGATCAAATGGCAAAATTTAGTGCAAAAATGTTTTAGAAAAAATGGCAATATTTAGTGCAAAAATGTTTGAGATCAAATGACAATATTTAGTGCAAAAATGTTTTAGATAAAATAGCAATATTTATTGCAAAAATGTTTTAGATCAAATGACAATATTTAGTGCAAAAATGTTTTAGATCAAATGACAATATTTAGTGCAAAAATGTTTTAGATATAATGGCAATATTTAGTGCAAAAATGTTTGAGATAAAATGGCAATATTTAGTGCAAAAATGTTTTAGATAAAATGACAATATTTAGTGAAAAAATGTTTTAGGTTAAATGGCAATATTTAGTGCAAAAATGTTTTAGATAAAATGGCAATATTTAGTGCAAAAATGTTTTTTGATCAAATGGCAATATTTAGTGCAAAAATGTTTGAGATCAAATGACAATATTTAGTGGAAAAATGTTTGAGATCAAATGACAATATTTAGTGCAAAAATGTTTGAGATCAAATGGCAATATTTAGTGCAAAAATATTTGAGATCAAATGACAATATTTATTGCAAAAATGTTTGAGATCAAATGACAATATTTATTGCAAAAATGTTTTAGATAAATGGCAATATTTAGTGCAAAAATGTTTTAGATAAAATGGCAATATTTAGTGCAAAAATGTTTGAGATAAAATGGCAATATTTAGTGCAAAAATGTTTGAGATCAAATGACAATATTTAGTGCAAAAATGTTTTAGATAAAATGACAATATTTAGTACAAAATTGTTTTAGATAAAATGGCAATATTTAGTGCAAAAATGTTTTAGAAAAAATGGCAATATTTAGTGCAAAAATGTCTGAGATCAAATGACAATATTTAGTGCAAAAATGTTTTAGATAAAATGGCAATATTTAGTGCAAAAATGTTTTAGATCAAATGACAATATTTAGTGCAAAAATGTTTTAGATCAAATGACAATATTTAGTGCAAAAATGTTTTAGATAAAATGGCAATATTTAGTGCAAAAATGTTTTAGATAAAATGACAATATTTAGTGCAAAAATGTTTTAGATCAAATGACAATATTTATTGCAAAAATGTTTTAGATAAAATGACAATATTTAGTGCAAAAATGTTTGAGATAAAATTCCAATATTTAGTGCAAAAATCTTTTAGATAAAATGGCAATATTTAGTGCAAAAATGTTTGAGATCAAATGACAATATTTAGTGCAAAAATGTTTTAGATAAAATGGCAATATTTAGTGCAAAAATTTTTGAGATCAAATGGCAATATTTAGTGCAAAAATGTTTGAGATCAAATGACAATATTTAGTGCAAAAATGTTTTAGATAAAATGGCAATATTTAGTGCAAAAATGTTTTAGATCAAATGACAATATTTAGTGCAAAAATGTTTTAGATAAAATGCTAACATATCACAGTATTTTTTTATGAATTATACCAAGACCAGTAAAGGAAAAGCTTTCATAACGATTGCTTACGCAGGATAAAAGGATGGAAATGGCAGGACAAAATCACTAACATAGAATTATTTAAATTTACCAGTCAAATACCAGTGGATAAAGAGATACAGCGAAGACGATGGTGCTGGATAGGACACACACTGCAAAAGCCAACTGAGAGTATTACACAACACACCTTTTTTGGAACCCCCCAAGGAAAAAGACAAAGAGGAAGACCAAAATATTCTAGGAGAAGACAGGTGGAAGCAGAGATGAAGATGATGAGGAAGACGTGGAATGATCTTAAAAGAATGACAAGAAATAGAATGACTTGGAATGTGTTTGTGGAAGACCTACGCTCCACGGGGAGCTGAAAATGTAGAAGAAGAAGTAGAATTCAATGAAAACTAACCAAGATCCAATTCGACTTCCTAGCAGTGTATTAACAGAAATCTGGCCAAATAAGTAAGAATAAAAATCATAAGGATACAGGGGCCTATACAATGAGGGAAAACAATAATAGAGCCACAGTTCCTTGCCATGTATGTCGTTAGAGGCGACTAAGGAAATTTTTCGATAGTCATGACTTCTGTTTTGTTGATGCTATTTTTCATGTTGTATAGAGTTGTAAAGAATAGTGACACTGTGACCTTCCAGGCATGTTGTAAGAGGCGATTAAGGAGGTTGATCGATGACTTGACAAGCTGTCATTGTAAAAAGTATTGTTATGGAAACAGCGCCATAGATTTTAGAGCACTGATCTCTGCAATATGTGCCAATTTGGCACGCAAGGTTTCTGTTTTTGAGATTGTGGTTCTGCCCTATGTGCCGTCTTCGGCTCGAAAGGACAATAGATAGATAGATAGAGTATCCCTACACACATAATAATTTATATATATATATATATATATATATAAATATATATGGGAATAGGTAGAATTGGATGGAAAGAAAAGAAAACAAACGAGGAAATTTTAAAACAACTGAAAATGAAAAGAGAACTACTAAACACAATTAGAGCAAGACAAATGAAATTTTTGGTTCATGTTAAAAGACACAACAGCCTAATAAAAGTAATATTAGAAGTTAAAATACAAGGTAAAAGAGGCAGAAGGAGACCAAGACTAACATGGACGAGTAACATCAAAAGATGGACAAGTCAGTATATGACAGTCTACACCATCAAAGCAAGAGACAGAGTGGAATGGCGCTCCATGGTGGCCAACCTTCGATGCGGAGACGGCACTCAATGATGATGATGATATATGGGAGCCGCGATAGCACCGTGGCTAGTGAACTGGACTACAAAGGACAAGAGGTAGGGTTCGATCCCAACGGACGGCTTTCGGTTCACCCAGCCTTTAATGGGCACCTGATTTTTTTCTGGGAAAGTAAAGCGGCACGGGCGTAATACCGACCACATTACCCCAAAAATCATGTGCTGAAGGTCTGTAAAATTTGTGGTCACTAACACCATATTCCCTATACGCCACTTGGGCGTGACGGGGGTACTTTACTTTTTTTAAATATATATTTATGATAAAATTAAAAGAGAACTGCTAAATACAATTCAAACAAGACAAATACTATTTTTGGGTTACGTTAAAAGGCACAACAGGCTACTAAAAGTAATCTTGGAGTGGAATATACATGGTAAAAGAGGCAGAGGCAGACCAAGACTAACATGGACGAGTAACATCAAAAGATGGACAAGTCAGTCTATGACAACCTGCAAAGCAAAAGACGGAGCAGAATTGCGCTCCATGGTAGCCAAACTTCGCTGCAGAGATGGCACTAGATAATGAAGGAGGTTTATATTCGTCGCCTGTGCAGCAAGGTAGGACTTGCATGGAACGACTTTGTCAACGAAATTTAACTGGTGCATTTTGAGATATGCTTTAACAAGTGATGGAGCGGATATGGGAATTCCTGAGTGCAATGAAACTGGTTTCGTGGATAGAACAGAAAATGGAAGGTAACCCATCACTTACAACGCCGTGCAGAAGTCGGATGTACTGGGATGAAAGGTGTCTGCTGCATAATACAACTCAACGCATCTACACTCAATTTTTTGTTCTACCTTTCGATTCGCTCTGGAGCATCATCATCATCATGAGGCAAAGAGATAGAGGGAAGCAAAGAGAAACGATACCAGACAGCGTAAGAGAATGGCTTGGCAGAAGGTCAACAACAGAATTGATAAATAACTGTCGAGATCAAAAGTTGTGGAGAGACATGATCACCTACGACAGCAGGCATGGTACTTGATGATGATAATCATGATGACGGTAGAGAAAAATGATGAATTTGGTGGAAGAAAATTAAGAATTGTGAATCAGCTGGAAGTGACTACTAAGATATTATTTGCTTAACACAATTCGATAAAGAAAAGTGAAATTATTTTGGACAAGTGGAAAGACACAATAAACTACTGAAAGTCATCTCTCTCTCTCTCTCTCTGCATTCAGGACTCAATCAGAGTAAGGATTCCAGACTCTCATATGAAGTCAGCTGTCAGGTTAAGTGTGTTGATCGCCCCCACAGACAGAACATCACAATTAGAGTCTGTCAGATCCACTCTGACTGAACACACGTTAATACGTTGCACTGTGTTCTGCGCCAGTGGCCCAGTGCATCCGATTTCAGCCAGCATTATATTCGGGTTTGCTTTCCCTAGCCTTTGATTGTCCCCAATCTTCCTGCAAGGCAGAAGATTGTCTTTTCTGTAGGGGGATTCTGCCCTTAGATGGTAGGCCCTCCCAGGTTTACGAGCACCATCTGCCCGAGTCACCATAGGTGATTAACACAGACATGCACACACAAAGATGTGAGATGTGACTAACACAGACACGGACACACAAAGATGTGAGATGTGACTAACACAGACATACACACACACACACAGAAAGTCATCTAGGAGGGGAAGTACAAGATAGACAAAAAAGAGGCAAACCAAGACCTGAGTGGAGAGAACATCAAAAGTTGGATACGGTGAATCTATGAAAACTTCCACTATCTAGTAAGAAACAGAGAAAGGGCAAAGCAAAGAAATGGAAATAAATGCATCATCATCATCAAATACCGGGCCTGATGGCGTAGCTGATCATGTCTCTCCACAACTTTCGATCTCGACAGTTATTTACCATTTCTATTGTTGATTTTATGCCAAGCCATTCTCTTAAGCTGTCTGGTATCTTTTCTCTTTGCTTTCCTCTATCTCTTCGTCCCTCAATTTTTCCAGTTGTCACAATATATTCCAGTTGTTTTCTTCTCATTACATGGCCAAAAAATGATGATTGTTTCTTCCTAATATTGGAAATTATAATTATAATTAATTATAGCTCTCTTTTTGCTTTGGCCTCTTTCAGAACGTTTTCATTACTCTTCTTAGCTGTCCATGATATTCTCAACAAATAAATGCATACAAATGCAAAGTTGCAGTAAAACTGTATGTGAAGGAGAATTCAACAAAAAATGTATTTTGTAAAATTTAATTATTTAAAATTGTATGGTTAAAGCTTTGCGTATTAGATCATCATCATGGGCCATACCGGTTTGCGTAGGCGATCATGTATTTCCACAATCTTCTATCTAAAGAGCATCGTATCTGTTCTGTTGTTGTGTTTTCCACGCCATGACACCAAGCTATCTAGTATTTTCTCTCTTTGTCGTCCACGATCTCTCTTTCCTTGTATTTTGCCAGTTGTAACCAAGTATTCCAACTTTCCTCTTCTCATGATGTGCCTCAAAATGTTGATTGTTTCTTTCTGATGTTTTTTAGGAGCTCCCTTTTTGTGTTCCTCTTAGAGAATTTCCTCGTTGTCCCGAGAACTTCCAACATTCTTCTGAGAAATCCCATCTTTCTACGTAGGGAGGTCAAAAAGTAATGCACACCAATTTTTTTCTCGGCTAATAATAAAGATAGGAATATGAAATTTTGCACACTTAGAATATGACATGTTCCAATTATGTGCACCAAATTGCACAGCATTCTGAAAAAAATTACGCAATCTATGAACCGTTAAAATGGAGCTTGTCAACAATGTCCGTTACAAACAGCGAATTGTCATAGAATTTCTGGTTGCGGAAAAAGAAACTGTGGCAAACATTCATAAACGACTGTGTGCAGTGTACAAATGTTCTGCAGTCGATAGGAGCACAGTTAGTCGCTGGGTTCAGAGAATTAAAGCTGCAGAAAGTGTACGAGTGGAGCTGCATGATTTACCGCGTTCTGGACATGTTGCCTCGGCTACCAGCACAGACATGTTAAACCGGGCTGATGCCATTATTCGTAAGGATAGGCGTATCACTAGTCAGCAATTGGCATTGCAGCTTACAGTCAGCAAGGGAAGTGCAATCGCAATTTTTAAAACTCTCAGATATTCAAAGATTTGCGCTCGATGGGTTCCTCGGTGCCTAACAAATTATCACAGAGTTCAAAGGAAAACATTCTGTTCTGAATTGTTGGAGCGTTTCGGTGTTGAAGGAGAAATGTTTTTGTCCAATAATTGTTACCGGTGACGAAACGTGGGCACATTATTATGAGCCTGAAACAAAAATGCAGTCAATGGAATGGCATCATCCGCAGTCACCAAAAAGAAAAAAATTCAAAACATCTCCATCAGCCGGAAAGGTGATGATCACTGTCTTCTGGGACATTGATGGTGTGATTCTTGTTGATGTAATGACAAGAGGTGAGACAATCAACTCGACAGCTTACATCAATACACTGACAAAACTCAAAAATCGGTTCCACAGAGTTCGGCCTAATAAGCCATCTGCAGATTTGTTGCTTCAACATGACAATGCACGCCCTCACACAAGTCTGGTAACACGGGAAGCAATCAACAAATTTGGTTGGACTGTACTGCCCCATCCTTACAGCCCTGATCTGGCTCCCTCAGATTTCCATCTGTTTGGACCACTCAAAAAATTCCTGCGTGGGAAACACTTTGACAATGATGAGGATGTGATCCGTGCAGTTAAATAATTGCTACGCGAGCAGGACAAAACTTGGTACAAACGAGGCATTCATGACCTAGTTTCGCGTTGGCTTAAGGCAATACGCTTGGACGGAGATTATGTTGAAAAATAGGTAGTGTAAAGGGGATGTTCAGCTACAATCTGTGAAAATTTCACACATTTTGCCCGAATAGTTTCCGAGAAAAAAATTGGTGTGCATTACTTTTTGACCTCCCTTCAGTATATAGCACCGATGAACTCACTTTCTCATTTCCATGGATATAGATTTGTTGCATAAGATATTTGTCATTTTCTGAAATGCTATTTTGGCCTGAGCTATTCTGCTTTTTATTTATTTGGTGCATGTTCCATCTGATGTTATTATTGTGCCCAAGTATTTGAAGCGTTGCACTTGTTTCAGATTTGTCCTGTTTATTTTTATGCTGCATGATGGTGATGATTGTTTCTTCGATATAACCATTACTACTGTTCTCTTACTATTCAGACTGAGACTTTTCTTGTTGCTTTCTTTTACTATTATGTCTATTATTTCTTGTAGTTCATTCTCTGTCTCTGCTATTAAGACTGTGTCATCCGCATATCGCAAATTATTTATGTTGTGTCCATTAACTTAAATTCCTTTTTTGTCTACTAGTGATCTCATAATATGTTCGCTGTAAAGTGAAAAGAAATCCGGTAACAGAACACAGCCTTGTGTGACTCCTTGTTTTATATATTGAAATTGTTCTTTTTGTTTTTTAATTCGTATAGCTGCTGTTTGTTGCCAGTACATGTTTTTTTTTTTCGCAGATCCTTGCCATGGGTTTAATTTCTCAAGCATATTTATTATTTCCACGTGCTTTACTTTGCCAAATGCTTTCGTGTAGTCTATAAAGCACATATATAGATCTTTCTTTACCTCTATAGATCTTTTTATCAATGTTCTTAAGGTGTATATTGCATTATTGGTGCCATTTCCTTCCACAAATCCACATTGTTCCTCACTTATTTCTGGTTTTATTTTGTTCCTTACACGTTTCATGATTATTCTTAGTAATATTTTAGTCATATGGCTCATGAGACTAATAGTGCTATGGTCTTCACAATCAGTGGCTCCTGACTTCTTCGGTAAGATAGATTTTAGTAGATCTTCGGGTATGTGTCCAGTGTTATATATGTCATTGAGTAATTTTTTTATGACTTGTACTCCCAGCTCTCCTAATGCATTTATCTCTTCGATTGTTATATTGTCGGGACCTGGAGCTTTGCCTCATTTCATGTGTTGAATTATCTCCTCCACTTCACTCTCCATTATTGGTGGTCCTATATCTTTGTTTGAATTGTTTAGTTCTGGTCTTTTATCATCATAGTGTTGACTGATATATAATCTGTCCATCTTTCCGTTATCTTCTCCTGTCCCATTATTATATTTCCTTCCTTTGATTTCACACACTGAAACTTTGACTTCTTTGCTTCCTGTTCATTCATGTAATTTGGTTGTTTTGCTTGTCTGCATTTGTTTTTGATCTCTTTGTGCAATATTGTGTATGTCCGTTCTTCTTTCTTATGTTTTCGTCTTTCGTCCATTAGTTGTAATATTTCTTCTGTCATCCATTTATTTTTGTCGGTTCCTTTAGCCACTGGTATTACTTCTTTTGACGTTTGTTGAATCCATTGTTTGAGCATTTCCCACTGCTCCTCGATGCCCTACGTAATTGATGGATGCCACAAATTTGAGCAACGTTACGGCTCATGAGGCCTTCAGTTCCTTCTGGAAACGGTCAACGACACAGGGAAGAATAATGTTTGTTTCTCGAACTAGTTTCTATTATTTTGTTCTGGATACTTCATTATTAGTTATCTATGTAGGCCTAGTTTCAATTATTTTGTTCTGGATACTTCATTATTAGTTATCTATGTAGGCCTAGTTTCAATTATTTTGTTCTGGATACTTCATTATTAGTTATCTATGTAGGCCTAGTTTCAATTATTTTGTTCTGGATACTTCATTATTAGTTATCTATGTAGGCCTAGTTTCAATTATTTTGTTCTGGACACTTCATTATTATTTATCTATGTAGGCCTAGTTTCAATTATTTTGTTCTGGATACTTCATTATTAGTTATCTATGTAGGCCTAGATTCAATTATTTTGTTCTGGACACTTCATTATTATTTATCTATGTAGGCCTAGTTTCAATTATTTTATTTTGTATACTTCATTATTAGTTAGCTATGTAGGACTAGTTTTATTTATTTACATATCTGTGTATGTGTTGTTTGTTTGTTCCTGCTGAAGGCCTACTGAGCCGAAACGTCGTTCAAATCTGTGTCGTTCATCAGATACGGAAAGCTTTAACCATACTATTGTTTTCTATTTTTATTTTCAATTCTCCTTCTTCAAGTGACAGAAAAATGACGTTCCGTGGTAGTCAACCTTTATTTTCAATTCTCCTTCTTCAAGTGACAGAAAAATGACGTTCCGTGGTAGTCAACCTTTATTTTCAATTCTCCTTCTTCAAGAGACAGAAAAATGACGTTCCGTGGTAGTCAACCTTTATTTTCAATTCTCCTTCTTCAAGTGACAGAAAAATGACGTTCCGTTGTAGTCAACCTTTATTTTCAATTCTCCTTCTTCAAGTGACAGAAAAATGACGTTCCGTGGTAGTCAACCTTTATTTTCAATTCTCCTTCTTCAAGTGACAGAAAAATGACGTTCTGTGGTAGTCAACCTTTATTTTCAATGTGGGGACGGCACGGCACTTAATGAATTAATGAGTATAAATGGGACAGGTAGAATGAATAGAAAAGTTGAAGTTTGGAGATAACAAAGAATTTCAAGAATAGTTCCGCTGGTAATGTCACAGAGACGATGAATGCCAACATCACTGAGATTCAGATGTTGTAGCAGCGGGCAGCGATGTCTTTCTTGATTACCCTGGTCTTGCTGGATAGGTTGGAACTTACCCATTGTAACGATACGTGCAAGACTAGGTCATCTATATCAGAAGATTCCACCACTGCTTGAATTGTGGCGACTATCGGCTAATTGGAAGCGGGGATAATCAGAGGAACAACAGAGACCACGACACCTCTAATATTTTATCAGAATACATAACACAATCATATTCCAGCTCAATGAGTACAATGTCGGTGTACAACCAGCCGCCTTATTCCCTAGTATCGTCGTGATATAGCTCAAATAACTGAAGCCGTTACTAATAATTAGACTTATATGGCTATGGAGCACAAACCTACTGCAACCGTACAACGGTATCTATGGACCTTGAATTGTGTATGAGAACTAGGTAGGCCATTTCAACAATTACCTCCTTGTTTCCATGGTAACAAAAGAACGACAACTCAGATGACTTTCTATCATTTCATTGAAACATTAGAAGTAGTGCCGATTGTAAGCAACACTACTCTCTGTGTCTTTCTATTAGAAAATACATGAACGAAACTGTAAGGGAATTTAACGAACAGCAAAACTATGTTTTCTTAAAAAATAATATATATAATACAAATGAAGACCACAGAAGTAGAAGGCAGGATAGCTCAGACCAAAATAGCATTTCAGAAAATGAATAATATCTTATGCAACAAATCTATGTCAATAGAAGTGAGAGTGAGAGTTCAGCGGTGTAATATAGAACCAATTCTGACACACGGAGCCGATTCGTGGACAGTGGACAAACAGATGATTAGACGATTGGAGGCCACAAAGATGGGATTTCTCAGAAGAATGTTGAAAGTTCCCTGGACAGCTAAAAAGACCAATGAGGAAATTCTCAAAGAGGCCAACACAAAAAGTGAGCTCCTAAAAAACATCAGAAAGAAACAATCAACATTTTTCAGATACATCATGAGAAGACGAAGGTTGGAATACTTGGTTCGAACTGGCAAAATACAGGGAAAGAGAGATCGCGGACGACAAAGAGAGAAAATACTTGATAGCTTGGTGTCATGGCATGGAAAACAGTCAGCAACAGAACTGATACGATGCACTGTACTTAGAAGATTGTGGAAGGACATGATCGCCTACGCCAGCCGGTATGGCACATGATGATGATGATGACAATAAACATAACTACGATATTACGATGCAATTATAATTATATCAATTTAGAGCAATAATAGAAGGAACTATATTACATAGCGCACATTCCAGCTACATTTAGGTCGCAAATGATCAGGTTAAAGGTCACCCTAGAAGTTCGGTCTCATGTCTGGCCTTCTCAAGTTTCAAACTCACCGTCCGCCGCTGCTCGCTAGACAAATCACTGTGACAATATTTGTTACTTGATCAACGTCAACGATTAATGAGGGGGTCTCAGTTTTGACTCGTCTACTCCGTATTTCTTAAATCAATGTCAGCTAGCATGTGGTCATCATTAGAAGAGGAGAAAAATTATGAATTTGAAGTTTTAGAAAAGAAAGGTCAATCGAGTATGAGAAATGATAAAAAAAGAAACAAAGCAAGAATAAAGACAATGAAACTAATAAAGAGATACAAGTGGAAAAGCATGAACAAGAGAAAATAGAGTAGAATCGAAGACGAGGCAGAAGCAGACAAGGACTGAAGTGGGCTACAACATTAAGAGATGGACATGTCAACCTATGACAACGTGCAGCATCAAGGCATGAGCTCCATGGTAGAGAACCTTCGATGTGAAGACGGCACCCAATAAATGAAAGCTCATTGCCGCCTATAGCGAATGCTTGCCCTTGAGGGGGAATCATCCAAAGGTCGTGACGTTTTAAGCAATGTGAGCAGGAGCGGATATGGGTAATATGACATCATCCCACCTAACATAGTTGATGACATCACAAACTTGGGGGGGGGGGGGGATTCTGGAAAATCCTCTCAACATTTTTAGTTTCAATATCAGTGGTACAGTTCTGCTAGCAGAACAATATGGGTGACAATGTTCAACTATCAGAGCAATATGGGTGGCAATGTTCTACTATCAGAACAATATGGGTGGCAAAGTTCTACTATCAGAACAATATGGGTGGCAATGTTCTACTATCAGAACAATATGGGTGACAATATTCTACTAATAGAACAATATGGGTAGCAATGTTCTATTATCAGAATAATATAGGTGGCATTGATCTACTATCAGAACAATATGGGTGGCAATGTTCTACTATCAGAACAATGTGGGTGGCAATGTTCTACTATCAGAACAATGTGGGTGGCAATGTTCTACTATCAGAACAATAAATGTGGCAATGTTCTACTATCAGAACAATATGGGTGGCAATGTTCTACTATCAGAACAATATGGGTGGCAATGCTCTACTATCAGAACAAGATGGGTGGCAATGTTCTACTAACAGAACAATATGGGTGGCAATGCTCTACTATCTGAACAATATGGCTGGCAATGATCTACTATCAGAACAATATGGGTGGCACTGTTCTACTATCAGAACAATATGGGTGGCAATGATCTACTATTAGAACAATATGGGTGGCAATGTTCTACTATCAAAACAATATGGGTGGCAATGTTCTACTATCAGAACAATATTGGTGGCAATGTTCTACTATCAGAGAAATATGGGTGGCAATGTTCTACTATCAGAACAATATGGGTGGCATTGTTCTAATATCAGAAACATTTTGGAGGTGATCTACTACTATTAAAATTAATATGGCTGGCATTTATCTACTGTCATAACAATATGGATGACAATGTTCTACTATCAGAACAATATGGGTGGCAATGTTTTAGTATCAGAACAATATGGGTGGCAAAGTTCTACTATCAGAACAATATGGGTGGCAATGTTCTACTATCAGAACAATATGGGTGACAATATTCTACTAATAGAACAATATGGGTAGCAATGTTCTATTATCAGAATAATATAGGTGGCATTGATCTACTATCAGAACAATATGGGTGGCAATGTTCTACTATCAGAACAATGTGGGTGGCAATGTTCTACTATCAGAACAATGTGGGTGGCAATGTTCTACTATCAGAACAATAAATGTGGCAATGTTCTACTATCAGAACAATATGGGTGGCAATGTTCTACTATCAGAACAATATGGGTGGCAATGCTCTACTATCAGAACAAGATGGGTGGCAATGTTCTACTAACAGAACAATATGGGTGGCAATGCTCTACTATCTGAACAATATGGCTGGCAATGATCTACTATCAGAACAATATGGGTGGCACTGTTCTACTATCAGAACAATATGGGTGGCAATGATCTACTATTAGAACAATATGGGTGGCAATGTTCTATTATCAAAACAATATGGGTGGCAATGTTCTACTATCAGAACAATATTGGTGGCAATGTTCTACTATCAGAGAAATATGGGTGGAAATGTTCTACTATCAGAACAATATGGGTGGCAATGTTCTAATATCAGAAACATTTTGGAGGTGATCTACTACTATTAAAATTAATATGGCTGGCATTTATCTACTGTCATAACAATATGGATGACAATGTTCTACTATCAGAACAATATGGGTGGCAATGTTTTAGTATCAGAACAATATGGATGGCAATGTTCTACTATCAGAGCAATAAAAGTGACAATGTTCTACTATCAGAACAATATAAGTGGCATTGTTCTACTACCAGAAAAATATCGGTGGCAATGTTCTACTATCAGAACAATATGGGTGACAATATGGGTGGCAATGTTCTACGATCATAATAATATGGGTGGCAATGTTGTACTATCAGAAAAATATTGGTGGCAATGTTGTACTATCAGAAAAATATGGGAGGCAATGTTCGACTATCAGAGCAATACGGGTGGAAATGTTCTACTATCAGAACAATATGAGTGGCAAAGTTCTACTATCAGAACAATATGACTGGCAAACTTCTACTATCAGAACAATATGGGTTGCAATGTTCTACTATGATAGCAAAATAAGTGGCAATGTTCTTCTATCAGAGCAATATAGGTGGCAATTTTCTACTATACGAGCAATATAAGTATCAGTGTTCTACTATCAGAACAATATGGGTGGCAATGTTCTACTATGAGAGCTATATAAGTGGCAATGTTCTACTTTCTGAGCAATATAAGTGGCAATGTTCTACTATCGGAACAATATGGCTGGCATTGATCTACTATCAGAACAATATGGGTGGCAATGTTCTGCTATCAGAACAATATGGGTTGCAATGTTCTATTATCAGAACAATATAGGTGGCAATGTTCTACTATCAGAACAATATGGTTGTCAATGTTCTACTATCAGAACAATATGGGTAGCAATGTTCTACTATCAGAATAATATGGCTGGCATTGATTTACTATCAGAACAATATGGGTGGCTATGTTCTACTATCAGAACATAATGGGTGGCATTGTTCTACTATCAGAACAATATGGGTGGCAATGTTCTACTATCAGAAAAATGTGTGTGGTAATGGTCTAGTGTCAGAACAATATGGGTGGCAATGTTCTACTATCCGAGCAATATATGTGGCAATGTTCTATTATCAGAACAATATGGGTGGCAATGTACTTTTATCAGAATAATATAGGTGGGAATGTTCTACAATCAGGGCATTAAAAGTGGCAATGTTCTACTACCAGAACAATATAGGTGGCAATGTTCTACTATCAGAACAATATGGGTCGCATTGTTCTACTATCAGAACAATATGGGTGGCAATGTTCTACTATCAGAACAATATGGGTGGCAATGTTCTACTGTCAGAACATTATGGGTGGCAATGTTCTACTATCAGAACTATATGGCTGACAATGATCTACTATCAGAACAATATGGGTGGCAATGTTCTACTATCAGAACAATAATGTGTGACAATGTTCTACTATCAAAACAATATGGGTGGCAATGTTCTACCATTAGAACAATATAGTTGGCAATGTTCTACTATCAGAACAATATAGGTTCGATGGTCTACAATCAGAACAATATAAGTGGCAATGTTCTACCTATCAGAACAATACAGGTGGCATTGTCCTACCTATAAAAACAATAAAGGTTGCAATGCTGTACATATAAGAACAATATATGGCGGCAATGTTCTATCTATAAGAACAATACACGTGGCAATGTTCTACCTATCAGAACAGTATAGGTGGAAACAGAAAAAACCAACATAGAAGTGAAACAAATAAGTAGAAGGAACAACATTGGCGATAGGAAGAACAGAAGCCAAACCAATAAAGAAAGAATAACATGTGTACTCACGGTCAACGATGGCAGCTTCATAGCTATTGTCATAGCGGCATACTCCTGCACTGCATCTCTGACAGGTAAAAAAAAACAACGTAATCAAATCAAGCAAATGCTATCAACATAACGAAAGTTTAATATCAAGAAAAATATACTAACATCAAAACATAAAGCACAGGGGTAAAACTAGGAATAGCAAAATGTTACATCTTCTCGATATACCTATATGGTATCACCACAAAAATAATGTGCCGAAGGTCTGTAAAATTTATGGTCACTAACACCATATTCCCTCTACGCTACTTGGCGTGACGGGGGCTCTTTACTTTTTTAAAAATACCTATATGGTGCAGAAACATGGGCATTAGACAAGAAAACTGAACAGAAAATTTAAACCTTTTAAAATGTGGATTTATAGAAGAGTGTGAAGACTTGGATGGAAAGAAAACAAAACAAATGATGAAGTTTTAAAACAATTAAAAATAAAAAGACAACTATTAAACACAATTCAAACAAGACAAATGAGATGTTAGGAGCATGTTAAAATACTCAAGAAAGCCACGATAGTTCAGTGGCTAGTGAACTGGACTACAAAGGACAAGGGGATCATGATTGACAGCTTCCTGGTTCACCCAGTCTTAAATGGGTACCGGATTTTTTTTTTCTGGGAAAGTAAAGCGGCACGGGCGTAATACCGACAACATTACCCCAAAAATCATGTGCCGAAGGTCTGTAAAAATTATGTTCGCTAACACCATATTCCCCTTACGCCACTTGGCGTGACGGGGGCTCTTTACTTTTCACAAAAAGACACAGCAGCTTACAAAAGGTAATCTTGGAAAGGAAAATACAAGGTCAAAGAGACAGCGGCAATCGAAGACTAACACTGAAAAGTGATAGCCAAAGATGGACAAGTCAGCCCATGACAACCTGCATTTTCAAAGCAAGAGACAGAGCGAAATGGCGCTCCATGGGATCCAACCTTTGATTCGGTGACATCACTTAATGATGATGATGAATGCATATAAGAAAGTATAATCAAATTAGGCCACAGTTCAACATCATCAAATAGCGTGGTGAGAGAGGAAAGTTGATCTGGATGTTTGAATATCTCTCGTAGTCAGCTGTTTTGCATGGCACGCTGGGTGGAATCATTAACACTTTCTCCCATCTTCTACTATGTCGATCCATTCTCATCTCTTCAGGAGCCATGCCATCCGTTATTGTGTTTACAATGTTAACGTAGCATTTTATATTATCTATCTATCTATCTATCTATCTATCTATCTATCTATCTATCTATCTATCTATCTATCTATCTATCTATCTATCTATCTATCTATCTATCTATCTATCTATCTATCTATCTATCTATCTATCTATCTATCTATCTATCTATCTATCTATCTATCTATCTATCTATCTATCTATCTATCTATCTATCTATCTATCTATCTATCTATCTATCTATCTATCTATCTATCTATCTATCTATCTATCTATCTATCTATCTATCTAATCTATCTAATCTATCTATCTATCTATCTATCTATCTATCTATCTATCTATCTATCTATCTATCTATCTATCTATCTATCTATCTATCTATCTATCTATCTATCTATCTATCTATCTATCTATCTATCTATCTATCTATCTATCTATCTATCGAATCTATCTATCTAATCTATCTATCTAATCTATCTATCTATCTATCTATCTATCTATCTATCTATCTATCTATCTATCTATCTATCTATCTATCTATCTATCTATCTATCTATCTATCTATCTATCTATCTATCTATCTATCTATCTATCTATCTATCTATCTATCTAATCTATCTAATCTATCTAATCTATCTATCTATCTAATCTATCTAATCTATCTAATCTATCTATCTATCTATCTATCTATCTATCTATCTATCTATCTATCTATCTATCTATCTATCTATCTATCTATCTATCTATCTATCTATCTATCTATCTATCTATCTATCTATCTATCTATCTATCTATCTATCTATCTATCTATCTATCTATCTATCTATCCATCTATCTAACTGTCTGTCTGTCTATTGTCCTTTCGAGCCGAAGACGGCACATAGGGCAGAAATTCTAGACTCTTGGGTGTGACGATCTTTCGACTGTCAGACCTTGCATAGGACCTGCCTTGTGGCTCGCCACACAGCTTCATTCTGGGCAAGCTGTTCATTCACAGTGAGGGATCTTTTGCCTTCTGTTGTTGCCCCTCGTTTTAATGTTCTTCTTAGTGTTATATTACTGCTTTGGAGACGACATTTCTATTTCAATAACAATGAATGTTTTACGATGACAGGTTGTTCAACTACCAATCAACCATCCATTTCAAAATGAAAAAAAAATCTTCCATCTTGGACCGGAACCGGAAACATCTAAACATATAGTTTTATATTGTAAAACGAAGATCGTTCAATTTTCTTAATTTAATTCAATGGCATCATTGTGTTGTTTATTTCCACTTCCTTTTCAGATTCGTTTGTCTGTTCATTATAATCGCCATCGAGGGCCTCGGTAGCCGAGTTGGTATAATCACCATACTAGCGACCGACGTTCGGATAACCCGTGCTCGTTTCCCCCTGGGAACAGTGTGTGAACTGTACTTGTGGTTGGAAAAAAAAATTACCCCCGTGGTCGACCCAGCCGCTGGCAGAAATGTGAACCAAAGTAGCACATGGGAATGTGAGGAATGCCGCAATCTCGTGAATTAGAATGCTTGAGGCGACACTAGACAGAGGTCTCCGAACATTTCTTGATAGACGTCGAGCACATATGGGTAACAACCTTCGTACTAAGACGTTGATTCAAGTCTCGTATCTTTACATTTATATAACCGCCATCATGATGGTCCATACCTGCTGGCCTAGGTCATCCTTCCAGAATTCACTATTCTCAGTGCATTGTATCAATTCTGTTATTGACTGTTTACCGGTCAAGACACCAAGTTATCTACGTATTTTGTATTTTGCTGCAGGTGTTAAGGAGTTCGTGTATCTGGGCTGAAGCCATCTTCAATGTCTTTGCTAATGTTCGTGTGCTGTATGTTTGTTCCAGTTGAAGGCCTATTGCGCCGAAACGTCGTTCTGGTTTGTGGTGTCCATTTGTTACGTGAAGCTTATACCATACCGTTTTTTTGTCATTTTGCCTCACTATTGGGCTTCGCTGTGCTCGGCGATAGCTCAGTGGTTAGTGAACTGGACTACAAAGGACAAGAGGCCTAGGTTCGATCCTAATGGACGGCTTCCGGGTTCACTCAGCTTTAAATAGGTACCTGTTTTTTTTATTTCTGAGAAAGTAAATACCGACCCCATTACACCAAAAATCATGTCCCGAGGGTCTATACAAATGATGTTCACTATAGTTCGTTTAGAAATTCGTTCGATGAATTTCAATAATTTTTAAAAATGAAATCTTATTTTTTCACCGACCTTAAGTCTGATTTTTCCCCCTACTGTCATGCATTGAGGAAAAGTTTTTGTTTCATTAAGGTATATAAATATATGATTTTCTTGGTTGTCCTAATTTTTAGGAGTTTACAATACCCACATTTGTTGTAATCAACATTGTCATTTAAAGAGGCGAAATGTCACGTGTTTATCCACATAATCTTAGCACTTGCTCGCACTTGTTGAACGTGATTTTGAAAGACACGCCACTTTTGTCATTTCCGATTTCTTGTTAAATAGGTCCAGAGGCGTACTTTGACAAAATATTTACTATTAATGTATATTCCTTTACATTTGATAATTTGTAAGCCGTTATGAAGTGACTACTTGATTTTTTTTTAATCCTGAAGAGTTTAAAGTGTAAATTCATTACTATGCACAAGCTAAGTGTGTTATTATATAGGCACTCTTCCAATTACTTATCTCTATAACGAAGATGTAAATCAAATGAACAATTGTGACCTTCTTCAATGTGATACGGATACGCCTTTTATTTCATTGTTAGAAAAGTAACGTAATTTATAGTAAAATTTAATGTTTAGAGCACACGGTTTGATATTTCCCTAAAATTATATAACAAAATACGATTTGTGCAAAATTCAGACTACCTTTGTACTTAAATGTTATAAAATCTGAAGGTCGGTGAAAAAATAAGATTTCATGAAAACAAATTACAGAAAATCATCAAACAGTTTCCGAGATAATTGATCAACTCTGTGGGCACGAATTTCTGAACGAGCTATAAGCACCATATTGACCTATACGTCACTTGGCGTGACGGAGCTCTTTACTTTTTTTTTACTATTAGCTTCACTGCAATTTCGCATTTTGATGTATTTATGTACATTTCTTTGTCTTGACACTAAAGAATAATAATCAGAAGAAGAAAATAAGGAAAAGAAAAAGATGGAAAAAAGAGAAAGGAAGAGGAATGGTTAATTCTTACCATGTTTCGGTTGCAGATGAAACCCTCTGAGTTAAAAGTAGCTTGGCAGGCATTTGTTCCCGATATTCTGCAGTACAGCTGCTCACATATTTTCTTCCCTGAGGGTGAATTTCTGCCATACATGCTCGGGTTCTTTCAAGTAAAACATCAATTAAATTAAATAATGAATCAATTTATACTATTTCTAATGTAAAACTGAAATAAACAAAAAGCATAGGAATGGCAAAAAGAAATTGTAATGTCATGAAGAACATACTAACATCATAACAAATAACACTAGGGCTAATACTAAGAATAGCAAAATATTATGTCTTCTCAACATTCCTATATGGTGCAGAAACATGGACAAGAAAACAGAACAGAGAATTGAAGCCTTTGAAATGTGGATATATAGAAGAATAGGTAGAAATTGATGGAAGGACAAGAAAACAAACGATGAAGTCTTAAAACAACTAAAAATAAAAAGAGAACTACTAAGCACGTTTCAAACGAGACAAATGCGATTTTTGGGCCTTGTTAAAAGACACAACAGCCTACTAAAAGTAATCCTGGGGGGGGGGGGGGGGGGGGGGGGGGGGGATACAAGGTAAAAGAGGCAGAGGCAGACCAAGACTAACATGGACGAGTAACATTAAAAGATGGACAAATCAGCCTATGGCAACCCTGCACCATCAATGCAAGAGACATAGCAGAATGGCGCTCCATTGTAGCCAACCTTCGTTGCAGTGTTGGCACTCGATAATGATGATTATTTCTAATAAGAAAAATCATAGACTCATTTGTATTCATCATGTCACGTGGTCTCCACGTGTACTAGGGTGCAAAAGGAAGAGTGTCCATTATTGTCAGGTATAAAAGGAAGACTGTCCGTTATTATAATGAAAAAAGGAAGAGTGTCCGTTATTGTCAGGTATAAGGAAGACTGTCCGTCATTGTCAGTTAAAAAGGAAGTGTTCGTTATTGTCAGTAAAAAGGAAGAGTGTCCATTATTGTAATGTAAAAATGAAGAGTGTCCATTATTATCAGGTAAAAAGGAAGAGTGTTCGTTATTGTCAGTAAAAAGGAAGAGTGTTCGTTGTGGTAATGTAAAAAGGAAGAGTGTCTATTATTGTCATGTAAAAAGGAAGAGTGTCCGTTATGGTCAAGTAAAAAGGAAGAGTGTCCGTTATGGTCAAGTAAAAAGGAAGAGTGTCCGTTATTGTCAAGTAAAAAGGAACAGTGTCCGTTATGGTCAAGTAAAAAGGAAGAGTGTCCGTTATGGTCAGGTAAAGAAGGAAGAGTGTCCGTTAAGGTCAGGTAAAAAAGGAAGAATGTCCGTTAAGGTCAGGTAAAAAAGAAAGAATGTCCGTTATTGTCAGATAAAAAAGGAAAAGTGTCCGTTATGGTCAGGTAAAATGAAAGAGTGTCCGTTATGGTCAGGTAAAAAAGGAAGAGTGTCCGTTATGGTCAGGTAAAAAAGAAAGAATGTCCGTTATTGTCAGATAAAAAAGGAAAAGTGTCCGTTATGGTCAGGTAAAATGAAAGAGTGTCCGTTATGGTCAGGTAAAAAAGGAAGAGTGTCCGTTATGGTCAGGTAAAAAAGGAAGAGTGTCCGTTATGGTCAGGTAAAAAAGGAAGAGTGTCCGTTAAGGTCAGGTAAAAAAGAAAGAATGTCCGTTATTGTCAGGTAAAAATGCTATTACTACTACTATTATAGCTACTGCTACTACTACTGCTACTACTACTACTGCTATTACTACTACTATTATAGCTAATGCTACTACCTCTAATACTACTATTACTACTGCTATTACAACTACTACTACTAATACTACTGATATTACTACTACTGCTACTTCAACAACTACTACTACTACAACTGCTGCTACTAGAACTAATACTACTATTACTGCTGCTACTACTACTACTACTACTACTACTACTACTGCTGCTACTACTACTACTACTGCTACTGCTATTACTACTACTACTATAGCTACTGCTACTACCTCTAATACTACTATTACTACTGCTATTACAACTACTACTACTAATACTACTACTACTGCTACTTCAACTACTACTACTACTACAACTGCTACAACTACTGCTACTAGAACTAATACTACTATTACTGCTGCTACTACTACTACTACTACTACTACTACTGCTGCTACTACTACTACTACTACTACTACTAATACTGCTACTACTACTACAATGGCGTCTAATACAAGCCACTACTACTTTTACTACCACCACATTAATATCTAATTGCGACTACCCACTACCAGATCCTATTAATAGTTATCAAGAAAGTCACCGTGACACGACAATATAACAAATACACTTTCTTATTTGGTATAAATTAATACAACATTGACAATTCTACATTAATCACACGCCATTATTTATTATTATTACAAATAAATAGAATATTGATAGTCACGAGCACAGATGCTGTAACACATTCAGTCTTCGGGGAATTTAAAATATCTAATAATTTTGAGGATGCGGGTAAAAAACGTCAGAAATCTTTCTCTTCTTTTCATTCCTCAACTGCTTTCAGCGTCGAGGGGAGATATAATTTGCGGTCTTTTGCTCTTCTGTTCGCCTTTGCTGCTATGTTTCCTAGTGCTTCTAATATTCCATCGACCCATCTTTTTCGTGGTCAACCCTTGGGTCTGGTGTTCTCACAACGTTTGTTGAAGGCTCGTTGTGTTGTGTTTTGATCTTTCTGCCTTGTCACGTGGCCAACCATTTTATCTGTTGTTTTCTTATATATTATATGGTGGGGGCTATTCCTAGCTTTTTTTTCCAGTTCTTCATTTCTGATCTTATCTCTCAGGTTGTTTCCTGTCATTCGTCTAACATATTTCATCTCAGTAGAGGTTATTTTTCTTATTAAGAGAAAGTAATACCTGGCAAACTATAACATCACAGAAAACAAACACACAGGAATGTAGAGTAAAACTAAATGGAAAAATCCTGAAACAAGTGCATAGATTCAAATACCTGGGATCAATAATAACATCAGATGGTAGATACACTGCAGAAATTAGAAGAATAATAGAATAAGCGAAGACAGAATGCCATCGAATGAAAAACATCATATGTTACAAATCATTGTCTGTTAATGTTAGAAAACGTGTCCTAAAGTGCTACACCGAACCTGTTCTACTATATGGAAGTGAGTCATGGACGACAAGTAAGACAAAACAAAGAACATTAGAGGCAGCTGAGATGTGGTTTATTATAAGACTGCCACAAATTCCATGGATAGCAAAAATTACAAATGAAGAATGTTCAAAAAGAACTGGAGAAACCAGAAATATAATCAAAATCATAATGAAGAGACAATCGACATTAATGGACATGTCATGCGAACATAAGGCATTGAGAATACTAAACCAACATTTAGAATGAATGGAAAGAAGAGCAGAGGAAAACCAAAAGAAAAATATACAAAAGCTTATCCAAATGGCATAATAAATTATCACCGACTGAAATTATGAAATTACTAAACAGCTCTCAAATGGAAAACATCAGACCAGAGGAAATAAGGATGACATCGGGAAACACCGAATATAACTCTAACAAAAGAGGCAAGTTTACAGGCATAGACTCACTCTCCATAATCGAACAGTTCACCCAGAACAGAGACAAATGGAGGGTCATTCTTCGAGTCGATGTGTCTTCTAACGGTACTGGACGAATCAAGAATAAGGGACCCAGTGATGTGGAGAGAGATGATCGCCTACGCCAACCGGCATGGCACCTGATGATGATGAAAACCTAGCAGTCCTAGTGTACGTATATCTGTAATGTAGCACAGCATGCAACACATATATTTGAAATGGGACATCACCCATTGTTCTACGTTGTGAATACGACAGGAGCTTGCGACCGGGTACGGATAGCAGATTCAATCAGCAGTAATAAGACAAGGAATAACATGGATATGGCGCCCGTGCGCTGAAATAGTGCTGCAGGCGACTGACTGTTGGGTGTAGTGGAACGGTACCAGGATCCGCCTATGCCATGGGACTGGGTCTGTGAAGTTTGGTGCTGGAAATTTGCCACCACCTGGATCGTGGTCGGATCGAGGGTTTCCCTGAAGTGAAGGCCTGACTACATTTGTTGGGACAACAATTCTTGGGTACGCCTACTGATTATGAAGTCTATAACGGAACTGAAGCTGGCGTTTGCAGATTATGCAAGCCGTGACTGGCGGTACAGCGACTCGGAAGTGTCCATTTTGAGCTGCGCGCCTTTTATATAGTTTAATACGGCATTTTCAATAGAAGTTATAATGAACGTAAAACACACAATTTTACAGAACGCAACACGTTCAAAGGAACAGTTATGTTTATTCGAAGGCCTCGGTATCACTGCAAACGAATGGCAATCAAATAATTGCTCAACCGCCCGTGGCAGTGGAATCATCCCAATTAACATGCCATCGAATTTCCAAACAAAGAAAGGCAGTTGCAGTCCCCATCATAGCAGATACATCACACGTCAAAAGACATAAGGCGTTTCAGCACGGAATTGAACGCATCTGAACTGTCCTTCGTCATACGATATCATCATTCATCGTCTGTAATGTGAATATAGAAATACCATCTGGATGAAACACACAGCTCACGGTGTGCACCGAGCACTACTCAGTAACTCCGGCAGCAAGCCGGACCTGTAATATAAGGAAACTGCAACAAGGAACATTTGTCAGTCAGTGACTCAACGGTTCCCTGTCGCCTATCCGCCATATAGACCGGAAGTCTATAGAATAGTAACTATTATGTAGTACTATTATGTCTATCATTTTTTGAAGAATAGAACATCTAGAATAGAACAGTATGGACTATAAGGATGAACACTTTGTTGTTTGCTAGAAATGGTTCTGAGCAGATACGGGAATACCCAGCCTGAACGAAGCCAATCCGCTTTAAAGTCTAAACATAAGAAATTATGAGGAGAACAAATGTAGTCATTATATGTCCAAAATAGTGGGAGCTTTCAAGATCAATGTAGCAGGAGGTGGACTCCAGGGAGTCATGACCCAGGCGGGTCCACCCCCTTACTTCCCACCCATTTTGCAGAGTGTCAGGACGGTAAAAGACCAAAACACTTAACGTGTTCCATCTGATGATCAGATTTCCTGCTACTGCGAGGTTTTTTTTTTTACAAAGGGTGCCGACAACGGATGTGTCGGGCCGAAAGACGTAAATATAGCTGTTTGGCCGTAAACTAGCGACACAACAAACATACGTCTACTTAACGGGTTAGTGATGAGAAGAGGAAGATATTGATTAAGTCAGCTAGACCGGCATGAGTCATCAAATGGGAGATCACCACCAGCTCCGTGTAGTTTATCGTTCAGGGTTGCTTCTGTGGGTCCTATTCCCGTTCCAAGGATAGTAATAATGCCGACGTTTACGTCGTTGGTGATAGCGAAGATGATAAAAAAAATTAAGATTGTGTCGATGATGATATCTATGATTGAGATTATATCTATGATGGAGATGATATCTATGATGAAGATGATATCTATGATGAAGATGATATCTATGATGGAGATGATATCTATGATGGAGATGATATCTATGATGAAGATGATATCTATGATGGAGATCATATCTATGATGAAGAAAATGTCGATGATGATATCTATAATGAGAATGATATCTATCATGAAGATGATATTGATGAAGAAAATGTCGATGATGATATCTATAATGAGAATGATATCTATGATGGAGATGATATCTATGATGAAGAAAATGTCGATGATGATATCTATGATGAAGATGATATCTAGGATGAAGATGATATCTATGATGAAGATGATATCTAGGATGAAGATGATATCTATGATGAAGATGATATCTATGATGAAGATAATATCTAAATTGCCTATTTCGAGATTCAACGAAGCAGATGTGTAGAACCGCAATGGTTAACTAATATCTCACCAAACAAGCGTAGCTTCTGCTATCGTTCAGAGCCCTCTGACAGATGACGTCCTTGTCTAAGATATTCCCATTGTAGGTGCTCCAGGTAAATACAGGTGTGGTAGAAGCTGGGTTCGTTGTTAGAAGACAATTTGTGCTGCAACGATGAGAAGATTTTTAAAAGTTGATTAGGTATTTTCTTTTTCAAGCCGGCAATCAAAACCGTTAATGACTTTGGCAAGAAGGCATACAGAACTATCAGCATCATCAGCATCCAGTGCCATACCGCTTGGCGTAGGCGATCATGTCCTTCCACGATTTTCTTTCCACAGTGCATCGTATGAGTTCCGTTGTTGACTGTTTTCCACGCCATGAAACCAAGCTATCTAGTATCTTCCCTCTTTATTGTCCGCGATCTCTCATTCCCTGTATTTTTCCACTTGAAACCAAGAATTCCAACTTTTCCCTTCTCATGAAAAATGTTGATTGTTTCTTTTTTATGTTTTTTATGAGCTCCTTTTTTGTGTTGGCCTCTTTGAGAACTTCCTCATTGGTCTTTTTAGCTGTCCAGGGAACTTTTTAACATTTTTCTGAGAAATCCCAATTCTGCGGTATGTAATCGTCTTTTCATTTGTTTGTATGTCTACTGTCCATGATTCGCTTCCATAGGTCAGAATTGTCTCTATATAGCACCGATGAACTCTTTTTCTCACTTCTATTGACACATATTTGTTGCATAAGATATTTTTCATTTTCTGAAATGTTATTTTGGCCTGAGCTACTATTCAGGCTGATACCTTTCTTGTTGCTAGCTTTTACTGTTATGACTATCCTTTCTTGTAGTTCGCGCACTCTCTCTCTCTCTCTGCTATTAAAACTGTGTCATCCGCATATCGCAAATTGTTTATGTTGTGACTGTTGACTTCAATTCCTTTTTTCTGTGTCTTCTATTGATCTCATAATATGTTCGCTGTAAAGTGAAAACAAATCCGGCGACAGAACACAGCCTTGTCTGACTCCTTGTTTTATATATTGGAGTTGTCCTGTCTGGTTGCTAATTCGTATAGCTGCTGTCTTTTGCCAGTACATGTTTTTTATGATTCGCAGATCCTTGCCATGGGTTTAATTTCTCCAGCATATTGATTATTTCCACATGCTTTACTTTGCCAAATGCTTTTGTGTAGTCTATAAAGCACTTATATACATCTTTCTGTACCTCTATAGATCTTTCTATCAATGTTCTCGGACGGCATATTGCATTATTGGTGCCCTTACCTTCCACGAATCCACATTATTCCTCACTAATGTCTGGTTTTTTTTGTTCCTTACACGTCTCATGATGATTATTAGTAATATTTTCGTCATATGGCTCATGAGACTAATAGTGCGATGGTCTTCACAATCAGTGGCGCCTAACTGCTTCAATATGGCTACAAAGAAAGATTTTAGTAGATCTTCGGGTATGTTCCCAGTGTTATATATGTCATTGAGTAGTAAAATCATCATCAAGTACCTTGTCTGCTGGCGTAGGTGACAATGTCTCTCCACAACTTTCGATCAGTACAGTTATTTCTCATTTCTGTTGTTGACCTTTTGCCAAGAATATCTCTTAAGCTGTCAGATATTGACAGGTAGATAGGTAGGATGTCGTGAAGGAAACCCATTGGATGGGAAATTCAGGAAGTAGCAGTTGAATGGATGGAAGGGGAGATTTATAAAGGACTATAAAGGGTCCGAGAGGGGAGATCAAACGTAGAAACTAACGTATCAGCAGGTTGACTAAGCCTTGAGGGTGTAAGGCCAGATGGTCAGGAGGGAGCACACGCTACATAGATAGCTGGCACTAGTAAGTGAAATGTTCGAACTTAGAACCAGGAGAACAAGTTCTGTGATAGATAGCACTAGTACGTGGAATGTTCGAACTTAGAACCAGGACCACAATCTCTATGATAGATAGCACTAGTAAGTGAAATGTTCGAACTTAGAACCAGGAGCACAATCTCTGTGATAGATAGCACTTGTAGGTGGAATGTTCGAACTTAGAACCGTGAGCACAATCTCTGTGATAGACAGCACTATTAGGTGGAATGTTCGATCTTAGAACCAGGAGCACAATCTCTGTGATAGATAGCACTAGTAGGTGGAATGTTCGAACATAGAACCGTGAGCACAATCTCTGAGATAGATAGCACTAGTAGGTGGAATGTTCGAACTTAGAACCAGGAGCACAAGTTTTCTTATAGACAGCACTAGTAGGTGGAATGTTCGAACTTAGAACCAGGAGCACAAGCTCTGTGATAGATAGCACTAGTAGGTGGAATGTTCGAACTTAGAACCGTGAGTACACGCTCTGTGATAGATAGCACTAGTAGGTGAAATGTTCGAACTTAGAACCGTGAGCACAAGCTCTGTGATAGATAGCACTAGTAGGTGGAATGTTCGAACTTAGAACCAGGAGCACAATCTCTGTGATAGACAGCACTAGTAGGTGGAATGTTCGAACTTAGAACCAGGAGCACAAGCTCTGTGATAGACAGCACTAGTAGGTGGAATGTTCGAACTTAGAACCGTGAGCACAAGCTCTGTGATAGACAGCACTAGTAGGTGGAATGTTCGAACTTAGAACCGTGAGCACAAGCTCTGTGATAGATAGCACTAGTAAGTGAAATGTTTGAACTTAGAACCGTGAGCACACGCTCTGTGATAGATAGCACTAGTAGGTGGAATGTTCACTTAGCTTGAAAGGAGGGACATTGTCCGTGTAAATAGTTAGTACCAGTAGACAAAACGTCTCAAGAGACTAGTCCGATTATAGGTGAAACTTAGAGACATATGCGGACCCAGGTGTGTAGTGAGAGGAAGTGCCAGTGCTGAAGTATTAGTTGTACGTTGTTGCCCGAACAGGAATGTCTACACTGCTAGGCATTGTTATGTGTCACATAAGTTTCATGTAGGACTTTGTGTGAATAAAGCGTTCCGTAGTGTTTATTCAAAATGAGACTGGTGTCTTCCATTAGTTACTCAGGTTGGTGTGTATGACGGCTGAGTCTGAGCAACAGTTCAAGGACAACGCGAAATAGAGGCAAGGCAGTGCAAGACCACCTTGACAGCTGGAAGCTTTCCAAAAAATGAGGAAGGTACTATGCAATCCATTTTTGATAATAGAAACAAGAAAAAGAGTTCTTACATGTTACGTAGAGCCAGTCTTAACATATGGATGTAAATCATGGACAATAGGACAACAGACAAGAAAATCACTGGAGTCTGTAGAAATGTGGTTTTACATAAGAATGTTGAGAATACCATGGACAGCTAAGAAGAGTAATGAAAATGTTCTGAAAGAGGTCAAAGTAAAAATAGAGCTAATTTCCAATATTAGGAAGAAACAATCATAATTTTTTGGCCATGAATTGAGAAGAGAACAACTGGAATATATTGTAACAACTGGGAAAATTGAGGGACGAAGAGATAGAGGGAAACAAAAAGAAAATATACAATACAGCTTAAGAGAATGGCTTGGTCGAAGGTCAACAACAGAAATGATAAATAGCTGTCGAGATCGAAAGTTGTGGAGAGACATGATCACCTACGCCAACAGGCCTGGTACCTGATGATGATGATGATGAGTAAAAAGGTAATGTAAAATAGTCCCTTAAATAATTGTCCCAAATTAACACAATTTTAATTACATGATATCTGAGTTATTAGCATTATAAGTTACGAGAAAAACATTGTTTTATGATAATTAACTTCTCTAACGGTTTTGTTAGTAGTTTTCGGGGACCTTGGTAGCCTAGTTGGGTAAACCGCCCAACTGGGCTATCGACGTTCAGACAACTCGTGTTCGATCCCCACTGGAAGCAGTGTGAGTTGTATTTGTGGTTGGTCAAAAAAATACCTCCACGGTAGACCCAACCGCTGACAGAAATGGGTACCAGGGTAGTACTCTAAGAAGGTGAGGAATGCCGCCTCGCATAGTGAGTTTCGATGCTTGAGGCCACACTATCCAGAAGTCTCCGAACACTTCTGTATAGGCGGCCGAGCACATATGGGTGAAAACTCGCGTGCTAAGACGCCGATTCAAGTCTCGTACTTTACCTTTACAGTTTAGTTCAAGTTTTTTGTTTATAGCCACAGCACAGTGGTTTTTTTTTTTACAGTAGGCACGAGAAAGGGTCACACTTTTCTGGCTCTATTACTATGTTTCAATAAAGTAAAAACACGTAATCTTATTGGTCGTTCTTTTGTTGCCATGGAAAAGGGGAGATGATTGTTAAAATGGCTTACCAAGTTCTAAAGCACATTGCAATGTCGACAGATGCCGCTGTACGGTTGTAGTAGGTTAGACATCAATTTGTATTGAAATCTTATGATTTCAATACAAATTGAAATTTTATGCTTATTAACAGCTTGTGTTATTTGAACTATATCACGGCTATAATAGGGAATACAGTGCCTGGTTGTACACCGACATTTAACTCTTTGTGCTGGAATGTTATTCTGTTATATTTTGTGATAAAATATTAGAGGGGCCGTGCCCTCCTTTGAATATCTGCCGCTACCTCACATGCAATGGCAGCCGCGATAGCTCAGTGGTTAGTGAACTGGACTACCACGGACAAGGGGTAGGGTTCGATCCCAACCGAAGGCTTCCGGGTTCACCCAGCCTTAAATGGGTACCGGATTTTTTTCTGGGAAAGTAAAGCAGCACGGGCGTAATACTGACCACATTACCCTAAAAATCATGTGCTGAAGGTCTGTAAAATATAGGGTCACACACCATATTTCCCTATACGCCACTTGGCGTGACGGGGGTACTTTACTTTTACTACCTCACATGCAATATCACATACACCATGCCCTGGTCAGAGACGGCCCTATGGTTGCTGGTGCCCTGGGCAAGCTGATTTTCGACTCACTTTTTAATATTTTATTTATTTTTTTTTTCACTTTTTTAAAGATCTTTGACGGTGCCCCTAAACACCTAGGGCGCCCAGGGCAACTATCCGAGTTTCCAGTATATTGAGCCGGCCCTCGTCCTGACACAAAGATTTTAAGTCTTTTTCAGACGAGTCCTCCTCAAGGACTCCAACACAATCGACGGCTCCAGCTCATGTCGATCTTTCTGAGCATACTCATCGAGTCGCTGAGAACGCACATCTGGAAGAGACAAGTATTTTGTGAATAATATAATATACGGAGATAAGGTAAAAAGGGAAACTTACGGTAGCGTCGGCAGAAACTCCTGGACATCATCAATTGAGCATTTACTCATCTGCCAACGACGTTTATTACCTGGAGCAGCCGATGTCGCCATTAAATTCTGGGAAGCTGCTCCATCGTGGCTGCCACCAAGCCTGTGAACACATTCAATATTGGTCTATGACAATGACTCACATCAAGGGGAGACTAATATTTTTAAAAATGCACATAACCATTACCATCTAGAGAAGTAGGCCTGAGGACTGAAAGGGAAACCACAAAACACCCTCACTAGCCTGACGTTCAGCTATAGATGGCTGACGTCATTCTAGCCGCAACCGTCCCATCTCGCACAGTTGATAAAGTCACACTAGTTGGGGGATTCCCGCGGTTCCCTTTCAGCCTTCAGACTTAGTTTCATAGATGGCGATGCTGCAGTCACAACAAATTGTGTGTCCTCACAACACACAATCACATAATATTAGTTTACTTTAACAACGAACAATCCCATATTATGTTGTCTAGCTATGAACAATCCCATATTATGTTGTCTAGCTATGAACAATCCCATATTATGTTGTCTAGCCATGAACAATCCCATATTACTTACGTTGTCTAGCTATGAACAATCCCGTACCACTTACGTTGTCTAGCTATGAACAATCCCATATTATGTTACCTAGCTATGAACAATCCCGTACCACTTACGTTGTCTAGTTATGAACAATCCCATATTATGTTACCTAGATATGAACAATCCCATACCACTTATGTTGTCTAGCTATGAACAATCCCATACCACTTACGTTGTCTAGCTATGAACAATCCCATATTATGTTACCTAGCTATGAACAATCCCATACCACTTACGTTGTCTAGCTATGAACAATCCCGTACCACTTACGTTGTCTAGCTATGAACAATCCCATATTATGTTACCTAGCTATGAACAATCCCATACCACTTACGTTGTCTAGCTATGAACAATTCCATACCACTTACGTTGTCTAGCTATGAATAATTCCATACCACTTACGTTGTCTAGCTATGAACAATCCCATACCACAAACGTTGTCTAGCTATGAACAATCCCATACCACTTACGTTGTCTAGCTATGAACAATCCCGTACCACTTACGTTGTCTAGCTATGAACAATCCCATATTATGTTACCTAGCTATGAACAATCCCATACCACTTACGTTGTCTAGCTATGAACAATTCCATACCACTTACGTTGTCTAGCTATGAACAATCCCATACCACTTACGTTGTCTAGCTATGAACAATCCCATACCACTTACGTTGTCTAGCTATGAACAATCCCATATTATGTTACCTAGCTATGAACAATCCCATACCACTTAAGTTGTCTAGCTAAGAACAATCCCATACCACTTACGTTGTCTAGCTATGAACAATCCCATATTATGTTACCTAGCTATGAACAATCACATATTATGTTACCTAGCTATGAACAATCCCATATTATGTTGTCTAGCTATGAACAATCCCATATTATGTTACCTAGCTATGAACAATCCCATATTATGTTACCTAGCTATGAACAATCCCATATTATGTTACCTAGCTATGAACAATCCCATATTATGTTGTCTAGCTATGAACAATTCCATACCACTTAAGTTGTCTAGCTATGAACAATCTCATATTATGTTGTCTAGCTATGAACAATCCCATATTATGTTGTTTAGCTATGAACAGCCCATACCACTTACGTTGTCTAGCTATGAACAATCCCATATTATGTTACCTAGCTATGAACAATCCCATATTATGTTACCTAGCTATGAACAATCCCATATTATGTTACCTAGCTATGAACAATCCCATATTATGTTACCTAGCTATGAACAATCCTATACCACTTACGTTGTCTAGCTATGAACAATCCCATACCACTTACGTTGTCTAGCTATGATCAATCCCATATTACTTATGTTCTCTAGCTATAGTAATTCCATATTGCTTATGTTGTCTAGCTGTCATCATCATCATCATCAAGTACCGGGCCTGCAGGCGTAGGTGATCATGTCTCTCCACAACTTTTGATCACGGCAGCTATTTAGCATTTCTGTTGTTGACCTTCTGCCAAACCATTCTCTTAAGCTGTATGTTATTTTTTCTCTTTGCTTCCCTCTATCTCTTCGTCCCTCAATTTTCCCAGTTGTTGTAATATATTTCAGTTGCTCTCTTCTCATTACATGGCCAAAAAATGATGATTGTTTCTTCCTAATATTGGAAATTAGCTCTCTTTTTGCTTTGGTCTCTCTCAGAACATCTTCATTACTCTTCTTAGCTGTCCATGGTACTCTCAACATTCTTCTGTAAAACCACATTTCTACAGACTCCAGTGATTTTATTGTCTGTTGTCCTATTGTCCATGATTCGCATCCATATGTTAAGACTGGCTCTACGTAACGTTTAAGATCTCTTTTTCTTGTTTCTATTGTCAAAATGGATTGCATAGTATCTTCCTCATTTTTGGAAAGCTGCCTTTTGCCTGAGCCATTCTGCATCTCATCTCTTTTGTACATCTTCCGTCTGAGGTTAACAAAGTTCCCAAATATTCAAATTCATTTACCTGTTTTAATATTCGTCCACTTGTCTTTATTTTGCATTGAGGTGATGTCTTTTTCTTTGTTGTTACCATCACATCTGTCTTTTTGCTATTAAGGCTGAGTCCTTTATTTTTGCTTACTTTCACTATAATGTCCAACATTTCTTGTAACTCATTTTCACTCTTAGCGATTAAGACTGTATCATCAGCATACCTTAGATTATTTATATTATGACCTCCAATTGTTGTTTCAGGCATGCCCCTTATGGATCTTAAAATAATCTCACTATAAATATTCAACAAATCTGGTGACAGCCCACAACCTTGTCTAACATCTTGTTTTATTTGTTGAAACATTCCCAACTGGTTTCCAGTTCTTATGGCCGCTATGTCTAGCTGTAGAATCCCATATTATTTATGTTACCTAGCTATGAACAATCCCATATTACATATGTTTAACTATGATAATACCATATTAAGTTGTCCAGATATGAAAATAATTATATATTAATTATGTCCACTATCTACACAAATCGCATATTATCTACATAATATAAACTTCCTCCAAGCGAAAATAACATACTGGTTATATCTTCTATCTATGAACTATCACATAGTAGAATCTTTTAGCTTCGAAGAATCACATATTACAAATGTCTTTTACTAACAAACATACATTTCGTATGTGTTTAACAGTATTGTGTACGTACAAACACAACATGGCTGTAGTGGCTAAGAACATTGTTATCATTGAGTGCCGTCTCCGCATCGAAGGTTGGCTACCATGGAGCGCCATTCCTCTCTCTCTCTCTCTCCCTCTTGCTTTGATGGTGCAGATTGTCATAGGTTGACTTGTCCATCTTTTGATTTGATTCTTAAATGTTGGTCTTGGTCTGCCTCTGCCTCTTTTACCCTGTATTTTTACCTCCAGGATTACTTTTAGTCGGCTGCAGTGTCTTTTAACATGCCCCCAAAAAATCTCATTTGTCTGGTTTGAATTGTATTTTGTGTTTCTCTTCTCATTTTAGTTGTTTTAAGACTTCATCGTTTGTTTTTTTTCTTTCCATCCAATTCTACCTATTTTTCTATAAATTCACATTTCAAAGGCTTCAATTTTAAGTTCTGTTTTCTTGTCCAATGTCCATGTTTCTGTACCATACAGGAATGTTGAAAAGATATCACATTTTGCTACCTGATTATCAACCTAAACTACTATAAAACTACCATTTTAATAACCTGATTGAAAGTATCTGCATAAAGGAATGAATCCACTACAATGAGAAAGGAAAAGAGAATAATAACAAACAACGTTACTTACACATGAAGAATTTCATGTGCCAATGTTAGCGCCGTGACGTATGTACCTGTGTACTCTACGACTGCAATCGATGTGGCGTGATCACACACTCTTCCAACATTAGCAATTCCTGAATCATTGAAAGTTAAAAAATAGCTTTAGTTGGATGTTCGGGGTAACAATATGTCATGCTAGTTGTAGTCGTTACTGCAATTATCATATATGCTACAACTACTGCTATTACTACTACTACAACTACAACTACTACAACAACTACTGCTACTACAACTACTACAACAACTACAGCTACTACTACTACGCTACTACAAGTTCTACTACTATCACTATTATCACTACTACTACAACAACAACAGATAATCTTCTTCTTCGTCTTTCCTTCCTCATCTGCCTTTCAGCGTCGAAGGGAGATATAATTTGCGGTCTTTTGCTCTTCTGTTCGCCTCTGCTGCTGTTATGTTTCCTAGTGCTTCTAATATTCCATCGACCCATCTTTTTCGTGGTCGACCCTTGGGTCTGGTGCTCTCACAACGTTTGTTGAAGGCTCGTTGTGTTGTGTTTTGTTCTTTCTGCCTCGTCACGTCCCCAAACCATTTTATCTGTTGTTTCCTTATGTATTCTATGGCGGGGTCTATTCCTAGCTTTTTTCTCAGTTCTTCATTTCTGATCTTATCTCTCAGACTGTTCCTGTCATTCGTCTAACAAATGTAATCTCTGTAGAGGCTATTTTTCTTATTGTTCTTGCATCTAGGGTCCAGGTCTGGCACTGGTAGCACAACGTTGGGATGAAGATTATATTGTATAGTGCTCGTTTTGCCTCCAGAGTTATTTCCTTGTTGGACAATAGTGGCGATAACTGTCCAATGATTTGACAAGCTTTGTTGCATCTTGATTCTATCTCTGCTGTTTGAGAATTATCGTTTGTTATTAGACTTCCTAGGTATTTGAATTCCTCTACTTGTTTTACTTGTCTGCCTTCTATAGTTATGTTGATGTTCTGTTTATTTTTTGCGACATTCATTGCGACTTCTGTTTTGTTGATGTTGATTTTCATGTTGCATTTTGTGCTTGAGATGTTGAGTTTGTTTAAGTGTTCTTGTAGGTCTTCTATTGTTTCATGTATTAGTGCCTGATCGTCTGCAAATAAAAGCTCGTTGATCTTCTCTGTCTCTGATGGGTTGACTAGCTTGCATATATGGTCCATGTATGTAATAAACAGTAAGGGGGATAGTACGCACCCCTGTCTTACACCTGATCTAACTTCAAAGTGGTCAGTGTAGCCTGTATCAGCTAGTACCACCACAAATACTTATATTCTTCTGCCTTTTTAGCTCCCAGTGGAGCATAGGTCTTCAACAAACACTTTCCAAGTCATTCTTTGACTTGTCCATGTTTGTGAAGGTTTTTTCGGCTTAATTTATTACAGTATGTGATAGCCAGTCCCATGCCCAACCCTCCTTTCTCGCCTCTTACGAAGATGCCTGGTAGGGTACAGCGCCGCTATTCTTAACTCCCGGGCAGCGCACGGGCGACAAATACTTATACTTGATATATATACATACATATAAGGTCTTTGGCGTTTTAATACACATTTCTGGGCGAATTTGCTTTTTCCTTACTTTTGTCTTTTCTTGGTTGATCTTAAATCCAACTGCACTAGCTATCCACAAAATGGCGTTTTTTATTTCTTGCATCATGATCATATTGCTATTGTAAAGAAATATGTCGTTCGCAAAATCATGGACCTCAAGTTGAGATCCATTTATTACCACTTTCAATACACCACAACTTCTGATACCACATAAATAACTGATCTGCTACTACTTCTACTACTCTAATACAACTGCTACAACTACTACTACAACAACAACTACTACTACTCTACTACAACTGTTATAACAACAACAACTACTACTACTACTATTACTACTCTACTATAAAAACTAGAACTACTACTACAACAACAACTTCTACTACTCTACTACAACTGCTACAACGACAACAACTACAACAACAACAACAACAACAACTACTACTACTCTACTACAACAACAAAAACTACTACTACTACTCTACTACAACAACAACAACAACAACAACTACTACTACTACTACTACTGTAACTCCGTGGAGAGAGAGAAGTTAACTCTTTCTGTACGGAAGCTTTTTATCGACGCAACTAAAGAGATTTCAGAGACAAAATTGTTCATGGTTTTAAGAATCAATCTACATATTTATATTTATCTAACATATAACATATTATATATGAATTTTTAGATAATTGAACAAGGTATTAGATTTCACCAATATCAAAATGATACAAGACGTGTAAAAAAGAATATGGTTTGATGACGTTCACACTAATCAAATTGAGCGTGGCGCACAATGCGACGAAACCTACGGAAAGAGTTAAGGAAGAGAAAAAAGGTAAAAGACTTTAAGATGAAGCCACGAGAAAAATAAACAGAGGACAGGTCAGGATGCACCATGTCCGGAGTTGAGGGTAGCTTAGATAGACGAGACGGAGGGTTTAGGTCAAGGAGAAGGAGAAAAGGAAAAATAGATAAAAAACGTAGTCACAGTAATAAGAAAGAGGATAGGCCAGGAAAAAGGCGTGCAGAACGTGGGAGGTCGTCTCCAGACACTAACTGGACAAAGAAATGCACGGACATAAGGGAAGAGAATAAAGAAATAAACAGAGGCCAGGTCCAAAGTAGAACAATGTCAAGGGAATCAGACATCCAGATTTTAAGACAAAGGATTGAAATTCACGTGCTGAACATGGCCATCTCAATAAGTGAGTAGGTGGGCAGACATGCGTAGGAAATAAGATTCTGATTGGTTGGCAAGAGCCAAACTTAAGGGGAGAACACTAAAGTTTAACAAGCACTTGACAGAAGCACTTAAGCGCCGGCCGGGCTGCCATAGAGAAGAACTTAGCCCAATAGATAGAATTATGGTCACATAATTATTGGAGTAAAACATCCATTGAAGAGATAGTCAATCAGTAGGTAAACACAGGTTAGTGAGTAGACACTCAAGACTTAGCATGACCAACAGGCAGACGATAAAATAGCCCGATAGATAGTAATTAGGGTATAGAGGCGCTCGATGGGGAGCGTCTCGAATTAAGTTAGTGCCGAGAGTGTGTTTCATGGGTGACCCTGACAGTTACATGTGTAACGAGAGTCTGAAGTGACAGGAATAAAAGCCAGTTAACTTACCATCAACATGTGTGTTCTGTTCTGAGTTATACAGTTTCAGTATCTGGCAACAGGTCCCCTGTTGGGGCACGAACAATATCACCAGTAGAGTTGTCGCGGAAACACAACGCAACAGATCAATTTAACGAACCTGAGGTACGAACAGTGGAAGACGAGGTCACGACGCAGCCTAGCGGCCAGTGAGCACAGACATGTGTTGGCCTGAGTGTAAACACGAGCTAGTAGCTGATGAGTAGACATAACATAGAACAGCTGATCTATCACGTGACGTCCTGCCCGACGCCAAAACATTAAAATCAATCCTGCTCGTAGCGAGAACGAAATAAATCTCAAATAACATCTCTCGTTCGTTCGTTCGCTTTCGTCAGCTTTGACCTCTGACGAAGTCCCACCCACTCAATTTGTGGGACTGAATTTTGCGTGTAAAGTCTGTTTTATCCCATTACAGGATGCCCCTCGCCATGCAGGCAGATTTACTCCGACTTCAGAGGTACTAATTTTTAGGGAATTAGTAAAACCCAGGTGTCCTTGCCAGGGTACGAACCCCGGCTGTTGCCGTGGTAAGCCAACCGCCTATCGATTGCGCTAACCGGACACCCCAACATCTCTCAAATATCGCTCAATACTGCTTGTCTCTACAAAATATCAAAATCCGGATACACTACTACTGTTCTACAACAACAACAACAACAACTACTACTACTCTACAACAACTGCTACTACTACTACAACTGCTACTACTATAACAACTGCTACTACTACTACAACTGCTAATACTACTACAACTGCTACTACTATTACTACTACAACTGCTACTACTAATACAACTATTACTACTTCTACAACTGCTACTACTAATACAACTGCTACTACAACTGCAACAACAACTACTACTACTACTACAACTACTACTACTACAACTGCTACAACTACTACAATTGCTACTACTACTACAACTACTACTACTACTACAACTACTACTACAACTGCTACTACTACTACAACTGCTACTACAACTGCTACTACTACTATAATTGCTTATACTACTACAACTACTACTACTATTACAACAACAACTACTACTACTACAACTACTAGTACAACTGCTACTACAACTACTACAACTACTACAACTGCTACTACAATTGCTAGTACTACTACAACTACTACTACAATTGCTACTACTACTACAAATTCTACTACTACTACAACTACAAATGCTACTACTACTACAATTGCTACTACTACTACAACAACAACTACTACTACAACTGCCACTACTACTACAGCTGCTACTACTACTATAACTGCTACAATTACTACTACAACTGCTAATACTACTGCAAATATTACTCTACTACAACTGCTACTACTCTTACAACTGCTACTACTACTACAACTGATACTACTACTACTACAACTGATACTACTACTACAACTGATACTACTACTACTAATAAAACTTCTACTACTACTATAACTGATACTACTATTCTACTACAACTGCTACTACTATTACTATTACAACTGCTACTACTACTACAACTGCTACTACTACTACTACAACTGATACTGCTACTACAACTACTACTCTACTGAAACTACTACTCTACTACAACTAATGCTACTACTAAAACTATTAATCTACTACAACTACTACTCTACTACAACTACAACTTTACTCAAACTGCTACTACTACTACAACTACTACTCTAATACAACTGCTACGACTAATACAACTACTACTACTCTACTACAACTGCTACTACTACTACAACTGCTACTACTACTATAACTGCAAATAATACTACAACTGCTACTGCTACTACTACTACAACTGCTACTACTAATACAACTACTACTGCTACTACAACTGCTACTATACTACAACAGCTACTACTACTACCACACAACTACTACTACTTCTACAACTGCTACTACTACTACAACTGCTACTACTATAACTACAACTGCTACTACTACTACAACTGCTACTACTACTACAACTGCTACTGCTACTACTATTGCTACTACTACTACAACTGCTACTACTACTACAACTACTACTACAATTGCTACTACTACTGCTACAATTGCAACTACTACTACTAAAACTGCTACTACTACTATCTCTGCTACTACTAAACTGCTACTATTACTACTTCAACTGCTACTACTGCTGCAACTACCACTCTACTACAACTGCTACTACTACTACAACTGCTACTACTACTAAAACTGATACTACTACTACTACTACCACTACTACTACTACTACAATTGCTACTACTACTACAACTGCTACTACTACTACAACTGCTACTATTACTACTACAACTGCTACTACTACTGCAATTATTACTCTACTACAACTGCTACTACTACTACAACTGCTACTACTACTACAATTGATACTACTACTACTACTACATCAACTGCTACTACTACTACAACTGATACTACTACTACTAGTAAAACTGCAGCTACTACTACTACTACAACCGATACTGCTATTATACTACAACTGCTACTACTACTACATCTGATACTGCTACTACAACAACTACTCTACTGCAACTACTACTATACTACAACTAATGCTACTACTAAAACTATTAATCTACTACAACTACTACTCTACTACAACTACAACTCTACTAAAATGCTACTACTACTACAACAACTACTCTATTACAACTGCTACGACTAATACAACTACTACTACTCTACTACAACTGCTACTACTACTGCAACTGTTATTACTACAACAACTGCTACTACTACTACAACTGCTACTACTAATACAACTACTACTGCTACTACAACTGTTACTACTACTACATCAGCTACAATTACTACTACCACACAACTACTACTACTTCTACTAAACTACTACTACTACAACTGCTACTACTACTACAACTGTTGCTCCTACTAATACTACTACTACAACTGCTACTACTACTACAACTGCTGCTACTACTACTACTACTGATACTACTACAACTGCTACTACTACGACAGCAACTACAACTATTCTACTACAACTGCTACTACTACTACAGCTACTATTACTACAGCAACTACTACTACTCTACTACAAATGCTACTACTACTACATAAACTAATACTACTCCACTACAACGGCGACTACTATTACAGCATTTACTACTACTACTCTACTGCAACTGCTACTACTACTGCAACTGCTAAAATCACTACATCAACTACTACTACTCTACTGCAACTGCTACTACTACTACAACATCTACTACTACTACTGCAACTTCCACTCTACTACAACAACTACTACTACTACTACAGCAACTACTACTTCCCTACTACAACTGCTACAACTACTACAGCTGCTACTACTACAACTGTTATTACAACTGCTACAACTATTACAACTGACACTACAACTGCTACTACTACTACACTACTACTACAACTGCTACTACTACTACAACTGCTACTACTACTATAACTGCTAATACTACTAAAACTACTACAACTGCTACTACTACTACAACAACTACTACTACTACTACACCTGCTACTACTACTACAACTACAACTACTCTATTGCAATTGCTACTACTACTACTACAACTACTACTGCTACTACTACTACAACTGCTAATACTACTACAACTGTTCCTCCAACTACAACTGCTGCTACTACTACAACTGCTAATACTACTACAACTGCTATTACTACTACAACTGCTACTACTACCACAAGTTCTACTACTACTACAACTGCTACTACTACTGCAACTGCTACTACTACTACAACTGCTACAACTAATACAACTACTACTGCTACTACAACTGTTACTACTACTACATCAGCTACAACTACTACTACCACACAACTACTACTACTACTTCTACTAAACTACTACTACAACTGCTACTACTACTACAACTGCTGCTCCTACTAGTACTACTACTACAACTGTAACTACTACAACAACTGCTGCTACTACTACTACTACTGATACTACTACAACTGCTACTACTACGACAGCAACTACTACTATTCTACTACAACTGCTACTACTACTACAGCTACTACTACTACAGCAACTACTAATACTCTACTACAACTGCTACTACTACTACATCATATACTACTACTCTACTACAACGGAGACTACTACTACAGCATTTACTACTACTACTCTACTGCAACTGCTACTACTACTGCAACTGCTAAAATCACTACAGCAACTACTACTACTCTACTGCAACTGCTAATACTACTACAACTTCTACTACTACTACTACTGCAACTACCACTCTACTACAACAACTACTACTACTACAGCAACTACTACTTCACTACTACAACTGCTACAACTACTACAGCTGCTACTACTACAACTGCTACTACAACTGCTACAACTATTACAACTGATACTACAACTGCTACTACTACTACAACTACTACTACAACTGCTACTACTACTACAAATGCTACTACTACTACTACAACTGCTACTACTACTATAACTGCTACTACTACTAAAACTACTACAACTGCTACTACTACTACAACTACTACTACTACACTGCTACTACTACTATAACTACAACTACTCTATTGCAATTGCTACTACTACTACAACTGCTACTGCTACTACTACTACTACAACTGCTACTACTAATACAACTGCTACTACAACTGCAACAACAACTACTACTACTACTACAACTACTACTACTACAACTGCTACAACTACTACAATTGCTACTACTACTACAACTACTACTACTACTACAACTACTACTACAACTGCTACTACTACTACAACTGCTACTACAACTGCTACTACTACTATAATTGCTTATACTACTACAACTACTACTACTATTACAACAACAACTACTACTACTACAACTACTAGTACAACTGCTACTACAACTACTACAACTACTACAACTGCTACTACAATTGCTAGTACTACTACAACTACTACTACAATTGCTACTACTACTACAAATTCTACTACTACTACAACTACAAATGCTACTACTACTACAATTGCTACTACTACTACAACAACAACTACTACTACAACTGCCACTACTACTACAGCTGCTACTACTACTATAACTGCTACAATTACTACTACAACTGCTAATACTACTGCAAATATTACTCTACTACAACTGCTACTACTCTTACAACTGCTACTACTACTACAACTGATACTACTACTACTACAACTGCTACTACTACTACAACTGATACTACTACTACTAATAAAACTTCTACTACTACTATAACTGATACTACTATTCTACTACAACTGCTACTACTATTACTATTACAACTGCTACTACTACTACAACTGCTACTACTACTACTACAACTGATACTGCTACTACAACTACTACTCTACTGAAACTACTACTCTACTACAACTAATGCTACTACTAAAACTATTAATCTACTACAACTACTACTCTACTACAACTACAACTTTACTCAAACTGCTACTACTACTACAACTACTACTCTAATACAACTGCTACGACTAATACAACTACTACTACTCTACTACAACTGCTACTACTACTACAACTGTTACTACTACAACAACTGCTACTACTACTATAACTGCAAATAATACTACAACTGCTACTGCTACTACTACTACAACTGCTACTACTAATACAACTACTACTGCTACTACAACTGCTACTATACTACAACAGCTACTACTACTACCACACAACTACTACTACTTCTACAACTGCTACTACTACTACAACTGCTACTACTATAACTACAACTGCTACTACTACTACAACTGCTACTACTACTACAACTGCTACTGCTACTACTATTGCTACTACTACTACAACTGCTACTACTACTACTACAACTACTACTACAATTGCTACTACTACTGCTACAATTGCAACTACTACTACTAAAACTGCTACTACTACTATCTCTGCTACTACTACAACTGCTACTATTACTACTTCAACTGCTACTACTGCTGCAACTACCACTCTACTACAACTGCTACTACTACTACAACTGCTACTACTACTAAAACTGATACTACTACTACTACTACCACTACTACTACTACTACAATTGCTACTACTACTACAACTGCTACTACTACTGCAATTATTACTCTACTACAACTGCTACTACTACTACAACTGCTACTACTACTACAATTGATACTACTACTACTACTACATCAACTGCTACTACTACTACAACTGATACTACTACTACTAGTAAAACTGCTGCTACTACTACTACTACAACCGATACTGCTATTATACTACAACTGCTACTACTACTACATCTTATACTGCTACTACAACAACTACTCTACTGCAACTACTACTATACTACAACTAATGCTACTACTAAAACTATTAATCTACTACAACTACTACTCTACTACAACTACAACTCTACTAAAACTGCTACTACTACTACAACCACTACTCTATTACAACTGCTACGACTAATACAACTACTACTACTCTACTACAACTGCTACTACTACTGCAACTGTTATTACTACAACAACTGCTACTACTACTACAACTGCTACTACTAATACAACTACTACTGCTACTACAACTGTTACTACTACTACATCAGCTACAATTACTACTACCACACAACTACTACTACTTCTACTAAACTACTACTACTACAACTGCTACTACTACTACAACTGTTGCTCCTACTAATACTACTACTACAACTGCTACTACTACTACAACTGCTGCTACTACTACTACTACTGATACTACTACAACTGCTACTACTACGACAGCAACTACAACTATTCTACTACAACTGCTACTACTACTACAGCTACTATTACTACAGCAACTACTACTACTCTACTACAACTGCTACTACTACTACATAAACTAATACTACTCCACTACAACGGCGACTACTATTACAGCATTTACTACTACTACTCTACTGCAACTGCTACTACTACTGCAACTGCTAAAATCACTACATCAACTACTACTACTCTACTGCAACTGCTACTACTACTACTACATCTACTACTACTACTGCAACTTCCACTCTACTACAACAACTACTACTACTACTACAGCAACTACTACTTCCCTACTACAACTGCTACAACTACTACAGCTGCTACTACTACAACTGTTATTACAACTGCTACAACTATTACAACTGACACTACAACTGCTACTACTACTACAACTACTACTACAACTGCTACTACTACTACAACTGCTACTACTACTATAACTGCTAATACTACTAAAACTACTACAACTGCTACTACTACTACAACAACTACTACTACTACTACACCTGCTACTACTACTACAACTACAACTACTCTATTGCAATTGCTACTACTACTACTACAACTACTACTGCTAATACTACTACAACTGTTCCTCCAACTACAACTGCTGCTAATACTACAACTGCTAATACTACTACAACTGCTATTACTACTACAACTGCTACTACTACCACAAGTTCTACTACTACTACAACTGCTACTACTACTGCAACTGCTACTACTACTACAACTGCTACAACTAATACAACTACTACTGCTACTACAACTGTTACTACTACTACATCAGCTACAACTACTACTACCACACAACTACTACTACTACTTCTACTAAACTACTACTACAACTGCTACTACTACTACAACTGCTGCTCCTACTAGTACTACTACTACAACTGTAACTACTACAACAACTGCTGCTACTACTACTACTACTACTACTGATACTACTACAACTGCTACTACTACGACAGCAACTACTACTATTCTACTACAACTGCTACTACTACTACAGCTACTACTACTACAGCAACTACTAATACTCTACTACAACTGCTACTACTACTACATCATATACTACTACTCTACTACAACGGAGACTACTACTACAGCATTTACTACTACTACTCTACTGCAACTGCTACTACTACTGCAACTGCTAAAATCACTACAGCAACTACTACTACTCTACTGCAACTGCTAATACTACTACAACTTCTACTACTACTACAGCAACTACTACTTCACTACTACAACTGCTACAACTACTACAGCTGCTACTACTACAACTGCTACTACAACTGCTACAACTATTACAACTGATACTACAACTGCTACTACTACTACAACTACTACTACAACTGCTACTACTACAACTGCTACTACTACTATAACTGCTACTACTACTAAAACTACTACAACTGCTACTACTACTACAACTACTACTACTACACCTGCTACTACTACTATAACTACAACTACTCTATTGCAATTGCTACTACTACTGCAACTGCTATTGCTACTACTACTACAACTGCTACTACTACTACAACTGCTACTACAACTGCTACTACTACTATAATTGCTTATACTACTACAACTACTACTACTATTACAACAACAACTACTACTACTACAACTACTAGTACAACTGCTACTACAACTACTACAACTGCTACTACAATTGCTAGTACTACTACAACTACTACTACAATTGCTACTACTACTACAAATTCTACTACTACTACAACTACAAATGCTACTACTACTACAATTGCTACTACTACTACAACAACAACTACTACTACAACTGCCACTACTACTACAGCTGCTACTACTACTATAACTGCTACAATTACTACTACAACTGCTAATACTACTGCAAATATTACTCTACTACAACTGCTACTACTCTTACAACTGCTACTACTACTACAACTGATACTACTACTACTACAACTGCTACTACTACTACAACTGATACTACTACTACTAATAAAACTTCTACTACTACTATAACTGATACTACTATTCTACTACAACTGCTACTACTATTACTATTACAACTGCTACTACTACTACAACTGCTACTACTACTACTACAACTGATACTGCTACTACAACTACTACTCTACTGAAACTACTACTCTACTACAACTAATGCTACTACTAAAACTATTAATCTACTACAACTACTACTCTACTACAACTACAACTTTACTCAAACTGCTACTACTACTACAACTACTACTCTAATACAACTGCTACGACTAATACAACTACTACTACTCTACTACAACTGCTACTACTACTACAACTGTTACTACTACAACAACTGCTACTACTACTATAACTGCAAATAATACTACAACTGCTACTGCTACTACTACTACAACTGCTACTACTAATACAACTACTACTGCTACTACAACTGCTACTATACTACAACAGCTACTACTACTACCACACAACTACTACTACTTCTACAACTGCTACTACTACTACAACTGCTACTACTATAACTACAACTGCTACTACTACTACAACTGCTACTACTACTACAACTGCTACTGCTACTACTATTGCTACTACTACTACAACTGCTACTACTACTACAACTACTACTACAATTGCTACTACTACTGCTACAATTGCAACTACTACTACTAAAACTGCTACTACTACTATCTCTGCTACTACTACAACTGCTACTATTACTACTTCAACTGCTACTACTGCTGCAACTACCACTCTACTACAACTGCTACTACTACTACAACTGCTACTACTACTAAAACTGATACTACTACTACTACTACCACTACCACTACTACTACTACTACAATTGCTACTACTACTACAACTGCTACTACTACTACAACTGCTACTATTACTACTACAACTGCTACTACTACTGCAATTATTACTCTACTACAACTGCTACTACTACTACAACTGCTACTACTACTACAATTGATACTACTACTACTACTACATCAACTGCTACTACTACTACAACTGATACTACTACTACTAGTAAAACTGCTGCTACTACTACTACTACAACCGATACTGCTATTATACTACAACTGCTACTACTACTACATCTGATACTGCTACTACAACAACTACTCTACTGCAACTACTACTATACTACAACTAATGCTACTACTAAAACTATTAATCTACTACAACTACTACTCTACTACAACTACAACTCTACTAAAACTGCTACTACTACTACAACTACTACTCTATTACAACTGCTACGACTAATACAACTACTACTACTCTACTACAACTGCTACTACTACTGCAACTGTTATTACTACAACAACTGCTACTACTACTACAACTGCTACTACTAATACAACTACTACTGCTACTACAACTGTTACTACTACTACATCAGCTACAATTACTACTACCACACAACTACTACTACTTCTACTAAACTACTACTACTACAACTGCTACTACTACTACAACTGTTGCTCCTACTAATACTACTACTACAACTGCTACTACTACTACAACTGCTGCTGCTACTACTACTACTACTACTACTGATACTACTACAACTGCTACTACTACGACAGCAACTACAACTATTCTACTACAACTGCTACTACTACTACAGCTACTATTACTACAGCAACTACTACTACTCTACTACAACTGCTACTACTACTACATAAACTAATACTACTCCACTACAACGGCGACTACTATTACAGCATTTACTACTACTACTCTACTGCAACTGCTACTACTACTGCAACTGCTAAAATCACTACATCAACTACTACTACTCTACTGCAACTGCTACTACTACTACAACATCTACTACTACTACTGCAACTTCCACTCTACTACAACAACTACTACTACTACTACAGCAACTACTACTTCCCTACTACAACTGCTACAACTACTACAGCTGCTACTACTACAACTGTTATTACAACTGCTACAACTATTACAACTGACACTACAACTGCTACTACTACTACAACTACTACTACAACTGCTACTACTGCTACAACTGCTACTACTACTATAACTGCTAATACTACTAAAACTACTACAACTGCTACTACTACTACAACAACTACTACTACTACTACACCTGCTACTACTACTACAACTACAACTACTCTATTGCAATTGCTACTACTACTACTACAACTACTACTGCTACTACTACTACAACTGCTAATACTACTACAACTGTTCCTCCAACTACAACTGCTGCTACTACTACAACTGCTAATACTACTACAACTGCTATTACTACTACAACTGCTACTACTACCACAAGTTCTACTACTACTACAACTGCTACTACTACTGCAACTGCTACTACTACTACAACTGCTACAACTAATACAACTACTACTGCTACTACAACTGTTACTACTACTACATCAGCTACAACTACTACTACCACACAACTACTACTACTACTTCTACTAAACTACTACTACAACTGCTACTACTACTACAACTGCTGCTCCTACTAGTACTACTACTACAACTGTAACTACTACAACAACTGCTGCTACTACTACTACTACTGATACTACTACAACTGCTACTACTACGACAGCAACTACTACTATTCTACTACAACTGCTACTACTACTACTACAGCTACTACTACTACAGCAACTACTAATACTCTACTACAACTGCTACTACTACTACATCATATACTACTACTCTACTACAACGGAGACTACTACTACAGCATTTACTACTACTACTCTACTGCAACTGCTACTACTACTGCAACTGCTAAAATCACTACAGCAACTACTACTACTCTACTGCAACTGCTAATACTACTACAACTTCTACTACTACTACTGCAACTACCACTCTACTACAACAACTACTACTACTACAGCAACTACTACTTCACTACTACAACTGCTACAACTACTACAGCTGCTACTACTACAACTGCTACTACAACTGCTACAACTATTACAACTGATACTACAACTGCTACTACTACTACAACTACTACTACAACTGCTACTACTACTACAAATGCTACTACTACTACTACAACTGCTACTACTACTATAACTGCTACTACTACTAAAACTACTACAACTGCTACTACTACTACAACTACTACTACTACACCTGCTACTACTACTATAACTACAACTACTCTATTGCAATTGCTACTACTACTACAACTGCTACTACTACTACAACTGCTACTACTACTACAACTGCTACTACTACTACTACTCTACTGCAACTACTACTCTACTACAACTAATGCTACAACTAAAACTATTAATCTACTACAACTACTACTCTACTACAACTACAACTTTACTCAAACTGCTTCTACTACTACAACTACTACTCTAATACAACTGCTACGACTAATACAACTGCTACTACTACTCTACTACAACTGCTACTACTACTGCAACTGTTACTACTACAACAACTGCTACTACTACTATAACTGCTAATAATACTACAACTGCTACTGCTACTACTACTACAACTGCTACTACTAATACAACTACTACTGCTACTACAACTGCTACTATACTACAACAGCTACTACTACTACCACACAACTACTACTACTTCTACAACTGCTACTACTACTACAACTGCTACTACTACTACAACTGCTACTACTACTACAACTGCTACTACTACTACAACTGCTACTGCTACAACTATTACTACTACTACTACAACTGCTACTACTACTACAACTACTACTACAACTGCTACTACTACTGCTACAATTGCTACTACTACTAAAACTGCTACTACTACTACAACTGCTACTACTACAACTGCTACTATTACTACTTCAACTGCTACTACTGCTGCAACTACTACTCTACTACAACTGCTACTACTACTACAACTCCTACTACTACTAAAACTGATACTACTACTACTACTACCACTACTACTACTACTACAATTGCTACTACTACTACAACTGCTACTATTACTACTACAACTGCTACTACTACTGCAATTATTACTCTACTACAACTGCTACTACTACTACAACTGCTACTACTACTACAATTGATACTACTACTACTACTACATCAACTGCTACTACTACTACAACTGATACTACTACTACTAATAAAACTGCTGCTACTACTACTACTAAACCTGATACTGCTATTCTACTACAACTGCTACTACTACTACATCTGATACTGCTACTACAACAACTACTCTACTGCTACTACTACTATACTACAACTAATGCTACTACTAAAACTATTAATCTACTACAACTACCACTCTACTACAACTACAACTTTACTCAAACTGCTTCTACTACTACAACTACTACTCTAATACAAATGCTAGGACTAATACAACTACTACTACTCTACTACAACTGCTACTACTACTGCAACTGTTACTACTACAACAACTGCTACTACTACTATAACTGCTAATAATACTACAACTGCTACTGCTACTACTACTACAACTGCTACTACTAATACAACTACTACTGCTACTACAACTGCTACTATACTACAACAGCTACTACTACTACTACCACACAACTACTACTACTTCTACAACTGCTACTACTACTACAACTGCTACTACTATAACTACAACTGCTACTACTACTACAACTGCTACTACTACTACAACTGCTACTGCTACAACTATTACTACTACTACTACAACTGCTACTACTACTACTACAACTGCTACTACTACTGCTACAATTGCTACTACTACAACTGCTACTATTACTACTTCAACTGCTACTACTGCTGCAACTACTACTCTACTACAACTGCTACTACTACTACAACTCCTACTACTACTAAAACTGATACTACTACTACTACTACCACTACTACTACAATTGCTACTACTACTACAACTGCTACTACTACTACTACAACTGCTACTATTACTACTACAACTGCTACTACAACTGCTACAACTATTACAACTGATACTACAACTGCTACTACTACTACAACTACTACTACAACTGCTACTACTACTACAAATGCTACTACTACTACTACAACTGCTACTACTACTATAACTGCTACTACTACTAAAACTACTACAACTGCTACTACTTATACAACTACTACTACTACACCTGCTACTACTACTACAACTACAACTACTCTATTGCAATTGCTACTACTACTACAACTGCTACTGCTACTACTACTACTACAACTGCTCCTACTACTACAACTGCTCCTCCAACTACAACTGCTACTACTACTACAACTGCTAATACTACTACAACTGCTAATACTACTACAACTGCTACTACTATTACAACTTCTACTTCTACTACAACTGCTACTACTACAACTGCTACTATTACTACTACAACCACTACAACTACTACTACTACAAAAACTACTACTACTACATACTACAATAACTGCTACTACTACTACAACCGCTAATACTACTGCAACTGCTATTACTACTACAACTGTTACTACTAATACAACAACTGCTACTAATACAACTGCTACTACTACTGCAACTACTACTTCTAAAACAACAACTACTACTACAACTACAACTACTACTGCAACTACTACTACTACAACTGCTACTTCTATTACTCTACTTCAACTACAACGATTGCTACTACTACTACTACTCTACTACTAAAACCATACTATTTCTTATTAATTATTAGCTACTACAGCTACTACTACTACTACTGTACTACAACTTCTAGTACTACTATTACTACTACTACAACAACTTATACTACTGCTACTAATACTACTACTACTAGTACTCTACTACTACAACAATACTATCTCTAATTAATTCTCGGATACTACTATAACTGCATCTACTACTACTCTACTTTAACTACTACTACTTTTCTACTACAACTATTACCACACAACTACTACAGCTATTCTACTACTGCAGCTAAAATATTACTAATACTCAAGTACTACTACTCTGCTACTATTACTCTTCTACTACCACTACTATTGGCACTTGTGGTAGCACAAATAAATACGTTATTTCTCTCTCTTTCTAAATAATTTTTGACTGTAACTCTACCAACCCATTAAAAAAATAAACGAGAATCATGATATTCCCAGCTTTTGTAACTTTCTGTGTAGTTACAATTATCCTTGGTATATTTATATCTAGTATAAAGTAAATAGCTCCCGTCACGCCAAGTGGCGTATAGGGAATATGGTGTTAGTGGCCATCAATTTTACAGACCTTCAGCACATGATTTTTGAGGTAATGTGGTCGGAATTACGCCTGTGCCGCTTTACTATCCCCGAAAAAAAATTCGGTACCAATTAAAGGCTGGGTGAAGCGGAGGCCGTCGGTTGGTATCGAACTCTACCTCTTGTCCTTTATAGTCAAGTTCACTAACCACTGAGCTATCGCGACTCCCATATTTATATATAACTGCCCTAATGTTCATTAATTTTTTAATTAGACTTCACGAAAATCATGGCCACTGCCTTTACCGCTATTTTTTGTTTACAGCTGGGTATTCTAACTCTGAATTGTATGTTCAATGTGAATAGTTTGTTGGTTATAACTGATGAAGGCTTTTGCCGAAACGTTGTAGGTGGTCTTGTATTTCTGTTAGTTTAGCTGCTCTATACCATTTTATGTCTATTGTCTTTGTTTTCTGCAGCTATACTTGCTGACCAGCATTGTATTTCATGTTTGTTATATTTGATCTCTCTGTGTTGATCGTCTATATCTCATTCTCTCTCTCTTTCTCTCTCTCTCTCTCTCTCTCTATATATATATATATATATATATATATATATATATATATATATATATATATATATAAGAGAGAGAGAGAGAGATAATTATTGAGTTATTAGCGGGTCATCATCATTGTACTCCGAACATGTCCATAGGTGCTCAGATCCCCTCCTCAGCAAGTCCCGCAGCGTCCAGTGACTGATGACTCCAGTTCTGTGTTGGTTGCTAAGTCTTCTTACACACCCACTAAGTTTCTCGTTTCTGGCTGTTCCAATCTTAACTCCCATCTCTTTCATCCAAAGGAGTGACGTGGAATCAAGACCTGTGACCTTCCCACTTCCTGGAGGGCATTGTGACATCCGACCGATTCATTGTTTGACCGTCCCCAACAATAGCACAGCTCGCCGACCTGTCCGCTCTTTCATTTCCCCGTACTCCCGCATGTCCTGGCACATAGACAAAGGTGACCATACGTATTTTTTACTTCTGCAATGACTCTACCCTTATATATATAAACTGCTGGAAGAAGGTATTGAGCAGTACAGAAGAGAAAGTCCTGATGAAAAAGTTACATCCAATGGCAATGCATAAATAAAAGCATACAATAATCGGGCGACATCTTTCCCAAAGGGGAAAAGAAAAAAAAAGGATAACTGACGCCATTTTGGAGAAAAGGGAAGAAAGAAGACAAGCGAGGAACACTACCCAATACAACAAAATAGAAAAGGAAATACGCATAATATGCAAAAAAGGCAAAAGAATACTGGCTCACTCAAAGATGTCTAGACATCGAAACTTAAGGAAAATAAACAAGATTTAAGAGGGATGCACACAGAGATAAAGATAATGATTAATTTTTAAAAAGCACAGAAAGTGGATGTAGTGCAAACAACAAAAGGACAAATGCTAACAGACAACATAGATATAATTAATAGATGTCAAAAATATATAGCATAAATATTTTATGATAAAAGAGGAAAATAGCCACTTATAAAATGTACATCAGGCTAGAATATCTTAAAATCTTATGTGGAAGCAATGGAAATGGGAAAAGATACAGCACCTGACTACAGATAGAGATGCTAAAGGCAATAGAAGTTTTAGACATTGAAGTGATCAATCCGTGCAGTGATTTTAGAACAATAATCGTAATGAACCATGTAAATAACATCTGGTTATACTTTATACATGAAAGGATTGAGAATAAAATCAGTATGGATATAGAACAAAAACAATTTGGATTTACTAAAAACAGTGGGACAAAAGAAGCCATATTCTGCATGAGGACACTAATCGAAAAGTATACAGAAGTAAACAAACCAATATATGCCTGCTTCATAGACTACACCAAAGCTTTTGATAGAATACATCATAAACAACTTATAGACTGTCTAGAAGATATACATCTAGATGACATTTACATACAACTATGTAATTTATCATAGGAGCAAACAGCAATAATAAAATATAACAAAGAGAACTCAACACCCGTTGATATAAAAAGAGGAGTAAGACAAGGATGCATCCTATCACCAAGCTTGTTCAATCTATACACTGAGCAAATCTTTGAAAACATCACAGAGATGCCAGGCCTACAAATTAATGGAAAGATAATAAATAACTTAAGCTATGTTGATGATACTGTACTACTAGCAGAAATTCCTAAAGATCTACAACAATTAATTAATGAAATAAACACGACAAGCAAAAATATGGACTAGATATGAATATCAAAAAGACTAAATCTATAATTTAGCCAACCTTCTAAGCGGAGACGGCAATCAGTGATGATGATAATGATGATGTGTATATAAATTTATTTAGATCTCTTGAACGAAAATTTGTTTTACTTTCTTTTATCACAAATCATCAATTTGTCTGACTTTGCTGTTTACACTGAGTTCCGTATCTCCACTTATAAACCTGCATTATAATCCTGAACTATAAACCTGAACTATAAACCTAAACTATAAACCTGAACAATACTCCTGAACTATAATCCTGAACTATAATCAATAAAAATTAGAAACGGCACTCACCCATTGTGTGTCTCCCTGATTCTCCAACTAACTCTAAACTGTGAATGACAAGATAAACGGAGAAAGAATGTGTGAAAATACATTTCGAAATGAAGTGTTGTGTGGTATAGTGGTAGGATTCCAGCTTCTGGATTAGATGGTGCTCAAGAAGAGTTCGAATCTGATAATAGGAGTTGGGAATTGTTCTTCTCTAAACCATGGTTTCTTCGTGGCTTTACCCACCGCGGTCTCTGGGGAGTGAGTTCCTATGTCTAGTCCTCTCAGGGGAGTGAGTTCCTATGTCTAGTCCTCTCAGGGGAGTGAGTTCCTATGTCTAGTCCTCTCAGGGGAGTGAGTTCCTATGTCTAGTCCTCTCAGGGGAGTGAGTTCCTATGTCTAGTCCTCTCTGGGGAGTGAGTTTCTATGTCTAGTCCTCTCTGGGGAGTGAGTTCCTATGTCTAGTCCTCTCTGGGGAGTGAGTTCCTATGTCTAGTCCTCTCTGGGGAGTGAGTTCCTATGTCTAGTCCTCTCTGGGGAGTGAATTCCTATGTCTAGTTCTCTCGATTACGAGGGAAAAAAGATGCCCGTGTACATCCTGCGCACGTTAAAAAAACCCATGGGGGCTTTTAATAGAAAACAGTAGGAGGAAAATGGAAACTGCCTGGGAACATTTGGTAGGGGAAAAAATTAACCTAAAAAAACCGTCAAAAACAAAATGAGAATATCTCTACGTCGGAGAATGTCTGCCTGTATGGCGGGGGATACATGAACACACGGTGAAAATAAAATGGGAACAAAGTGATATTCACGCAAAACTCAGTCCCCAGGGACTTCGGTAGAAACATAAAGTTGGTGTAGCAAACAAACATAACTCATGCAGAAGCGTAGCTTGATTAACCAGCCAGCGGATTAAGGAAATATGTGGATTACTCGCGACTGGGAATGATAAGTAATGAGTCTCTAACATGTTTTTTGGTATTTATTATTTCCGCATTTTTATTTATTTATTTATTTTTTAATTTGTAATTGTGATAAATATTGAAAAGCTGAAAGTAATCCTCTTTTAAAGTACTTCATATTTAAAGTGCTCCAAGTGCTACAATTTGAATTGACCTACAGTGTCGGATGTGCCTACAGACTAGAGAGGCTGAAAAGCCTGGGGCCTCAAAATCTAAGGGACCTAGGGCCTAGGTGATAATACGGTTATCACTGTCACAGACCCTCCACGTGCAGTAGTCTCTACACAATCCTTCAATCATTTTATTTCCATTCCATATCAGTATCGTCATCATCGTGTGCCATACCGGTTGGTGTAGGCTATCCTGTTCTTCCACAACTTTCTATTCACAGTGCATCGTATCAATTCTGTTGTTGAATGTTTTCCATGCCATGACATCAAGCTATCGTTCGTTGGTATTCCTTGTTGGTCTTTTTAGGTGTCCAGGGATGTGGACTCATGGTTGTCGAAGCCCTGTGACCTTCCCACTTCCCGGAGGGCATTGATGATGTCCGACCGGTCCATTGGTTGACCGTCCCCAACAATAGCACAGCTAGCCAACCTGTCCGCTCTTTCATTTCCCCGTATTCCCGCATGTCCTGGGACGTAGACAAAGGTGACCATACGTATGTTTGACTTCTGCAATGACTCTACCCATTGCCTACGTGCAGATTAATATTTATATATTTCTATATATCAGACTTAATGTCCTACCTGCCCTATTGTTTATTAATCTTTAAATAAGACTTATTATATATATCATCATTACCATCATCATGTGCCATACCGGTTGGCGTAGGCGATCATGTCCTTCTACAATCTTCTATCTACTGTGTATCGTATCAGTTCTGTTGTTGACTGTTTTCCATGCCATGACACAAAGCTAGTCAGTATTTTCTCTTTTTATCGTCCGCGATCTCTTTTTTATTTTATTCTGCCAGTTTAACCAGGTATTCCAAATTTCCTCTTCTCATGATGTGCCCGAAAATGTTGATTTTTTTTTTTCTTATAATTTTTAGGAGTTTCCTTTTGTGTTGGCCTCTTTGAGAACTTCTTCGTTGGTATTTTTAGCTGTCCATGGAACTTTTAACATTCTTCTGAGAAATCACATCTCTGTGGCCTCTAATTGACTTTTCATTTGTTTGTCTACTGTCCATGATTCGCGTCCATAGGTCAGAATTGGTTCTATATTGCACCGATGAACTAACTCTCTTTCTCATTTCTATTGACATAGATTTATTGCATAAGATATTTTTCATTTTCTGAAATGCTATTTTGGCCGTAGCTATTCTACTTTTTATTTCTGTGGTACATATTCCATCTGATGTTATTATTGTGCCCAAGTATTTGACGAGTTGCACTTGTTTCAGATTTATCCTGTTATTTTTATGCAATATAATGGTGATGATGGTTTCTTCGATATGACCATTACTTATGTTTTCTTACTTAACGGACTGAGACCTTTCTTGTTTTTTTTCTTTTACTATTATGTCATTAATTTCTTGTAGTTCATTCTCTCATTTTCTTTCTTTCTGGCTCTGTCTCTGTCTCTCTCTGTGTGTCTCTCTCACTGTCTCTCTCTCTCTGTGTCTCTCTCTCTCTCTGTGTCTCTCTCACTGTCTCTCTCTCTCTCTCTGACACTGTCTCTCTCCCTGTCTTTCTCTGTCTCTCTCTCTGACTCTGTCTCTCTCATTTTCCCTCTCTGTGTCTCTCTCTGTGTCACTCTGTGTGTCTCTCTGTATGTTTCTCTCTGTCTCTCTCTCCATTTCTCTCTGTCTCTCTCTCTATCCCAAATATCTGCTGTGGTCATAGAAAAATATGGTCACTAAAATCATATTTCCCATACGCCAAGCAATGTAGGGGAGGTAATCTTGACTTGACTTTCTCCTTTTGTGCTTCTTCAACTTCTGCTGGCTTGTGACATGTCTTGTCTCGTTTCATTATCTTTATTTTCCCAATATTAAATCTATGATCCCATTTTCATAAAGTTTATTAGTTCATGTAGCTATTCTTTCATCTTGTTGTATCTGTGTTCAGAAAGTCTCTTTCATCTTGTTGTATCTATGTTCAGAAAGTCTCTTTCATCTTGTTGTATCTATGTTCAGAAAGTCTCTTTCGTCTTGTTGTATCTGTGTTCAGAAAGTATCTTTCATCTTGTTGTATCTGTGTTCAGAAAGTATCTTTCATCTTGTTGTATCTGTTCAGAAAGTCTCTTTCATATTGATGTATCTATGTTCAGAAAGTATCTTTCATCTTGTTGTATATATGTTCAGAAAGTATCTTTCATCTTGTTGTATCTGTGTTCAGAAAGTATCTTTCATCTTGTATCTATGTTCAGAAAGTATCTTTCATCTTGTTGTATCTATATTCAGAAAGTCTCTTTAATCTTGTTGTATCTGTGTTCAGAAAGTCTCTTTCATCTTGTTGTATCTATGTTCAGAAAGTCTCTTTAATCTTGTTGTATCTATGTTCAGAAAGTCTCTTTCATCTTGTTGTACCTATGTTCAGAAAGTCTCTTTCATCTTGTTGTATCTGTGTTCAGAAAGTCTCTTTAATCTTGTTGTATCTATGTTCAGAAAGTCTCTTTAATCTTGTTGTATCTATGTTCAGAAAGTCTCTTTAATCTTGTTGTATCTGTGTTCAGAAAGTCTCTTTCATCTTGTTGTATCTATGTTCAGAAAGTCTCTTTAATCTTGTTGTATCTATGTTCAGAAAGTCTCTTTCATCTTGTTGTATCTATGTTCAGAAAGTCTCTTTCATCTTGGTGTATCTGTGTTCAGAAAGTCTCTTTAATCTTGTTGTATCTATGTTCAGAAAGTCTCTTTCATCTTGTTGTATCTATGTTCAGAAAGTCTTTTTAATCTTGTTGTATCTGTGTTCAGAAAGTCTCTTTCATCTTGTTGTATCTATGTTCAGAAAGTATCTTTCATGATGTTGTATCTATGTTCAGAAAGTCTCTTTCATCTTGTTGTATCTGTGTTCAGAAAGTCTCTTTCATCTTGTTGTATCTATGTTCAGAAAGTATCTTTCATTATGTTGTATCTATGTTCAGAAAGTCTCTTTCATATTGATGTATCTATGTTCAGAAAGTCTCTTTCATCTTGTTGTATCTGTGTTCAGAAAGTCTCTTTAATCTTGTTGTATCTGTGTTCAGAAAGTCTCTTTCATCTTGTTGTATCTATGTTCAGAAAGTCTCTTTCATCTTGTTGTATCTATGTTCAGAAAGTCTCTTTCATCTTGTTGTATCTATGTTCAGAAAGTCTCTTTCATCTTGTTGAATCTATGTTCAGAAAGTCTCTTTCATCTTGTTGTATCTATGTTCAGAAAGTCTCTTTAATCTTGTTGTATCTGTGTTCAGAAAGTCTCTTTCATATTGTTGTATCTATGTTCAGAAAGTATCTTTCATCATGTTGTATCTATGTTCAGAAAGTCTCTTTCATCTTGTTGTATCTATGTTCAGAAAGTCTCTTTCATCTTGTTGTATCTGTGTTCAGAAAGTCTCTTTAATCTTGTTGTATCTGTGTTCAGAAAGTCTCTTTCGTCTTGTTGTATCTATGCTCAGAAAGTATCTTTCATCATGTTGTATCTATGTTCAGAAAGTCTCTTTCATCTTGTTGTATCTATGTTCAGAAAGTCTCTTTCATCTTGTTGTATCTATGTTCAGAAAGTCTCTTTCATCTTGTTGTATCTATGTTCAGAAAGTCTCTTTCATCTTGTTGAATCTATGTTCAGAAAGTCTCTTTCATTTTGTTGTATCTATGTTCAGAAAGTCTTTTTCATCTTGTTGTATCTATGTTCAGAAAGTCTCTTTCATATTGTTGTATCTATGTTCAGAAAGTCTCTTTCATCTTGTTGTATCTATGTTCAGAAAGTCTCTTTCATCTTGTTGTATCTATGTTCAGAAAGTCTCTTTCATCTTGTTGTATCTATGTTCAGAAAGTCTCTTTCATCTTGTTGTATCTATGTTCAGAAAGTCTCTTTCATCTTGTTGTATCTATGTTCAGAAAGTTTCTTTCATTTTGTTGTATCTATGTTCAGAAAGTCTTTTTCATCTTGTTGTATCTATGTTCAGAAAGTCTCTTTCATATTGTTGTATCTATGTTCAGAAAGTCTCTTTCATCTTGTTGTATCTATGTTCAGAAAGTCTCTTTCACCTTGTTGTATCTATGTTCAGAAAGTCTCTTTTATACTTTTGTATCTATGTTCAGAAAGTCTCTTTCATCTTGTTGAATCTATGTTCAGAAAGTCTCTTTCATCTTGTTGTATCTATGTTCAGAAAGTCTCTTTCATCTTGTTGTATCTATGTTCAGAAAGTCTCTTTCATATTGTTGTATCTATGTTCAGAAAGTCTCTTTCATCTTGTTGTATCTGTGTTCAGAAAGTCTCTTTCATCTTGTTGTATCTGTGTTCAGAAAGTCTCTTTAATCTTGTTGTATCTATGCTCAGAAAGTATCTTTCATCATGTTGTATCTATGTTCAGAAAGTCTCTTTCATCTTGTTGTATCTATGTTCAGAAAGTCTCTTTCATCTTGTTGTATCTATGTTCAGAAAGTCTCTTTCATCTTGTTGTATCTATGTTCAGAAAGTCTCTTTCATCTTGTTGAATCTATGTTCAGAAAGTCTCTTTCATTTTGTTGTATCTATGTTCAGAAAGTCTTTTTCATCTTGTTGTATCTATGTTCAGAAAGTCTCTTTCATATTGTTGTATCTATGTTCAGAAAGTCTTTTTCATCTTGTTGTATCTATGTTCAGAAAGTCTCTTTCATATTGTTGTATCTATGTTCAGAAAGTCTCTTTCATCTTGTTGTATCTATGTTCAGAAAGTCTCTTTCATCTTGTTGTATCTATGTTCAGAAAGTCTCTTTCATCTTGTTGTATCTATGTTCAGAAAGTCTCTTTCATCTTGTTGAATCTATGTTCAGAAAGTCTCTTTCATTTTGTTGTATCTATGTTCAGAAAGTCTTTTTCATCTTGTTGTATCTATGTTCAGAAAGTCTCTTTCATATTGTTGTATCTATGTTCAGAAAGTCTCTTTCATCTTGTTGTATCTATGTTCAGAAAGTCTCTTTCACCTTGTTGTATCTATGTTCAGAAAGTCTCTTTTATACTTTTGTATCTATGTTCAGAAAGTCTCTTTCATCTTGTTGAATCTATGTTCAGAAAGTCTCTTTCATCTTGTTGTATCTATGTTCAGAAAGTCTCTTTCATCTTGTTGTATCTATGTTCAGAAAGTCTCTTTCATATTGTTGTATCTATGTTCAGAAAGTCTCTTTCATCTTGTTGTATCTATGTTCAGAAAGTCTCTTTCACCTTGTTGTATCTATGTTCAGAAAGTCTCTTTTATACTGTTGTATCTATGTTCAGAAAGTCTCTTTCATCTTGTTGAATCTATGTTCAGAAAGTCTCTTTCATCTTGTTGTATCTATGTTCAGAAAGTCTCTTTCATCTTGTTGTATCTGTGTTCAGAAAGTCTCTTTTATCTTGTTGTATCTGTGTTCAGAAAGTCTCTTTCATATTGTTGTATCTGTGTTCAGAAAGTCTCTTTTATCTTGTTGTATCTGTGTTCAGAAAGTCTCTTTCATCTTGTTGTATCTATGTTCAGAAAGTCTCTTTCATCTTGTTGTATCTGTGTTCAGAAAGTCTCTTTTATCTTGTTGTATCTGTGTTCAGAAAGTCTCTTTCATCTTGTTGTATCTATGTTCAGAAAGTCTCTTTCATCTTGTTGTATCTATGTTCAGAAAGTTTCTTTCATCTTGTTGTATCTATGTTCAGAAAGTTTCTTTCATCTTGTTGTATCTATGTTCAGAAAGTCTCTTTCATCTTGTTGTATCTATGTTCAGAAAGTCTCTTTCATCTTGTTGTATCTATGTTCAGAAAGTTTCTTTCATCTTGTTGTATCTATGTTAAGAAATTCTAACATCTCGACAAAACCGAAGTCATCCATTTAGTGATAGCGTCTTCTAGTCTCTTTATTGTCATTTCCAGGCCAAGACAGCACAGAGGGCAGACATTCTAGACTATCTGTGTCCGGACTACCTTTGTTATCAAGCATCAGACCTTGCACAGGATCCGCAGTGTATCGATACGAATCTGTTCGGGGCGAGTTGTTCATTCTCAGCGTGCGGGTTAATGGCTGTTGTTGTTGCCCCTCGCCTCAGTCTTCTTTTTAGTGTTTCTCTAGGTCGGCCTCTTTTTCTTTTACCCTCTAGTTCTCATTTGAGGGCCTATTTTGACATTCTCTTGTTGTCTCTTCTCATAAAATGGCCAACGTATGACCACCTCCATCTTTTGCTTGCTTGCGTTCGCCCGATGACTAAAGTATTCTAGAGTATTCGTAGACTGTAGAATTCCTCTTCGTCATCCGTCCTTAAAAGGACGTTAAGTGGGCGTGTCTGCGTTGTGTTGTGGTTTTGAAGTGTAACACTGTTATATTTGCGCCTTTCGGCCCAACACATCCGACTTCAGCACGGCATTTTTGAGTACCGGGTTGTCTTCCCTTTTCGATCCCTGCTCGCTTGGCCAGGCTAGCCAGGTTAGTCTGTTTATAGAGGCACTACGGAGATGTGGAGCAGGGTCTGGGTGGTTCTGGTTTACCGATCCTGGCGCAAGCCATCAGCTATGAGTTGCTGACAACTTTCCAGCTCTAGTGCTGTGAGGCGCGCCTTCACCTCCACCTCCTTCTTTTTATTATAGATGATATTTTTGTCAGCTTTGTCATTTCTCTTATCTCTGCACTAGTCTTGAACTCATTCCTTGGTAAACAAAGTACTTTCCTCAGATATTTGTTATCAAATGCCTCCAGTTTATTTTCTATTTCTTTAGTTGTTTTCCTGCTCTCACATTCAGAAGTAAGGGTGGATCTATCTATCTTTCGTTCGCCTGAAGTATTGTCTATATCTGCAATGTCGTTTCCTGTATAAATGTTACAGTCTTTTGTAATTCTTGCAGTTGCCCATATAGTTTTGTCTGTAGTGTTGTATCTATGGGCCAATGTATTTTCCTCAGTCTACTATATTCAGTGCAGTCTTGAAGTATGTGTTCAGCAGTCTGGGGCGCCTGTCCACATGTACAAGTAGTTGAGGTACCGATCTTTAATTTTGTATACATGTGACTATGGAGTCGATTGTGTCCTGTTCTGAGGCGTATAATGATAACTTGTTCATATCTATTCATATTATGAAAGGCATCCTGATTTGGGGCTTGTGGTCCTCTGATTGATTTGATTATCTGTTTCTTATGATAGTATGTAACCGGTGTATCTAGTTGTGTGCCTGTTGAACCTTCCTTTGCCAACTGAGTACAAATAATAATAAATAAATATTATTATATATAGGGAACTTCCGAGGCGATAATAGGGAATAATAGAACAAAGAAGTATGTGTTAAGCGATAATAGGGAATAATATCAACTTTGCCAACTGATCTGCTTTCTCATTTCCTGGTATTCCACAGTGCGATGGGATCCACTGCAGGGCAACCCTGTGGTGCTTGCAGAGCTCAGTCAATAAGGTCTGCAGATGTAGTAATTTTCTGAATTGTAGTGCCTGGAGTACTGATCTTGCATCTGTCAAAAACACTACAGGCTGCGGGCTAAGATTACAGTTCAGCAGTTTTTCAATTGCCAACTTTATTGCTTCTATTTCTGCATCATAATTGGGACAATATTTCCCTGTTGCTATTTTATTCATATCCTTAGTGTTATTTGGGTACTCTATATATGCACCTGCTCCCCCATTTTTTACTGCATTCTGTGCTGATCCATCTGTCTACACACGAATCCATAGGTCTTGTGGGTGTTCTTCATCCAGGAAACTGGTAGTTAATGTTTTTCGCTGTAGACTATTCTGTTCCTCTTTGTCAACTATTCCTTTCACTTCTGTCCGTATTTGAACTGATAATCCTGATTCCTCTGTCCAGGGAGTCTGTTCTGGTATAGGCAGTAGGGGGTTAACAATTCTTGGCATGTCTGATGTTTGTCTACTAATACGCTTGGCTTGGTGGATAAAACTGCTTCTCTTAAGTCGTCCCAATGCAAGATTTTGGAATCGGTCCTTCATTGGATGTCTCGGCATGCAAGCAAATTTTTCTGCCTGTATCAGCGCCTTTGTGTCCCTCCGTTCTCTCAGTGCTGGTATCCTCCACAATTTCTCCATCTCCAATATTGGTGTTGATTTCATTGCTCCTGTGATAACCCTAAGTGCCTGGTTTTGTACTTTATCCAGTTCTTGCAGTGTGGTGTTTGATGCTGAGCACCATGCAGGTGATCCATATTCTAAAAGTGGGCGTATACTCTGTTGGTAAACTTTACTGAGTATTTTCCCACTCGCACCCCACGTAGTTCCACACAGCTTTCTTAGAATAGCCAATTTTCTCCTTGCTTTTTGGGTTGCCTTATTTATCTGCTGTTTCCAAGATAGTATGTTATCAAATGTAACTCCGAGATACGTAGCTTGTATGTCTTCTTTCACAGGCTCATTGTTTATGTAGATGGCCCCTGCTTTTTGTTTTGGGAAAGAGTGAAAAGTGTAGTACTGCATTTGTCTGTATTGATGCTGATACACCATCTATTTGTCCATGAATTCAGTGCATTTATAGCTCTTTGTAACAATTTGGAGGCCACTGTTGCATACTCCTCTGTGCACCACATTACCAAGTCATCTGCATACATTGCCACTTTGATACCATGTGGTAGTTCAGTAACTAGGTCATTAATGTAGATCAGAAAAAGTGTTGGAGATAGTACCCCTCCCTGTGGAACGCCCTAGCGCAGTAAGACCTTCTTACTCTTAAGACCATCCAGTTGCACTCTGGCTCTCCTGTTATGCAGGTATGCTTTGATCCATTTGTACATCCTGCCATTTACTCCATAATTTATCAGTTTCTTCAAAAGCCCTTCTTTCCATACCTTATCAAATGCTTTCTTTAGGTCTATCCATGCTGTTACTACCAGTTTCTTTTCTTGAAACGCATCCTTAATTTCGTGGGCAAGATAGGTTGCCTGATCTTCGGTAGAGTAACACTGTCTAAAGCCTGCTTGTTGTGGGACAAGGAGATTTTCACTTTCCAGGTACCACTGCAGTCTGAAATTGATTATACGTTCAATTGTTTTGCACAAACAGCTTGTAAGGCTGATTGGTCTATAGCTGGATGTCATTAAACCATCTTTTCCTGGCTTTAGTAATGGTATCATAATTGCTTCTCTCCATGCTTGTGGCACTCTACCTGTGATCCAGCAAATGTTGTAGATCTGCAGTAGTTTTGCTTTAGCTGCAGTTCCCAAGTTCTTTATCATTTCATTAGACACTCCATCACTACCTGGTGACTTTTTCATTTTTAATTTGGATATTGCCAGCTCTAGCTCTCTTTGTGTAATGGGTATTTCCATGACTTCATGTGCAGTCTCTTCTTGTCTTGCATTTTGTTGTTTTAAACGGGTCTCTTGACGTTTCTCTAGGCTAATTTCAATATTGTTGTCATTTGCAAAGGAGTCTGCAAAGTGATTTGCTGCATGCTTACCTGTTAGAATGTTTCCATCCTTCTTCAGCGTAATTTTGGTGTTCATTTCTATACACTTATCATTCAGCTGTTTTACAAGCTTCCACACTTTTCTTGTGTCTCGTTCGAGATTCAAGGACTCTGTTTTCTCTTTCCAGCTTCTCCGTCTGGCTTGTAGTTTAGCCCGTTGAAATTTGGCTTTAGCATGTTGATAGTTATTGTGGTGTTCCTGGCAGGGGTTATTTTCTGCTTGCTTTCGAGATGTTTCCATGTCATTGTGCAGTTGCTCTAGTTCACTACTCCAGTATGGTTTGTAGTGTTTCCGTGCCCCTCTAGGTATTGTTTCACTGGCAGCTTGTATTATTAGTCTACTTAATTCAACAACTATTTTGTTGTTGTCTCTGTTTGTATCTAGATCTTTAGTCAGTACACTGGTGTAATGTTGATACATTTTCTAGTCTGCCTTTTTGTAATTCCATCTGGAGAGAGTGCTGCTCTCCCTGATGGCCTCATTTTGCACCACTAAAAAGACAGGTCGGTGGTCGCTGCCCCCAAGTTGTTTCCCAACAATACGTGTGCTATTCCAATCCAGGTCTGGTGAATGGAAAGCAAGGTCTGGTGTAGATGTGGTATGCCATGATCTGGAATAGAATGTTGGTGGATCTGTTGCCTGGTTTAATAGTATAAGCCCATTGTCACCCTGCCAATTTTCAAGTTCTTCACCTCTCTTGTCCATATCTTCATAGCCCCAGCTCTGTGAATGGCTGTTTGTTAAAGTCTCCACATACAATTATTCTTTCTTTTAATGTAATTGTGTCTAGTGCTAGTGGGCGGTCGCTCGGACAGTAGTAGTTAAATAGGTGAAAGTCTGTATTTCCTGTCCTGAGGTGCAGTATTTGATATTCCGCCCCATCCATATACACTTCAATCTGACATGCATTAATGTTGTTCCTTACAAGTGTCAGTATTCCGTCCTTTTGTCTGTTTTTTCTGTCAGATCGGTAGCACTGGTATCCCCTAATCTTCAAGGCTATGTCGTTGTTAAGATGGGTTTCCTGCAAACAGCATATGCTTACTTGTTCTTCATGCAGGATATTTTCTAATTCTATCTTTTTACTGTACCCATCTCTTTTGCTGTTGATGCCTTCAGCATTCCAGTGCATTATTTTGAGTGGTCTTATTTTGGATTGGCCAGTAGCTCTATTCTCTCGCCCCCTGATTCCACAGAGCGGTTGAGAAGGACATCCAGTAATAGAGGTTGGGGCCTTTCGAGGCTGAGGGCCCGACGCTGCACCTGCCTGAGTGTCCATCACAGGGCGAGTGCCATATCGATTTGCGGTTATAGACATACTTCCATATGCGTGAGTGCGTGGCATCCTGATTGTTGTAGTGCGCCTTTTGGCTGGTTGCCTCCGACTTCAGCACTTAAACTTGCTAGAGCAGACTGTGGTCTTGCTCGGGTGTAGGAAGACCTGGCCAGTCTTCGTTTTCAGTCCCTGGTGACTGTTAAGCCTCATCCACACGACAAGGAGCTGGCCTTGATGAGGGTAAGGGTGGATAATACATTTGATTTGAAAATCTTGAGCTTTGTTTTTGTTCTTAATAATTTTGATTTCCATATTTTATCAAAGTTTCTGAAAGTCATTCCTGCCTATTCTGATTCCAACTTCTTTCTTTGTCTCTCCTTGATCTATGCAGCTTCCAAGATATTCAAAGTGATCTACTTCTTCCACTGTTTTTCCTTCAAGGTATATTCTTCATTCTTAGCGAATTGTATTTTCATAAATTGTATCTTTTCTTGATTGATCCCAAATCAAACTTATCTATCCATTGACGACGTGTCATTTGTTTTTATTGTCTTGCATTATGTTCACATTGTTATTGATAAGAACTATATCGTCCACAAAATTAAGGTCCTCTAATTAAGATCTTATTGTTGTTACAATGTTTTTGTTGCGTTTACGTCACTTCTGTATTGTGAAGTCGATGGCAGTTCCAAACAACAAGGGAGATAAAACACATCCTTATACCATAGTGATTAGAGGCCACAGAGATGGGATTTCTCAGAAGAATGTTGAGAGTTCTCTGGACAGCTGAAAAGACCAATGGGGACATTTTAATAAAAGGCCAACACACAAAAGGAGTTCCTAAAAAACATGAGAAAGAAACAATCATCATTTTTTTCTAGCCCATTATGAGTAGAGGAAAGTTGGAATACTTGGTTACAACTGGCAAAATAAAAGGAAAGAGAGATAGCTGATGACAAAGAGAGAAAATACTGGATAGTTTGGTGTCATGGCAGGGAAAACAATCAAAGAACGGATATGATGTACAGTGGATAGAAGATTGTGGAAGGACGTGATCGCCAAACAACACTAGAGACAAAACAGGCACTCTACAACACAATATTCAACTCAACCTGTGTTCTTAGTTTGAGAAAAAGGATCAGAAAAGAAGAACAAAGAAGAAAAAAAGTTACGAATAGTTCCCGCCATTGATTACAGTTATAGGAAACTTTTTATACAGAGCTTCGCAGTAGGAGGTAATCTAATCATCTGAAGTGGGCCTCGTCGAGCAAGTGTTTCGGCCTTTTCGTTTCTTGACAGTCCAAGACAGGTGGACCCGCCTGGGTCTTCACTTCTAGGCAGCGTTCTTGAAAGTCTAAGACAGGTGGACCTGCCTGGGTCTTCACTTCTAGGCAGCGTTCTTGACAGTCTAAGACAGGTGGACCCGCCTGGGTCTTCACTTCTAGACAGCGTTCTTGACAGTCTATGACAGGTGAACCCGCCTGGGTCTTCATTTCTAGGCAGCGTTCTTGACAGACTAAGACAAGTGGACCCGCCTGGGTCTTCACTTCTAGGCAGCGTTCTTGACAGACTAAGACAGGTGGACCCGCCTGGGTCTTCACTTCTAGGCAGCGTTCTTGACAGTCTAAGACAGGTGGACCCGCCTGGGTCTTCACTTCTAGGCAGCGTTCTTGACAGACTAAGACAAGTGGACCCACCTGGGTCTTCACTTCTAGACAGCATTCTTGACAGTCTATGACAGGTGAACCCACCTGTATCTTCACTTCTAGACAGCGTTCTTGACAGTCTATGACAGGTGAACCCGCATGGGTCTTCACTTCTAGGCAGCGTTCTTGACAGTCTATGACAGGTGAACCCGCCTGTATCTTCACTTCTAGGCAGCGTTCTTGACAGTCTATGACAGGTGGACCCGCATGGGTCTTCACTTCTAGGCAGCGTTCTTGACAGACTAAGACAGGTGGACCCGCCTGGGTCTTCACTTCTAGGCAGCGTTCTTGACAGACTAAGACAGGTGGACCCGCATGGGTCTTCACTTCTAGGCAGCGTTCTTGACAGTCTAAGACAGGTGGACCCGCCTGGGTCTTCACTTCTAGGCAGCGTTCTTGACAGACTAAGACAAGTGGACCCACCTGGGTCTTCACTTCTAGACAGCGTTCTTGACAGTCTATGACAGGTGAACCCGCCTGTATCTTCACTTCTAGGCAGCGTTCTTGACAGTCTATGACAGGTGAACCCGCATGGGTCTTCACTTCTAGGCAGCGTTCTTGACAGTCTATGACAGGTGAACCCGCCTGTATCTTCACTTCTAGGCAGCGTTCTTGACAGTCTATGACAGGTGGACCCGCCTGGGTCTTCACTTCTAGGCAGCGTTCTTGACAGACTAAGACAGGTGGACCCGCATGGGTCTTCACTTCTAGGCAGCATTCTTGACAGACTAAGACAGGTGGACCCACCTGGGTCTTCACTTCTAAGCAGCGTTCTTGACAGTCTATGACATGTGGACCCGCCTGGGTTTTCACTTCTAGACAGCGTTCTTGACAGTCTAAGACAGGTGGACCCGCCTGGGTCTTCACTTCTAGACAGCGTTCTTGACAGTTTAAGACAGGTGGACCCGCCTGGGTCTTCACTTTCAGGCAGCGTTCTTGACAGTCTAAGACAGGTGGACCCGCCTGGGTATTCACTTCTAGCCGTCGATCTCCTGCTTCACTGAACTTTATGGCTTACAATATATTCGACATAACGTAACTACACTTAATAGTTATACATAAAGAATTAACAGTTAAAATGGTTTAGCGGCGTGATAAGGCAGAAAGATCAAAACCCACACAAGCCATTAAAAAAACGCTGCAAGAGCACAAGACCAAAGGGACAACACCAGAAATGATGGATTGATGGATCATTAGCAAAAAATTCATTCAAACATGATTTAAAAAAAAAAAATTAAGGTAGAGCAGTAAACATATAATTGAAGATTTGTTGAAGAAATATTCTGACAACATGTGGGATATGTTTAGATATAGGTGGACTTAAAAGACGGTGTTTTACAACTAAAATGCTAGAAAGTTCAAAGCGATACTGTTTAAGGACCATATTGTTGCACTTAAAAGACACTGTTTTCCTAACACATTGTCTGAAATGTCTAAATGACACTTTTTTCTACCACCCTGTCTGATAGTTCTAAATAAAACTGTTTTCCTACCACATTGTCTCAAGGTCCAAAATAATTCTGTTTTCCAAACACACTATATGAAGGTCCTAAATGATTCTGTTTTGCTACCACACTATATGAAGGTCCTAAATGATTCTGTTTTCCTACCACACTATATGAAGGTCTCCTGTGTGTTACCGGGGCTTCATTAAGAGGGAAGTAAAGAATAGTGACACTGTGACCTTCCAGGCACGTCGTAAGAGGCGATTAAGGAGGATGATCGATGGCTTGACAAGCTGTCATTGTAAAAAGTATTGTTATAGAAACAGAGCCATAAGTTTTGGAAGCAGTGATCTCTGCAATATGTGCCATTTTGGCACGCAAGGTTTCCGTTTGTTCGAAATTGTGGTTCTGCCCTATGTGCCGTCTTCGGCTCGAAAGGACGATAGATAGATAGATAGATATATGAAGGTCTTAAATAATTCTGTTTTCCTACCACATTGTCTGAAGGTTCTAAAAGATACTGTTTTTCTACCTCATTGTCTGAAGGTCCTAAAAGATACTGTTTTTCTACCTCATTGTCTGAAGGTCCTAAAAGATACTGTTTTCCTACCACATTGTCTGAAGGTTCTAAAGATACTGTTTTCCTACCACATTGTCTGAAGGTTCTAAAAGATACTGTTTTCCTACCACATTGTTTGAAGGTTCTTAAAGATACTGTTTTCCTACCACATTGTCTGAAGGTTCTATATGATACTGTTTTCCTACCACATTGTCTGAAGGTTCTAAAAGATACTGTTTTCCTACCACACTATATGAATGTCCTAAATGATTCTGTTTTCGTACCACTCTATATGAAGGTCCTAAATGATTCTATTTTCCTACCACACTATATCTCTTCTACCTTTTAGCTCCCAGTGGAGCATAGGTCTTCAACAAACACTTTCCAAGTCGTTCTGTTTTTTGCCATTCTTTTAAGATCATTCCATGTCTTCCCCATCATCTTCATCTCTGCTTCAATCTGTCTTCTCCAAGAATTCCTTGGTCTTCCTCTTTGTCTTTTCCCCTGGGGATTCCAAAAAAGGGTCTGTTGTGTAATACTCTCAGTTGGCTTCCGTAGTGTGTGTCCTATCCATCGCCATCGTCTTCGCTGTATCTCTTTATCCACTGGTATTTGACCGGTACATTTCCATAATTCCACGTTAGTGACTTTGTCCTGCCATTTCCATCCTTTCATTCTGCACAAGCATCCATTAATGAAAGTCTGTACCTTCGTGATTGTCAATTTTGTTATTCTCCATGTTTCACAGCCATATAATAGGACCGACTTAACATTTGAGTTGAACATTTTTATTTTTGTATTTAGCCTAATTTCTTTGGATTTCCATATGTTTCCCAGTGCAATGAAAGCTCCTCTTGCTTTTGATATCCTTATTTTGGTATCATTTTGTGTTCCTCCCTCTTTATCTATATTACTGCCCAGATATATATAAGATTGTACGTCTAGTAGAGGTATTTCTCCTAGTTTTTTTTGGTTATTGCCAACTGCATTAATTCTCATAATGTTGGTCTTATCTCTATTAATCTTTAGTCCTAGCTGTTGTGATCTCTCATCAAGTATGCTCATTTTATTCTGCATCTGTTGATGGCTGTGTGATAGGAGAGCTATGTCATCAGCAAAGTCTAAATCATCAAGTTGCTTGATCAGTGACCACTGGATCCCATTTCTGTTGTTTTGAGTTATTTTCATAATCCAATCTATGGCCAGTAGAAAGAGAAATGGAGACAAGAGGCATCCTTGCCTTACTCCTGTTCTTATTTCAAATGCTTCTGTAAGCTGACCTTCATGCACCACACTACATTTTGTTCCTTCATACATTGTTTTTATCAGGTTAACCACACTATATGAAGTTCCTAAATGATTCTGTTTTCCTACCACACTATATGAAGGTCCTAAATGATTCTGTTTTCGTACCACACTGTCTGAAGGTCCTAAATGATATGGCTTTCCTACCACATTTTCTGAAGGTCCTAAATGACACTGTTTTCCTACCACACTGTCTGAAGGTCCTAAATGATACTGTTTTCCTACCACATTGTCTGAAGGTCCTAAATGACACTGTTTTACGACTACTGTGAACGAAGGTTTTCAAGCAGACAGACACTCACCCTGTCAACAAAACACTAATGTCAGAGTTATATATGTGGCGAGCATTGTTTGCTTTCAACCAATCAGAAGTTCCTGTTATAGCAAGTCCCCCGTGAAGCATATTACCATTCAGTTGCACGTTGTTTACAAATATGTCTGTATTCTGTGAATGAAAGGATACAAATAGATTAGATTCAAAATAATTTCAATAAAATAACATCAAAAGAAATATTAGAAGGAGATGAAGAAGAAGAAGAAGAAGAAGAAGACGAAGAAGAGGAGAGAAAGAAAAGAACAACAATAACAAGGAGAAGAACAAGAAGAGGAAGAGGAAGAGCGAGTAGAAAAAGAAGAAAAGACAAAGAAATGAAGAGGAACTAGAAGAAAAGAAGAAGGAGAAGAGGAACGAGAAGAAAGAAAAACAAGAACAACGGCGACGACGATTACAACAACAAAATTAGTAAAAAGAAAAAATATGAAGAAGATTAACAACAACAACGACAACAACAACAACAACAAGAACAACGACAACAACAATAACAACGACAACAACAACAACAAGAACAACGACAACAACAACAACGACAATGACAACAACAACAACAAGAACAACAACAACAAGAACAATGACAATAACAACAATAACAATGACAACAACAACAATAACAACGAGAACAACAACAACAAGAACAACGACAACAACAACAAGAACAATGACAACAACAATAACAACGACAACAACAAGAACAACAACAACAAGAACAACGACAATAACAACAACAAGAACAACAACAAGAACAACGACAACGACAACAAGAAAATCGAAAACAACAATAACAACGACAACAACATCAACAACAACGACAACAACAACAAGAACAAGGACAACGGCAACAACAACAAAAACAACGAAAACAAGAACAATGACAACAAGAACAACGACAACAAGAACAACGACAACAACAACGACAACAGTAACAACGATAACAACAGCAACGACAAAAAGAACAACGACAACAAGAACAAGGACAACGAGAACAACGAAAACCACAAAGACAACAATAACAACGACAACAACGACAACAACAACGACAACAACAATAACAACGACAACAACAATAACAACAACAAGAACAACAACAACAAGAACAACGACAACAAGAAAATCGAAAACAACAATAACAACGACAACAACATCAACAACAACGACAACAACAACAAGAACAAGGACAACGGCAACAACAACAAAAACAACGAAAACAAGAACAATGACAACAAGAACAACGACAAGAACAACGACAACAAGAACAACGACAACAACAACGACAACAGTAACAACGATAACAACAACAACGGCAAAAAGAACAACGACAACAAAATAAAATACAACAAGAACAACGACAACGAAAACAAGGAGAAAGCCAATAAGAACAACGACAACAACAAAGACAACAAGAACAACGACAACAACAACGACAACAAGAACAACGACAACATAAACAACGACAACAACAACAACAACGATAACAAAAACAAATACAACAAGAACAACGACAACAAGAACAACGACAACATAAACAACGACAACAACAACAACAAAGACAACAAAACAAGAACAACGACAACAATAACAACAAAGACAACAAGAAAAACTACGACAACGACGACAATAACAACAACAACAACGACAACAACAACAAGAACAAGGACAACGGCAACAAAACAAAAACAACGAAAACAAGAACAATGACAACAAGAACAACGACAACAAGAACAACGACAACAACAACGACAACAGTAACAACGATAACAACAGCAACGACAAAAAGAACAACGACAACAAGAACAACGAGAACAACGAAAACCACAAAGACAACAAGAACAGCGATAACAAAATAAAATACAACAAGAACAACAACAACGACAACAAGGACAAAGCCAACAAGAACAACGACAACAACAACAACAACGATAACAAAAACAAATACAACAAGAACAAGAACAACGACAACATAAACAACGACAACAACAAGAACAACGACAACAAAACAAGAACAACGACAACAACAACAACAAAGACAACAAAACAAGAACAATGACAACAACAAGAAAAACGACGACAACAACGACAATAACAACAACAACAACGACAACGACAACAAGAACAACGACAACAAGAACAACAAGAACAACAACAAGAACAACAACAACAATAACAACAACGACAACAAGAACAATGACAACAAGAACAACGACAACAAGAAAATCGGCAACAACTACAAGAACAACAACAACAACAGCAACACGAAAAACAACAACAACAACAACAACGACAACAAGAACAACGACAACAACAACGACAACATCAACAACGACAACAATAACAAGAACAAGAACAACGACAACCACAACAACAAGAACAACGATAAAAACAACGACAACAAAGACAACAACAATAACAACGGCAACAAGAACAAAGACAACAACAGCAACAACAAGAAAAACGACAGCAAGAACAACGACAATAAGAAAAACGACAATAACAACAATAACAACGACAACAAGAATAACGACAACAAGAATAACAACAACAACAAGAACAACAACAAAAGCACAACGACAACAACAACGACAACAACAACGACAACATTAACAACGACAACAATAACAAGTACAAGAACAACGACAACCACAACAACAAGAATAACGATAAAAACAACGACAACAAGAACAACAACAACAACAACGACAACAACAAGAACAAGAACAACAACGACAACAACAACAACAACAACAACGACGACAACAATGACAACAACAACAACATCGACAACAACGACAACAACAACAATAACAACAACAGCGACAACAACAACAACAACGAGGACGACGACATTAACAACAATAACGACAGCAATGAAAACCACAACAACAACAATGAAAACCACGACAACAAAAACAACAACAACAAGAACAACGACAACAAAAACAACAAGAGCATTGACAACAATAATAACAACAAGAACAACAAAAACAAGTACAACAAAAACAACGACAAAAAGAACAACAAGAATACCAACAACGACTACAACGACAAGAACAACAAAAACGATAACAAGAACAAAGACAACAACAACAACAAGAACAATGACAACAAGAACAACGACAATAAGAACAAAGACAACAACAACGACATAAAGAACAAAGGCAACAAGAAAAACGACAATGACAACGAGAATAACGACAACAACAAGAACAACGACAAAAAGAACAATGACAACAACAACGACAACAACAGCAACAACGACGACAACAACAAGAACAACCACAACTAGAACAACAACAAGAATAAAGACAACAACAACGACAACAAGAACAACGATAACAACAAGGATCGCAACAACGACAACAAGAAAAACGACAACAACAATAACAACAACAACGGCAACAACAATAACGACAACAACGGCAACAAGAACAACAAAAAAAGAACAACAACGACAACATGAACAACGACAACAACAGCAAATACAACCATGACAACAAGAACAACAAGGACAACAACAATGACAACAATAACAACGACAACAACAACAAGAACAACGACATCAACAACAACGACAACAGGAACAAAAGCAAAAACAACAACAAAAAGAACAACGACAATAAGAACAACGATAAGAACAACGACAACCAAAACAACGACAACAAGAACAGCGACAATAAGAACAACGACAACAACAACATAAACGACAACAACAATGACAACAACAACAACGGCAACAAGAGCAACAAGAAGAACAAGAACAACAACGACAACACAAAACAGGAACAACGACAACAACAAGAACAACAACGACAACAATAAGAAAAATAACAACAGCAACGACAACAAGAACAACAACAACGACAATAACAACGAAAACGACAGCGACAACGACAACAAGAACAAGGACAACAACAACAACAAGAACAATGACAACAAGAACAACGACAACAAGAACAACGACAACAACAACGACAAAAAGAACAAAGACAACAAGAAAAACGACAATAACAACGACAACAAGAATAACGACAACAAGAACAACGGCAAAAAGAACAACGACAACAACAACAGCAACAACGACGACAACAACGACAACAATAACAAGAACAAGAACAACGACAACCACAACAACAGGAACAATGATAAAAACAACGACAACATGAACAACGACAACAACAATAACAACGACAAAAGAGCAACAAGAGCAACAACAACAACGACAACAACAACAACAACGACAACAACAATAACAACAACAGCAACAAGGACAACAACAACAATAACAACAACAGCGACAACAACAACAACGAGGATGACGACATTAACAACAATAACGACAACAACAACGACAACAACGAAAATCACAACAATAACAGCGAAAACCACAACAACAACAACGACAACAACAACAACTACAAGAACAACGACAACAACAACAACAAGAACAACGACAACAATAATAACAAGAAGAACAACAAAAACAACGACAACAACAACGACAACAAGAACAACAACAACAACGACAACAACAATGACAACAAGAACAACGACAACAACAACAAAAACAACAACAACAATAACGACAAGGATAACAACAACAACGACGACAATATCAACAACAACGACAACAAGAACATCAACAACAATGACAACAATAACAACAACAACGATAACAACAACAATGACAACAACAACATTAACGACAACAACAACGACAACAACGACAACGACAACAACAACAACGACAAAAACGACAACAACAACAACAACAACGACAACAACAACAATAACGACAACAACGACAACAAGAACAACAGCAACAACAACAACAACAACAACAACAACAACAACAACGATAACAAGAACAACGACAATAACAACCACAACAACGACAACAAGAAAAGAAAAAAAAGGAGAAGATTAACAACAACAACAAAAATCAGAACTGCAACATAAAAAAATCGGAGGTAAAATAAACCGAAAAATACAGAGAACTAAGATCTGGGACGGAATAACAAAGTCCTTGGGGAAAATACAAATCGCATAAAGTTCCATATTTTCTCTTGGCCAATTTTACATTTATACAAAATATGGTCAGAATCACGCAAGGTCGTCCTATTTTCCTAGAGATAAACCTCCAGACATACAGTGATAGGATTATACTACTCAATTTGAAAGCAAAACCATTTGACATAGCAATAATACAGACATATGCACCTACTCAAGACTACACAGATGAACAAATAGAGACATACTATGAAGACCTAAATAAAGTTATGAAGCAAGTGAAATCTTCAGACATCTTGATTGTAATGGGTGACATGAACGCTAAAAAGGTAGATATAAGACCATTATAGGAAATCATGGTTTAGGAAAAAGAAATGACAGAGGAGAAAGATTAATACAATTCTGTAAAGAAAACAGGCTGATAATATGTAACACCTACTGTGAGCAAGAGAAAAGGAAACTATACACATGGAAAAGCCCTGGAGATAAGAAGAGGTATCAAATAGATTACATAATGATAAAATAAAGGTTCCGTAACAGCGTAAAGAAAGCCAAAACCTACCCTGGAGCAGATATTAATTCAGATCACAATCCTGTAATGATTAAGATGAAAATAAAACTAAAGAGAAACAAGCAAAAGTCTAATTCATCAACAAATCCACTAGATATAACAGCTCTAAATCAAAAAGATATTAAAGATACTTATACAATATAAGTAAAGAACACATACCAGAAGCTGCTAGAAGAAGGAATTGAACAATACAGAAGAGAAAATCCTGATGAAAAAGTAACAACCAAATGGCAATGCATAAAGAAAAACATACAAGAAACCTGCGACACCTTACCCAAAAGAGAAAAGAACATAAAACAAAAATGGATAACTAACACCATCTTAGAAAAAATGGAAGAAAGGAGACAAGCGAAGAACACTGCCCAATACAATAAAATAGATAATGAGATACGCAAAAAGTGCAAAAAGGCAAAAGAAGACTGGCTCAGCCAAAAATGTATAGAAAAAGAAACTATGGAAAGCAAACAAGACTTAAGAGGAATGCACACAGAAATAAAGAGAATGACTAATAAAAATAAAAAAAGCCACAGAAGGTGGACGCATCGCAGACAAAAAAGAAAAAATGCTAACAGACAATAAGGATAAGATAGATAGATAGATAGATAGATAGATAGATAGATAGATAGATAGATAGATAGATAGATAGATAGATAGATAGATAGATAGATAGATAGATAGATAGATAGATAGATGGCAGGAATATATAACAGAACTATTTCATGATCAAAGGGACAAGAAACCAGTTATAAAATTACATCAGGCTATAAAATCTTAAAATCCGAGGTGGAAAAAGCTATAAAAACAATGAAAAAGGGAAATGCAGCAGGACCTAACAGCATACAGATAGAGATTATACAGGCACTAGATGATTTTGGCATTGAAGTAATTACAGACATATCAAACGACATATACCACATAGGATACATACCAAATGAACTAAAAACATCAACTTTCATTGCATTGCCTAAAAGGAATGGTGCAGTTGAATGCAGTGACTTTAGAACAATAATGAGCCATGTTACAAAAATATTGCTAAAAAGTTATACAAGGAAAGATTCAGAAAAAAATCAATACTGAAATAGATGAGCAGCAATATGGATTTAGGAAAAGTAGCGAGACAAAAGAAGCCACATTCTGCATGAGAACATTAATAGAAAAATACACAGAAGTAAACAAACCAATATATGCCTGCTTCATAGACTACACCAAAGCTTTTGATAGAGTACACCACAAACAACTTATAGAATGCATAAAAGAGATACATCTAGATGACATGGACATACGACTAATATGTAATCTATACTGGGAGCAAACAGCAATAATAAAATATAACAAAGAGAGCTCTACACCCATTGATATAAAAAGAGGAGTAAAACAGGGATGCATCCTATCACCAAGCTTGTTCAATCTATACACGGAGCAAATCTTTAAAAACATCATAGAGATGCCAGGGCTACAAATTAATGGAAAGATAATCAATAACCTAAGATATGCTGATGATACTGTATTGCTAGCAGAAAATCCTAAAGATCTACAACAATTACTTAATGAAATAAACATGACAAGCAAAAAATATGGACTAGATATGAATATCAAATAGACTAAAACTATGATCATAAACAAAGAAGATACTCAAAACCCACAAGTGGATATCAAAGTAGAAGGAATAGACCTGGAGACAGTTCAGAACTACAACTACCTTGGACATACTATAACCATTGCTGGAAAATGTACAACTGAAATAAACAAAAGAATAGGAATGGCAAAAAAGTAATTTTAATGTCATGAAGAACATACTAACATCAAAACAAATAACACCAGGGCTAAAACTAAGAATAGCAAAATGCTACATCTTCTCAATATTCCTATATGGTGCAGAAACATGGACCTTAGACAAGAAAACAGAACAGAGAATTGAAGCCTTTGAAATGTGGATTTATAAAAGAATAGGTAGAATTGGATGGAAGGAAAAGAAAACAAACAATGAAGTCTTAAAACAACTAAAAAGGAAAAGAGAACTACTAAGCACAATTCAAACAAGATAAATGCGATTTTTCGGCCATGTTAAAAGATACAACAGCCTACTAAAAGTAATCCTGAAGGGGAAAATACAAGGTATAAGAGGCAGAGGCAGACCAAGACTAACATGGACGAGCAATATCAAAAGATGGACAACCTGCATCATCAAAGCAAGTGACAGAGCAGAATGGCGCTCCATGGTAGCCAACCTTCGTTGCGGAGAAAGCACTCGATGATGATGAAACCTCCAGAACCAATTTTCAATGGTTGGTCGAACTACAAGGCTAGGTTGGTTGAAATAACTATCCGCTAAGTTAAGAATTTGACCTGGAACAATCTGCTAAACGTTCGAGTGCACTAGCATCTTGGCCACTCAGCAATCGAACGATAAGAAAACTTTCTTTATATATGGCAGGGATGGCCAATTTCTTTCAAATGGCGGGCCATTTTTTTATTTTCTTTTTTGGTGGCGGGCCACACACATAACAACATCAATACAAATAAACTTGACAATTGTTTTAAGGTAATATTTTTGTTATTTATCGGCATTATTTGGTTAAATAAATAATTTTGTTGCAACAGAGTTAAAAATGCCTAGTTGATTTATAAAAATGAATAAAAGTTGCTATTTATATTGTTTAACAAACATGTTTTAGTTAGGTCGTTTTAAAGTTGACATGTAACAAACCTTAAAGAGAACAATGTGAACGTTCATGTGCAGCAAAAATTTCATCAAAGTCAATGTGTAAAGATAATGATGATATTCGTAATAAATCCTGAGTTATTGAGTTATTGGCGGGTCATCATCATTGCACTCCGAACACGTCCATAGGTGCTCAGATCCCCTCCTCAGCAATTCCCTCAGTGTCCAGCGACTGACGATTCCAGTTCTATGTTGGTTGATAAGTCTTCTTATACGGCCACTAAGTTTCTCATTTCTGGCTGTGCCCATCTTAACTCCCATTTCCATCATCCGAAGAAGTGACGTGGATCTGTGTTTGTCGAAGTCCTGTGCTCTTCTCACATCTCGGAGGGCATTGATGATGTCCGCCCGATCCATTGGTTGCCCGTCCTCAACGACAGCGCAGCCAGCCAACCTGTCCGCTCTTTAATTTCCCCGTACTCCCGCATGTCCAGGGACATAGACAAAGGTGAATTTACGTATTTTAGATTTCTGCAACGACTCTACCCATTGCATGCGTACAGAGCCCGCCTCCACTTTTTTATCATGCTCATCGAATCACTCAGTATACATGCGTGGGTGTAGTCTTGTGACTCTAACCATTTGAATGCCTTGGTCAATGCCATCACCTCCATTGTCATGCTACTCGTGGTCATGATGTATGCACCACTGTCTTCCTTGACTATTCTGCCTGCCGAGCGTGCTGTAAATGCCATACACTTCTTTGGTGTCGTCTTACAGATCCGTCTGTATAGATGACTGCATCTTTCTCATCGGTGTAATCGCAGATGAGACCGTTGACCTCAGCATTAACCACGACCGGGTTCTGTTCCCTACTTTTCCTGTCGAGTGTGACAAAAACTCCTGAAGGTGGCCATCAGTGAGTCGGTTTCTTTGTGACGATTTCTTCTTCTTCTTTTACCTTTTAGCTCCCGGTGGAGCATAGGTCTTCAACAAACACTTTCCAAGTCGTTCTGTTTTTTGCCATTCTTTTAAGATCATTCCATGTCTTCCCCATCATCTTCATCTCTGCTTCTATCTGTCTTCTCCAAGAATTCCTTGGTCTTCCTCTTTGTCTTTTCCCCTGGGGATTCCAAAAAAGGGCCTGTTGTGTAATACTCTCAGTTGGCTTCCGTAGTTTGTGTCCTATCCATCGCCATCGTCTTCGCTGTATCTCTTTATCCACTGGTATTTGACCGGTACATTTCCATAATTCCACGTTAGTGACTTTGTCCTGCCATTTCCATCCCTTTATTCTGCGCAAGCATCCATTAATGAAAGTCTGTACTTTCGTGATTGTCAATTTTGTCATTCTCCATGTTTCACAGCCATATAATAGGACCGACTTAACATTTGAGTTGAAAATTTTTATTTTTGTATTTAGCCTAATTTCTTTGGATTTCCATATGTTTCCCAGTGCAATGAAAGCTCCTCTTGCTTTTGATATCCTTATTTTGGTATCATTTTCTGTTCCTCCCTCTTTATCTATATTACTGCCCAGATATATATAAGATTGTACGTCTAGTAGAGGTATTTCTCCTAGTTTTATATGGTTATTGCCAACTGCATTAATTCTCATAATGTTGGTCTTATCTCTATTAATCTTTAGTCCTAGCTGTTGTGATCTCTCATCTAATATACTCATTTTATCCTGCATCTGTTGATGGCTGTGTGATAGGACAGCTATGTCATCAGCAAAGTCTAAATCATCAAGTTGTTTGGTCAGTGACCACTGGATCCCATTTCTGTTGTTTTGAGTTATTTTCATAATCCAATCTATGGCCAGTAGAAAGAGAAATGGAGACAGGAGGCATCCTTGCCTTACTCCTGTTTTTATTTCAAATGCTTCTGTAAGCTGTCCTTCATGCACCACACTACATTTTGTTCCTTCATACATTGTTTTTATCAGGTTAATAAACTTTATGGGGATTCCGTAATGACTCAGCAACTTCCAAAGCATTCTTCTGTCTAAACTATCAAATGCCTTTTCGTAATCTATGAATCCAATATATAGTGGGGATTTTAGTTCTAAACTTTGTTCAACTATTATACGTAGGGTAGTTATTTGATCAGCACATGATCTGTTCTTCCTAAAACCTGCTTGTTCATCTCTCAAGTGTTTCTCTATAGCCTCTTTTAGTCTCTCCAGAATGATTCTGCCTAATATTTTTCCTGGCACTGATAGTAGCATAATTCCCCTATAATTTGTGCACTCCTGTAAACTTCCTTTCTTTGGTAGTTTGATCACACAACCCTCTCTCCAGTCCCTAGGTATCTCTTCCCTCTCCCAAACCCTATCCAATAGATCCTGTAACATCATGGTAGAGGTGTCAACATCTGCCCCGATGGCCTCCGAAGGAACCCCATCTGGTCCTGTGGCTTTACCATCCTTTAACAGTCTGATGGCTTTCACTATTTCTTCTTCGCCCGGTTTTCCGCAGCCAACGTGTAACTCTTCTTCTGCTGGCAGTACATCTGGAGGATTATTTGAGCCGGGCCCGTTCAAAAGCTCCTCAAAGTGCTCCCTCCATCTCTCCACTCGCTCCCTTATATCACCAAGCAGATTTCCTTTCTTGTCTTTGATAAAGGCGTTGATCTGTTTGTATTTTCCACCCAATTTCTTTGCGCCGTTGTACAGCCCTCCCATATTCCCTTTACCTGCCGCTTCCTCTGCCTCTTTAGCCAGTTCATCCATATATTTCCTCTCATCCCTTTCAACGCATCTTCTCACCTCTTTGTTCACCTCTGTGTAAGCTTCCCGTGTCTTGGCTTTATTACTTCTTGTTTTGCTTTTATTTATGTCTGCTTTCTTGTTCTTTCTTTCCCTAATTTTATCCAGGGTCTCTGCTGTCATCCATGCCCCACTCCGGCGTTCCCTTTTCCCCAGTGTCTCCCCGCATGTCTCTTTCCATATATTTTTTACCTGTTTCCAATGATCTTCTATATCTATTGTATTTTCTAGCTGTTGGAGGACCTGGTATTTGCCTGATACTGTGACTGCGAATTTATCTTTAATTCCTTGTTCTTTAAGAAACCCCACATTGAAATACCTTCTACCCCCATTCGTTGTATTATACCTTTTTAATTTAATTTTAAGTTTGGCCAACAGAAGATGATGATCAGAAGCTATATCTGCCCCTCTATACACTTTCACATCCTGCAAGGATGACTTAAACTTATTATTAATACATATGTGATCAATTTGATTTTCCGTTCTATGATCTGGCGACACCCATGTAGCTCTGTGTATTCTTTTATGTTGGAATATTGTTCCTCCTAGGCTCACTTGATTAAGGGCGCAGAAATTCACAAATATCTCTCCATTCCCGCTTATATCTCCAAGTCCCTGTTTTCCCATAATCTCCTCGAAGCCTCTGTCGTCTGATCCCACCTTAGCATTTAGGTCTCCCATCAAGATTATAACATCCTTGGCTCGTCTTGCATCCATCTGCCATTGTAGCTGTTTATAAAAATCATCTTTAACTGAGTCATCTTTATCGTTGGTTGGTGCATAGCATTGTATAATGTGTAATTTTATTTTGTTTTTGGTTGTTCTAAATGTTGCTCTCACCAGTCTTGGTCCCACTGCCTCCCATTCTATTAGTGTCTTCTGTGCATTTTTTGATAGCATTATAGCTACCCCTTCGCTATGTTGTGCTCCTGGTTCCTGGTGTCCTGATGATAAAATCATCTCTCCTGTATTCAATTTTATTCTCTCCGCTCCCAGCCATCTTGTTTCATTTGTGACGATTTAATCTCCTTCATTGTTGAAAAAGTGCATTCACATATATATGTACTTCCGAACATAGAAGTAATTTTCAAACTGAAATCACTCAATGCGGGATATTTTTCCCGCGGCACAAGTTTCTAAAAGTCAACTCCTATCTCCACCCTTGATTAGAAAAAGGGGTCACTGTGGAGGTTACATAACTCCAACTGAAAAGTGTCATGTTGTTGGAAAATGTCACACTTCATAAGGTTGTTAAACAATGCCATTTCTGGTCGTATACCACTGAAGTCAGAAAATCGTTCATTGAATTGCTCCAATAGTTTGTCTAACATTAATACAGAAAATTTGAAATCAGTGTCACTGCGCTCCTCAATCAATTCTTTGCACGAAGGAAAATGGATGAAGTTTTCTTTGGCCAGGGTAAATCTAAAAACTTTTAGTTGACTTATAAATCCATTTAGGTGTCCTACCAAATCTGAGACTGTTTGGGAACGTCCCTGTAGCTTCACGTTGAGTTCATTCATGTGCTGGGTGATATCAGTTAAAAAAGCCAATATGCTGTTAAAATGTGGATCAGACATTTTTCTGATCAGTTCTTTGTTGGTATCATGTTTCTCTAAAAACTGCTTTATCTCGTTTCTCAAAGCAAAAAACCGCCTGAAACAATTCCCTCTGCTTAGCCAGCGTACTTGTGTGTAGAGCACCAAATCGCCATATTCCGCCTCAACTTCTGATAGAAAATTTATAAACTGTCGGTGTGTCAAAGACCGATTTCCGCTTTTTATTAAATTCACACACTTTATTACAGTTTTCATAACATCCTCCACGTCTAGAATCTTGCCACACAGCGCCTCCTGGTGTATAACCTTTAATGCAGAGTAATGCTGGTCAATGGATTCCAGCCTTCCTTAATAATCCAACTAGACCTGTTTGAGTACCACACATTGACTTAGCGCCATCTGTCACTATTGCTGAAAGTCTGTTTATGTCACCGATACCGTTAACAACTTTCATAACTGAGTTATAAATGTCTTGACCTTTGGTCGTATTATGCAATGAATCTAAAACTAGTAGCTCTTCATTGATAATAAAGTCTTTAGAAACAGTTCTTATGAAAATTAAAAGTTGTGCTGTGTCTGATATGTCAGTAGATTCATCCAAAGCCAGAGAAAAGTAAGCGGAATTTGTCACGACACTCTTTAATTTACTAGATATATGAGAACTTATATCCTCAACCCTTCTAGTGACTGTCTGTTTTGATAGTGGAACGCTCTCAAAATGACTGGCAATTTTTTCTTCCCCAAGTGCACGCGCCATGTTAATAGAACAACGCTTTACCAAGTCACTGTCACATAATGATGTTTTTTTATTTCGCTATCTCTGCGCTTACAACAAACGATGCCATTAAGGAACTTGTTTGTTTTGCTGTTAATGTAGTAAAAACAGATTTCTGAGCACTAACTTTTTTCTTCAAATCGCACACAAGTGTAGAACATATTTTACCAATGTAGTCCTTGTATTTAGCGGCGTGATGCTCTGTGTAATGCCGTTTAAGATTATACTCTTTATTTACAGACAACACTTGCAAACACACAAGGCACTGCGGTTTGCTATCCTTATTGTTGATAAATAAAAAATCATGTTCACATTTCTCATGAAAAAATCTGATTTTTTTCATTTAATTGACGTTTATTGCTCATATTATACCACGACCGAAACAACAGACAATGAAAACACAGATTACAACAATAGCACTGTTTCCTGTTAAAAATGGAACTGTCCACTGTAACTCGACAAAATCAGAATGATCAGATCGGATATATAATTTTGACTAATGAAAAGAGGATTGGAGAGAAAGAAGCTGAAAGTAAAATAATTGTGAGGTGAATATGTTTGGGTGGAGGAGGTGGGTGACTGACAGTATTTCTTGGCGGAAACTGTTTGAACTCACCGAACCGAGAGTCGGGTCTAGAATCATTCGTCGGCTTCTTCCTTTGTTTAAGTCGGACGCAGGATGATCAAATGGAAAAAAAGGATGGGTTGGGAATGACGGGAAGGCGATGTTAAACTAACTACTAGAGTGTTCCGAGTGTTAAACGTAGGTCTACTTGTACTATTAATATTCTTTGATTTACCTCGGATGTTTCCACCAATAATTATACTTTATTTTAAACAAACTACTAGGAAATATTTGAGCTCGCTTTCTCCGCGGTAGAAGTTAATGTAACAAATTTTAAATCAATTTTACCAAGGACATTTTGCTCAATACAACCTGATTTTATTTTTTATCCTCCGCGTGCCAAAAAAAGGACGTCGCGGGCCACTTGTGGCCCGCGGGCACCTTATTGGCCATCCCTGAGATATGGTATACATTTTAAAGATTATAAAATAAACTAGAAAAGTTCCTGAGATCAGTAATGCTCATTTCTTACCAAAATGTCGATTCTACTAATTGTGAGCTGAACATCGAGTCCATATATCCTTCCTGATTGAAGCAGCTTGTTTGCCTGAATTAAAAGTGAAAAACAATAAATATTGCGATATAAATGGAATTTCAAAAATATAGTTATAATATAGAATATACGTATATACGTATGATATAAATAGATGATAAACATGGTATCACTAAATAATAAATATCTTTTCTTATTCTCTATTCTCTTATTTCTGCACTAGTTTTGAACTCATTCCATGGTATAAGAAGTATTTTCCTCAGAATTTTGTCAAATGTTTCCAGTTTATTTTCTATTTCTTTAGTTCTTTTCCAGCTATTGCATGCACAAGTAACGGGGGGATAATACATTTGATTTTAAAATCGTGAGCTTTGTTTTTATGTTTAGTAGTTTAGATTTCCATATTTGTTCACGATTTCTCAAAGTCATTGCTACCTTCCCTATTTTTTTTGTTCTTTGTTTGTTTGGGTTCGCCAGCTTTTTACATCTGACTCATCATCAAGTACCGGGCCTATTGGCGTAGGTGATCATGTCTCTCCACAACTTTCGATCTCGGTAGCTATTTATCATTTCTGTTGTTGACCTTCTGCCAAGCCATTCTCTTAAGCTATCTGTTATTTTTTCTCTTTGCTTCCCTCTATCTCTTCGTTTGTCTATTTTTCCAGTTGTTACAATATATTCAAGTTGTTCTCTTCTCATTACATGGCCAAAAAATGATGATTGTTTCTTCCTAATGTTGGAAATTAGCTCTCTTTTTGCTTTGACCTCTCTCAGAACATCTTCATTACTCTTCTTAGCTGTCCATGGTACTCTCAACATTCTTCTATAAAACCACATTTCAACAGACTCCAGTGATTTTATTGTCTGTTGTCCTATTGTCCATGATTCGCATCCATATGTTAAGACTGGCTCAACGTAACATTTAAGAACTCTTTTTCTTGTTTCTGTTGTCAAAAATGGATTGCATAGTATCTTCCTCATTTTTTGGAAAGCTGCTTTTGCATCTCACCTCCCTTGTACATCTTCCGTCTGAGGTTAACAAAGTTACCAAATATTTAAATTCATTTACCTGTTTTAATATTGTCCCACATTTCTTTATTTTGCACTGAGGTGATGTCTTTTTCTTTGTTGTTACCATTACCTCTGTCTTTTTGCTATTAAGGCTGAGTCCTTTATTTTTGCCGTCTTTCACTATAATGTCCAATATTTCTTGTAACTCATTTTCACTCTTAGCGAATAAGACTGTATCATCAGCATACGTTAGATTATTTATGTTATGACCTCCAATTGTTATTCCATTACATCTGACTAGGAACTGAATTTTGCGTGTTAATCCGTTTTTCCCTGGCAGCCGTATGCACAGGTGTCCCTCACCGCATAGGCAGATAACTCCGTCTTCGTAGGAACTATATTTTTTTCGTCGATGACTAATTGACGCTTCAAGCCGGGCCTCGCTGCTGAGACCAGGGGTGATTTCCGCAGAGAGAAATCATAAATAAAAATTCCAACCGCTGCAGCCGGGATTTGAACATACAATGTTTCTGTCTCGAGGCCGGCATCTTCCTGGCCAACCAGTTCCCCTTTCGCTATTCTGATTATAATGTCTTTCTTTGTGGGCAATGTAATACATGAAAAAAAAGACATTTGACGACAATATTAAAGTGAATAGCAAAGCAAGCCCTCATATGGGAAACAACAGGTAAAAGAAAAAGAGGAAGACCCAGGGAGACACTGAGAAGAACATTGATGAGAGAGGCAAGAGCAGCAGGAATCGGCTCCCTCAATGAGATAGAACTGCTTGCACAGAACAGAGACAGATGGCGAGATTTGATAAAATATCTTTAAAAGAAAACTGCTAGAACAAAAATTCATATAGGAGAAGGTGTATCTTGGTCTACGCCCTATGGGCCGGTTACGGCTCGAAAGGTCAATAGATAGATAGATTAAAGTGGGTCCAAAAAATTAAAAAAATGTAGTTCAACTAACGATTAATGCCAGGTTTATTTGGAAGATGGAGGTTATTGGTTATGGAAGGCCTCGGTATCACAGCAAACGAATTAAAATCCATAATTGCTCAACCGCCCGCGCCAGTGGAATCATCCGAATTACTAACTCATCTCCCATACAAAGAAAGGTAACTGTAGTCCTCATCGTAGCAGTCTCAGCACACGCCAAAAGACATAAGGCGAAACCGCACAGAAAGTGAACACAGCCAACTGTTCCCTGTCATACGATGTCATCATTCATCGTAAACAAGCGGGATATCGAAGCAGGATCAAAACTGATGAGACACAGCTCACGGTGTGCACAGAGCACTTAACTCAGTAGCTCCTGCAACAAGCCGGACTAGGAATATGAGGAAACTGCAAGAAGGAACACTTTTCAGACATAGCCTTCAATGGTTCCTACCGCCTATCCACCATATACCATGGGAGTTCACGTCCTCCCGAAAATGATGATCGTCATAGCACTTGATGATGTTAGGCCATCATTGATGACTCCAATTCCAAACATATAGAGAAATAGTGGTGGTAAGTTATCATTTCCAATCCAACAGAAGCCACATGACCTGTAGTCAGTAAAACCACAGAAAGAATATGATTTTGTGACCTTCACTGATTCACTCTTAGATGTGAATGTGTAGTTTACACAAGAGGAGAAGTTTTCAACTACAGTGATCCCATTTAAGGCAATTCTGGGATAGCAAGGCAAGTCTCCTTTATAGCAGCAGAACTTGATGTTCTCCGCTCCCTTCTTGTACCTGCCGCCACACGATTCTGATGTTTCATTAACTTGGACATCATTCAAGAACAATGTCAGATTAACATTCCATAGATATGGCTCTGCTGATGAAATGCTTGGTGCAACAGTTGTATCAATCATACTGGAGGCTCCTGGTCTGTGGCCATTAATATCACAGACGGCACATGATGTTGTTATATTTAGTGTTTCTTTCTGGGGTGTAAATATGTGGCACACACATGGAGAGTGGTTTGTGGTCACAGTAATCCCGTTAAAGGCAATTCTAGGGTAGCATGGCATAGCTGTTTCAGAACAGCACAATCCTGTGATGTTTTCTGTGTTCGCTATAAAGCTGCTGCTGCTACACAATCCTGACCAATTATAGGTGTGGACATTATTCACTTGCAATGACAAAACTGCTTTGTTTACATCATAAACCTCTGGAAGCGAATCATTTATGGGACTAATAGTACAATTTATTCTTCCATCGGGGATATCTTCATTGAGTCCCCAAAAAAAGGGCTTTGGTTAAAAAACACATATGCTTTTGAGTTAAACACAAAATGAGCCCACTTCATAGATTCAAAATGATCCTTGCCAATGCCATCCGTTTGCACAAGTTAGGTCCTTAGCTATCAAACGTCCGAAACGAAGCCATCGAATTAACGACTTTATCTACAGCGAAGGTTAACGAACTGTGAACAAACATTTATGTTCAAACCCTTGAAAACATTTTCAAAAATCTGCCAACTCGCTGCAATAACATATATCGTGTTGTTCAATGTAAACATTGCTTAGTCCATAGCTCGAATATAAATAAGCTGCCATTTTGGTGCGTTCCACGACGTTATACTTTTCCTTACATATGCTATGGGTTTGGCTTTACCTCTGCTACAATGTAATCAAAGTCTTCCCTGAAGTTTCTCTCAGCCCAGGCCCTCTTGGTGGCATAGTCGGCATTATGAGTTATCTCTCTAACATATCTGGAATAAGAAAGAAGATTGTTTGAAATCACTTGGTATCTTCAGACTCTGAAGCTTTCGTAAAATAAAGTTTAGTTTAGTTTTAAAAGAGTTCTTAAATGTTATGTAGAGTCAGTTCTTAAATGTTATGTAATGAAAACGTTCTGAAAGAGGCCAAAGCAAAAGGACAGCTAATTTCCAATATTAGGAAGAAACAATCATCATTTTTCATCCATGTAATGAGAAGAGAACAACTGGAATATATTGTGACAACTTGGAAAATTGAGGGACAAAGAGATAGATGGAAGCAAAGAGAAAAGATACCAGACAGCGTAATTAAGAGAATGGCTTGGCAGAAGATCAACAAAAGAAATTATAGATAACTGTCAGGATCGAAAGTTGTGGAGAGACATGACACCTACGCCAGCATTCACGGTACTTAATGATGATGAGTTTAGTTTAGTTTAGTTGGCAGGTCATTCTCATTACACATCAGACCAGCCCGTAAGTGTTCAGATATCTTCTGAAGTAAATCCCTCAACGTGTTGAGACTAACGACACCGGTGTTGTGTTGTCTCTTTTTGGGTTTCTGCTCAGCGCTCTCGTCTGGCATTTCCCAACTTTACATATTCGTGGAGTCTTTTCACAACTGTACGTTCTTTTTCTCGTCTACTATTTTAGCTACCTGTGGAGCATTCTTCTTCAACAAACACTTTCAACTCCATGTAGAGCATAGGTCTTCAACAAACACTTTAAGCTCCCTGTGGAGCATAGGTCTTCATCAAATATTTTCACTTCCCTGTGGATTATATGTCTTCAACAACCATTTTCAGCTCCATGTGGAGCATAGGTCTTCATCAAACACTTTCACTTCCCTGTGGAGCATAGGTCTTCAACATACATTTTCAGCTCCCTGTGGAGCATAGGTCTTCAACAAACACGTTCAACTCAATGTGGAGCATAAGTCTTCAACAAACACTTTCAGCTCCCTGTGAAGCATAGGTCTTCAGCAAACATTTTGAGCTCCCTGTGGAGCATAGGTCTTGAACAAACATTTTCAGCTCCCAGTGTAGCATGGGTCTTCAACAAACACTTTCACTTCCCAGTGGAGCATAGATCTTCATCAAAAATTTTCAGCTCGCTGTGGAGTATAGGTCTTCAACAAACACTTTCGGCTCCATGTGGTGCATAAGTCTTCAACAAACACTTTCAGCTCCCTGTGGAGCATAGGTCTTCAACAAACACTTTCAGCTCCCTGTGGAGCATAGGTCTTCAACAGACACTTCCAGCTCTCTGTGGAGCATAGGTCTTCAACAAACTCTTTCAGCACCTTGTGGAGCATAGGTCTTCAATAAACACTTTCACCTCCATGTGGAGCATAGGTCTTCAACAAACACTTGCAGCTCAATGTGGAGCATAGGTCTTCAACAAACATTTTCAGCTCCCTGTGGAGCATGGGTCTTCAACAAACACTTTCACTTCCCTGTGGAGCATAGATCTTCATCAAACACTTTCGCTTCCCTGTGGAGCATAGGTCTTCAACAAACACTTTCAGCTCCCTGTGGAGCTTATGTCTTGAACAAACACTATCATATCCCTTTGGAGCATAGGTCTTCAAAAGCCACTTCCAGCTCTATGTGGAGCATAGGTCTTGATAAATATTTTCAGCTCCCTTTCGAGCATAGGTCTTCAACAACCACTTTCAGCTCCATGTGGAGCATAGGTCTTCAACAAACACTTTCAGCACCCTGTGGACCATAAGTCTTCAACAAACACCTTCAGCTCCATGGGCAGCATACGTCTTTAACAAACACTTTCAGCTCCCTGTGGAGCATAGGTCTTCAACAAATACTTTCAGCTCCCTGTGGAGCATAGGTCTTCATGAAACACCTTCACTTCCTTGTGGACTATAGGTCGTCAACAACGATTTTCAGCTCACTGTGGAGCATATGTCTTCAACAAACACTTTCAGCTCCATGTGGAGCATAAATCTTCAACAAAAACTTTCAGCTCCCTGTGGAGCATAGGTCTTCATCAAACACTTTCACTTCCCTGTGGAGCATAGGTCTTCAACAAACATTTTCAGCTCCCTGGGGAGCATAGGTCTTCAACAAGCACTTTTAGCTACATGTGGAGCATAAGTCTTCAACAAACACCTTCAGCTCCCTGTGGAGCATAGGTCTTCAACAAACTCTTTCAGCAACTTGTGGAGAATAGGTCTTCAATAAACACTTTCACCTCCATGTGGAGCATAGGTCTTCAACAAACACTTGCAGCTCAATGTGGAGCATAGGTCTTCAACAAACATTTTCAGCTCCCTGTGGAGCATGGGTCTTCAACAAACACTTTCACTTCCCTGTGGAGCATAGATCTTCATCAAACACTTTCGCTTCCCTGTGGAGCATAGGTCTTCAACAAACACTTTCAGCTCCCTGTGGAGCTTATGTCTTGAACAAACACTATCACCTCCCTTTGGAGCATAGGTCTTCAACAGCCACTTCCAACTCTCTGTGGAGCATAGGTCTTCAACAACCACTTTCAGCACCCTGTGGAGCATACGTCTTTAACAAACACTTTCAGCTCCCTGTGGAGCATAGGTCTTCATGAAACACTTTCACTTCCTTGTGGACTATAGGTCGTCAACAACCATTTTCAGCTCTCTGTGGAGCATATGTCTTCAACAAACACTTTCAGCTCCATGTGGAGCATAAATCTTCAACAAAAACTTTCAGCTCCCTGTGGAGCATAGGTCTTCATCAAACACTTTCACTTCCCTGTGGAGCATAGGTTTTCAACAAACATTTTCAGCTCCCTGTGGAGCATAGGTCTTCAACAAGCACTTTCAGCTCCCTGTGGAGCATAAGTCTTCAACAAACACTTTCAGCTCCCTGTGAAGCATAGTTCTTCAACAAACTCTTTCAGCACCTTGTGGAGCATAGGTCTTCAACAAACACTTTCACCTCCATGTGGAGCATAGGTCTTCAACAAACACTTTTAGCACCCTGTGAAGCATAGGTCTTCAACAAACACTTTCACCTCCCTGTGGAGCATAGGTCTTCAACAGCCACTTCCAGCTCTCTGTGGAGCATAGGTCTTCAACAAACTCTTTCAGCACCTTGTGGAGCATAGGTCTTCAATAAACACTTTCACCTCCATGTGGAGCATAGGTCTTCAACAAACACTTGCAGCTCAATGTGGAGCATAGGTCTTCAACAAACATTTTCAGCTCCCTGTGGAGCATGGGTCTTCAACAAACACTTTCACTTCCCTGTGGAGCATAGATCTTCATCAAACACTTTCGCTTCCCTGTGGAGCATAGGTCTTCAACAAACACTTTCAGCTCCCTGTGGAGCTTATGTCTTGAACAAACACTATCATATCCCTTTGGAGCATAAGTCTTCAACAGCCACTTCCAGCTCTATGTGGAGCATAGGTCTTGATAAATATTTTCAGCTCCCTTTCGAGCATAGGTCTTCAACAACCACTTTCAGCTCCATGTGGAGCATAGGTCTTCAACAAACACTTTCAGCACCCTGTGGACCATAAGTCTTCAACAAACACCTTCAGCTCCATGTGCAGCATACGTCTTTAACAAACACTTTCAGCTCCCTGTGGAGCATAGGTCTTCAACAAATACTTTCAGCTCCCTGTGGAGCATAGGTCTTCATGAAACACCTTCACTTCCTTTTGGACTATAGGTCGTCAACAACGATTTTCAGCTCACTGTGGAGCATATGTCTTCAACAAACACTTTCAGCTCCATGTGGAGCATAAATCTTCAACAAAAACTTTCAGCTCCCTGTGGAGCATAGGTCTTCATCAAACACTTTCACTTCCCTGTGGAGCATAGGTCTTCAACAAACATTTTCAGCTCCCTGGGGAGCATAGGTCTTCAACAAGCACTTTTAGCTACATGTGGAGCATAAGTCTTCAACAAACACCTTCAGCTCCCTGTGGAGCATAGGTCTTCAACAAACTCTTTCAGCAACTTGTGGAGAATAGGTCTTCAATAAACACTTTCACCTCCATGTGGAGCATAGGTCTTCAACAAACACTTGCAGCTCAATGTGGAGCATAGGTCTTCAACAAACATTTTCAGCTCCCTGTGGAGCATGGGTCTTCAACAAACACTTTCACTTCCCTGTGGAGCATAGATCTTCATCAAACACTTTCGCTTCCCTGTGGAGCATAGGTCTTCAACAAACACTTTCAGCTCCCTGTGGAGCTTATGTCTTGAACAAACACTATCACCTCCCTTTGGAGCATAGGTCTTCAACAGCCACTTCCAACTCTCTGTGGAGCATAGGTCTTCAACAACCACTTTCAGCACCCTGTGGAGCATACGTCTTTAACAAACACTTTCAGCTCCCTGTGGAGCATAGGTCTTCAACAAATACTTTCAGCTCCCTGTGGAGCATAGGTCTTCATGAAACACTTTCACTTCCTTGTGGACTATAGGTCGTCAACAACCATTTTCAGCTCTCTGTGGAGCATATGTCTTCAACAAACACTTTCAGCTCCATGTGGAGCATAAATCTTCAACAAAAACTTTCAGCTCCCTGTGGAGCATAGGTCTTTATCAAACACTTTCACTTCCCTGTGGAGCATAGGTTTTCAACAAACATTTTCAGCTCCCTGTGGAGCATAGGTCTTCAACAAGCACTTTCAGCTACATGTGGAGCATAAGTCTTCAACAAACACTTTCAGCTCCCTGTGAAGCATAGGTCTTCAACAAACTCTTTCAGCACCTTGTGGAGCATAGGTCTTCAACAAACACTTTCACCTCCATGTGGAGCATAGGTCTTCAACAAACACTTTTAGCACCCTGTGAAGCATAGGTCTTCAACAAACACTTTCACCTCCCTGTGGAGCATAGGTCTTCAACAGCCACTTCCAGCTCTCTGTGGAGCATAGGCCTTTAAAAATATTTTCAGCTCCCTTTGGAGGATAGGTCTTCAACTACCACTTTCAGCTCCATGTGGAGCATAGGTCTTCAACAAACACTTTCAGCACCCTGTGGACCATAGGTCTTTAACAAACACCTTCAGCTCCATGTGGAGCATATGTTTTTAACAAACACTTTCAGCTCCCTGTGGAGCATAGGTCTTCAACAAATACTTTGATCTCCCTGTGGAGCATAGGTCTTCATCAAACACTTTCACTTCCCTGTGGAGCTTAGGTCTTCAACAAACATTTTCAGCTGCCTGTGGAACATAGGTCTTCAACAAACACGTTCAGCTCCATGTGGAACATAAATCTTCAACAGACACTTTCAGCTCCCTGTGGAGCATATGTCTCCAACAAACACTTTCAGCACCCTGTGGAACATAGTTCTTCAACAAACACGTTCAGCTCCATGTCGAGCATAAACCTTCAACAGACACTTTCATCTCCTTTTGGAGCATAGGTCTTCAACAAACAATTTCACCTCATTGGGGAGCATTTGTCTTCAAACACTTTCCAAGGTGTTCTGTTTAGGGTTGCCAGATTTAAAAAAAAAAAAAATAAGGAGTACTTTTACGCTGAATTTTTTTTCTTCAATTTTAATTACATATTTACGAACACATGATTTTGTATATTGTTACCGGTAGTGACAATGAATTCGCCTTTATATTCAAACAAATTTATGAAAAATTATATACAGAAACTAGAAATAAAACAATGCTCATTTTCTGCAAAGACAATTTTCTTATTTAAATTAAAAAAATTCTCACCTAGTGTTTCTAGAGGCATTTTTAATTGTATTTGCTTGAGGATTTGCCAGCTTTCAATAATCTTGCATCAGTTTTGACAAATTTAAAAAATCAGCACATGAATTGTCAAAATTAACCATGACTCTGAGCTCTGCTTCAATCAGTTCTTGGCTACACCTATTTCTTGTGTCATTCCATTTGTTTTTCATTAAGGAGAATATCCTCTCAACAAAGGCATTTGATCCTGGTATGCTAAATAAAAATCCAACAATCTTTGAAATGTTTAGCACTTTATGTTCTGGCACAGCAGAAAAAAAATGTAACCAGTTTGTGATATCACTGTTATCTTTGTTAATACTTTCACATAGAACACTCTGAAAGTCACAGAACTCTTCATACATGGCATCAACACATATGTCATGTGATCTTTCAATTTCAGAATACACACTGCAGTTTCCAAATCTTCAAAATGAATTTCTTTATCCAAAGCAAAAGCTCCCAATGATGAATATGGATTATTGGCAGTCACATCAAACCTTTTGTCAAGATACTGAAGCATATCATTGTAAAATTTGTTAAAATCACTTGATATTTTTTTTTTGCAGTGTTACAGACAAATCATTAATAAGTTCATTTGCATTGCTGCCATAAAAAAAAAAAACCTGTCTTTTATTCTCTGTTTAAGCTTTTCGTTCAAAATGTACATTTGTTTGAATGTCCCCAAGACACTCAATTCACAACTTTCTAGTGTTTTGTTAACAGCATCCAACAAGTTTCCAACATTGTTTACAAAGTGAAAATAAATCTCTGGCAAAATGGCTTGCTCAGGGTCATCAATAAGAAAAACAGATTTAAATAATTTTGGGCAGTCATCAATACTCTGGAAGTAACTTGATTGCACCCCAATTTAGGAGAAGCCTATTTACAGCTGGAGTCAAAGACATCCACCTCGTTGGAACATGTCTCAATATTTCAGACCATTCTAATTCCACAAAATTAAAAAATGATTTCAGTTCCTCTCTTCTTTTTGCTGAAACTGAGAAATGATTGTAAATTTTCAGGACTATGCTCTCTACATCAATATCCAATTTGTCTGTAGCATACTTGATTGCATTATGAAGTATGTGATTTGTACAATTGGCCTTCAATATATTTTCATTCTTTTTCAAAAGTAATTGAAATACAGAATGTCTAATTCCAAAATTGACACTTGCATTGTCTGTACTATATGATGAAATGTGATTTATATCAAGATTATGTCTTTCTAAACTCTGCAGCACTAGTTGACTAACTCCACAAGCAGTTTCATCAGCATTTTCAATAAAATCCAGAAGTTTATTCTGCACTCCTTTCACTGAGTCAAAGTAGCGAAGGCAAACTGGAAACATCTTCCTGTTTCCCTTATTCGAGGCATCTGTTGCCAATGAAAAAAATCTCACACCTTGTTCCGAACACTTTAAAATATCTAAAAAATCATTGACACTTCTGGGTGCTAAAACATTCTTGACAAGCCTTTCAGCTTTAGTGCACCCACATGATACTTTTGAAGCAGTCACAGAATCTTTAAAAATGTGTGTCACAAGCTTATTTCCACAGTCCAAGCTAGAATAACTTTGATTATGTTTGACTGCATGATAAACCAAAGCCAGTTCACTCGCGACAACATTATCGTGTTCTGATGTATTGTTTACATTTACAAAATAATGTGAAAGTTTGTTTACACTAACATCATCTGATTTTTCTTTTAGTTTATGCGTTTTAGATTCTGAATGTTGTTTTAAGTCACTTTGTCCACCATGAGAAATACTAAAATCTTTTCTGCATAACACACAGAAAGCTCGATGTTCGTTAGGTCCTGGTTTAACCCATGAAAACGATTCTTCCCACACTTTTTTTACGGTAACTTTGATTGTGTTGTAGTTGTAATTTTAATTTCTTCTTTGGAGGAGACTTCTTTAAAAGACTTAAAAACTTTAAAATAAACTTACTAATAATATGTAGATGCGAGGATTGAATTGGATGGAGCGGTGAAACTGTGTTTACACATCGACGATCGGAAATAAATTGATTCTTGTCGTGGGCTAGGACGGAAATTAAATCGCTTCAAAATTTGAGCGCGGAACTACAATTTGAGCACTTAAAAGTATGATCCAGAAACAACTATACAAAACAAACCGCCGAATGGTTTAATTAATATTATTTACTACGAATTTATATATTATTTAATCGATATTAAAAAAATATTTACGTGAGCGTTAAAATACGGTGTTTTAGCGACTCCGGGCAAAGATAAAACGGAGTCATCGAATTACGTGAAAAAAACGGAGAAATCCGTAAAAAACGGTGTATCTTGCAACCCTAGTTCTGTTTCTTGCCATTCTTTTAAGATCATTCCAAGTCTTCCCCACCATCTTCATCTCTACTTCCATTTGTCTTCTCCAATAATATCTTGGTCTTCCTCTTTTTCTTTTTCCTTGTGGGATCCAGAAAATGGCTTGTTGTGTGATACTCTTCGTTCTTCCACAGTGTGCGTCCTATCCAGGGGCATCGACTTCGCTGTATCTCTTTATCCACTGGTATTTGACTGGTACTTTTACATAATTCTATGTTAGTGATTTTCTCCTGTCATTCCATCCTTTTATTCAGCGTAAGCATCCATTAATGAAGATCCTTTTCCATTTTTGTGAAGTTTTTTTTGGCTTTTTTTTTTACAGTACAGGATACCCAGACATATGTCCAACCCTCCTTAGTCGCCGCTTACGAACATGCCAGGTAGAGAACAACGCCTCATTTCCTTACTCCCCTTTCGGGCCCCGGCAGCGCACTCGCGTATTGATTCACAAAGGCGGAATGATTCACAGTTGCGGATTGATTCAAGGTAATTTTGTTTTTCGTCCAACGTCACTGAGAGCATTTATAATATCACTGCGATCCATTAAGTCATGAAGTGAAAAAGAACATTGGCCTAGATTTAAAAGAAGTAGAGGAAATGTACAAGAATATGGATGTATGGAAAGATCTTGTCCGTGGTCCCAGCTCCAAACAGGGAATCTATTGGTTCTATTGGTTATGGAAGACCTCAGTATCACTGCAAACGAATTAAAATCCATAATTGCTCAACCGCCCGTGCCAGCGGAATCATCCGAATTACTATAGTCCGTTTCATAACTCGTGCCCAACTTTTAAAATCGATATCTTTTTAACCACTTTTTGTAAGTTGTTCAAAATTGGCATGTAAAGTTATAATGAATAGAACCCAACAGGGAATTAATTTCATAAAAAAAAAAAACATTTGGTTATTATTGTTGCTTATTTGATTTGTATAAATTTATAACGACCCATTGATGTAGTCAAAACTTAATGTTTACAGTATTTTAAGTTAAAAATAGCGAGTAAAAATCCATACACGGTACAATTGACGTGTTTGCACGCTTTCAACGTGCGTTTTCTGACACAATTAGACACTTGTAAAAAACACCGAGACATTGCGTGTTCCATTTCCGTTCATTCAGCGGCGGAGACGTGGATCTATAACATTTATCATGAGTCTTAAAATGAAATTCTGCAGTTTACAAAACATCGCAATAAAAATGTATGACTATTTTTGCAAAGAGGCTAAATGAGGAAGATTATTTCATTCTTTAGAAAACCCTGAGAATAGGACAAGACACATTTTGGATTTATCTAAACGGTCATTTAATCGCTGGATTCAAGCACGTGACCGTCAATGTTCAAAATATACAAAATCACAAGGAAGAGCAAAAATGTTGGATAATTTCGACAGTGAAATTATTAGAAGTGAAATTCACAAAATGTTGGGTATGAATGAAACTGTTACAATAAGAAAATTAAAAGTATCGCTGAAAAAGAACAACAGTATTGAAATATCAAAGTCTACATTATGGAGGAATGTGAGAGCTGCAGGCTTTACATTCAGAAAGTATTCCAATGGACGAAACATCATCTGTGAGAAGCCACATATAGTAGTCATGAGAAGCAAGTACTTACGTGAAGTAAAAGAGGTGCGCAAGCAAGGTTATGATATTGTGTACTTGGATGAAACATGGATCAATGCTCACCATACTAACCAAAGGGAATGACAATCATCAGATGGACAGATTAAGAGATTGATACCTAGCAGCAAAGGACAGCGCTTGATAATTGCGCATGCAGGTAGTCGACAACATGGACTAATACAGAATGCAGAGCTCATTTTTCTTTCAAAATCCATAGACAATCGGGATTATCACTCTGAGATGAATGGTCACATATTTAGACATTGGATTGAAAATTCTGCTCTCCCATCACTAGATCGACCATCTTGCCTAATAATGGACAATGTAGCGTACCACAACATTGTTGCACTTGAAGATAAAGTCCCGACGTCATCCAGTACAAAAGATGCTATTAAGATATGGCTCACAAAGGAGCACATACAATTTAATAACATGTACTTAAAACCTGAATTACTATCTCTAGTAAAGCAAAAACAAAGGACAAAGATTTTTCAAATAGATAAGATTATCCAAGAGCACGGTCACATAAGTTTGAGGCTGCCACCTTACCATGCTCATTTAAATCCAATAGAACTAATCTGGGCAAAATTAAAAGGACAAGTGGCAGATGAAAATACAACATTCAAAATATGCGATGTAAAGACTCTTGCTAATCTCGCTTTATTAAATATAGACAAAGATTATTGGGCTAAATGTGACGACCACGTCTTAAAACAGGAAGAGGAATATTGGAAAGATGATGGTTTGTGGAATGTTCAACCCCAAACAGTTATTAATCTTTTAGACTCGTCTGATTCAGAATGAAAGTATATAGCCCCAACAATGTTGGCCCCTATATTACCTTAAATTATTTCAACAAACGGTCCTTTTCAGGACCACACAACTATGAAAATTGGACATACAGGTATACCTTGATATTATCGTCCGTCCTCGAACTGAGAAGACAATAATTCTCCTGGTGTTTTGTCTTATCCAGTTATTTCCCCATTACGGCCACGCCTTTACCTAGTGAAAATTAATCACAGACCAGCAACCACGGTAATTTCTATTCTTTAGGGGTTCACAATTTACAATTTTGACAAACATCAAAGAAATTCGCCGCTTTAAGAAAACTGCAGCTGCAAGATATTTGTTAAATATACATTTAAAGGGTCTTTTGCATTCTAACAACATTAGGAAAATTTCAACAGTATTTAACAAATGGTTACTGAGTAATAGCATTTTGAAGTTGGGCACATGATTTGAAACGAGCTATAACTCATCTCCCAAACAAAGAAAGGTAATGGTAGTCCCCATCGTAGCAGTTTCAGCACACGCCAAAAGACATAAGGCGAAACCGAGTAGAAATTGAACACAGCCAACTGTTCCCTGTCATACGATATCATCATTCATCGTAAACAAGTGGAATATCAAAACATGATCAAAACGGATGAGACACACAGCTTACGGTGTGCACAGAGCACTTAACACAGTAGCTCCTGCAACAAGCCGGACTTGGAATATGAGGAAACTGCAACAAGGAACACTTTTCAGACATAGCCTTCAATGGCACCTGCCGCCTATCCACCATATGTGCATAATTCATGTCGTCCCGAAAATGATAATCGTCATATTTGTAAAATGTATAGCGCTTGATGATGTTAGGACATCGACACGGAATCTATAGAGCTTTAAGTAATTGATTGAAGGACATTAGAACTCTCTCCTTCAACTTCTTCCTTAGCAGTAATCTGTATATACTCAGTACCATTGATAGTTATGGTTAGGGTTAGTCGAAGGGCACGGTATCACTGCAAACGAATTAAATTCCATAATTGCTCAACCTCCCATGCCAGTGGAATCATCCGAACTAAAACTCATCTCATTGAAAGATCCAACTAGAAACAGTAACAGGTTTACAACTCTTAGATGACAGACGGGTCACTAAAGTATTGCAACAGGCGGAGAAATATAGCAGGCTCCTTAGCCACCCGATGCATCAAAGGATATCTGGTCCCGGAATTGTACGACTAAAGAGGAGCAACTTCGCTGCAATTGCCAATGAACTAACTACTGGAGACCCAGTTCTTTCCCAAACAATATCGAAATCCTTGGGCCCATCTGATATATCTCCTCATGGAAAACATAAAATACCAGAACTTCAGGAAAACATAACAGGAATCATGCAAAAGGCACCCAATCAGACACAGAAAGAAAACACGTAGCAGAAAAACATATACACGATACTTATCCACAGGACTCTTGGTCCCACATATATACAGATGGCTCTGCTACAAATGCCACCAGAAATGGAGGGGAGGTGTGTTCTTGACGCTGACCAATCAGGACGAGATCACCAAGTCAATAGCTACTGAAAAATTCTCAAACAACTTTAAAGCAGAGGCTGAGGCCTCAGAGATGCTGCAACACTGGCTACTCAACACAAAAATAACATGCACAATAAATTGGTGATTCTGACTGATGCACTGTCGGTACTATCAGCTCTAAAAAGCCCCAAGAACAATGAACTAGATGACTTGGGAACAACTCTGGACCAACTATGCAATAACTTCCAGAGAGTAGTCATTCAGTGGATACCATCACATTGTAATATACACGGGAACGAACACGCAGACAAATTAGCTAAAGAGGGAGGGGGATTACTACAAGAGAACAATCCGCTCAGTTATGATGAAGCCAAATTCATCCTCAGGAGTCAGTTCCATGAAAAATGGAAGTCATCCTACTTCGCCTACGCACAGGCCACAATAGAATAAGAAGTCACATGTTCACCAAATTCAAAATAGGAGCTACCAGCTTATGCCACTGTACACTGGACAATAAGACTATAAAACATGTTCTACTGGATTGCCCCCAGTACACGGACATGAGAAGATCAATGTGGTCCACGCCCACCTCCCTGGAGGTGAAATTATATGGGGCGATTGATTCGCTTAAACAGACAGCTGACTTCATGAGAGAGACTGGAATCCTACTCTGACTAAGTCTTGATCGCAGAGAGATATAGAGAGAGAGATAGATAGATAGAGAGAGAGAGTTTGTGACAAAACTACATGCCCAAACAATGACAGTTGTCAGCACGAATATTTTGGACCCCAGTGTCAGTACTTGGTCCTCGTGTACAAATACGCCAAAAATCTGAACCTAATTTCCTGTTTAATAACAACGACACCACATGTAATTGGGACACAAATTCTACATCAGTTGAGGCAACTCTCAAGCAATTTTTGCTGTTCTTCTGGTTTAGGGTTTATGTGAAGGACTTAACAGTTCCGGACAGTTTCACGGTAAAACTAAATGGTTCTGCGTCATGTAGCAATGATTCAAGGTTTGCAGTTAGTCAGCACGAGATTGATGTCTTTTGCTCTGGGGCTGGTCTGATCAACAAGTTATGGATTAAAGGGACGATAGTTGCAAATATCTGCTCCATCTTCATTGGAGTGGGTCAGAATGTGGCTCTCAAACAGAACACAAACCAGGTCGACACATTTAATGCTTGTTATACAGGAGACGGATGTGGACCAGAGGCCGCAGTAAATGGCAAAACAAAGACCAATCTCTATGACAATGTCTGCACACACACACAAATGAGAAGTGGAACCAGTCCTGCTTACTGGTATCTGAACTTTGCCACGCCCCAGAAGATTCACACCATTCGAATCTATCATCGAGCTAGCACCATGATTCGGGTAAAGAATGCCACTCTAAGGGCTTTCCCTGACAGTAGCGGCGTAGTGTTCCAGTGTAATGATATATCATACCCTAATGTTTCTGTGAACACTATTGTAGTCACCACACAATCGCCAATGGCACACATTAAGATTGAGTTCTCACCGACCATTTCACAGGCCGGTAGTGCACTGACGGTGTTTGTGGTGCAAACATTTACAGACACCTATTGTCTGGACGGGTATTCTTGGTCGTTTTGTGCAGTGTGTAGCGGGTGTAGCAAAAGCTGCGACGTCATCATCGGTACGTGTCACGGCAAATGCTCACATGGGATCTATGGACATGACTGCTACAGGTCTTGTCTCAGTGTCTGTCCTTTATGTGAGGAAAAATCCGGAAAATGCCTACAATGTAAACATCCTGACTATACCTGTAATGACACTTGTCCCGATGGTAACTTTGGGTTACAGTGCAAACAGACGTGTTCTGATAGCTGTGACATCATATGTGACCCGGAAAATGCAGACTGTACGTGCAAGGAAACGTACTACGGGTCAGACTGCACTCTCAAATGTCCGGACAACTGTTTGAACGACACATGGGAACAGTCAACTGGGAACTGTGACTCGTATGTCGATTATTCCCATGCTAAGAAGAGTCTGCAGACTACAACAAACCCAAGAATATGGATACCTCAATGTGTTTATGTGCTAGACTTGGTTCATTTCTTGGTGTTTTTTCGTGAAGCCATGGCTCATATCTTAATGTGTTTCTGTGCTAGTCATGGCTCATATCTTGGTGTGTTTTTGTGTTAGCCGTGGCTCAAATCTTAGCTTTTGTGTGTGCGTGTGCTAGTCATGGCTCATATCTTGGTGTGTGTCATGTTAGTCATATCTCATATCTTGGTGTGTCCGTGTTATTCATGTCTCATATCTTTATGTGCGTCTGAGTTTAGTAATATCTCATATCTAAGAGTGTATCTGTGTTAGTCATGTGTCATATCTTCGTGTGTGCATGTCTGGGTTAGGGATATCTCATATCTTGGTGTGCATGTTTATGTTAGTCATATCTCATACCTTTGTGTGTGCATGTCTGTGTTTGTCACATCTCATATCCTTGTGTGCGCATGGCTATGTTAGTCACATCTCATATCTTTGTGTGTGCCTGCCTTTGTTAGTCATATCTTATATCTTTGTGTATATGTCTTTGTTAGGTATGTGTCATATCTTTGTGTGTGCATGTCTATGTCAGTCATATCTCATATCTTTATGTGCATGTCTATGTTAGTCATATATCTTAATGTGTGTCGGTGTTAGTCATGTCTCGTATCGTTGTGTACATGTCTGTGTTATTCACATCTCATATCTTTGTGTGTGCATGTATGTGTTAGTCACATCTCATATCTTTGTGTGTGCATGTCTGTGTTAGTCACCTCTACTGACTCGGGCAGATTGTGCTCGTAAACCTGGGAGGGCAGACCATCTAAGGGCATAATCCATCTACAGAAAAGACAATCTGCTGCCTTGCAGGAAGATTGGGGACAATCAAAGGCTAAGGAAAGCAAACCTGAATAAAATGCTGGCTGAAATCGGATGCACAGGGCCACTGGGGCAGAACACAGTGCAACGTTTTTAACGGGTGTTCAATCAGAGTGGATCTGGCAGACTCTAAATGTGATGTTCCGTCTGTGGGGGCGATCAACACACTTAACCTGACAACTGACTTCATGTGAGCGTCTGGAATCCTACTCTGATTGAGTCCTGATCGCAGAGAGAGAGAGAGAGAGAGAGAGAGAGAGAGAGAGAGAGAGAGAGAGAGATTGAAAGATCCAAACAAAGAAAGGCAGCTGCAGTTCCTATCATAGAAAACACAGCACGCACTAAAAGACACAAAACCAAGCGGCACCGAACTGAACTGTCCTTCGTCATACGATATCATCATTCATCGTAAGCAATTGGAATCTTGAAACACGATCCGAATGAAAAAACACAGCTCACGGTGTGCACGGAGCTCTAAACTCAGTAACTCCAGCAGCAAGCCGGACTTGGAATATGAGGAAACTGCAACAAGGAACATTTTTTTCAGACTGAGCCTCGACGGTTCCTGTTGCCAATCCGCCATTTTGACCGGAAGCCCAGTACCATTTATCAAGTCGTGAGATCATCACATGTGTGATTTGAGGTGATTACCATTGATTTTTTTAATAGTATTCTTCTTTTCCCCCCTAATCTACCTTTTGAATGTTGAGAATACCATGGACAGCTAAGAAGAGTAAATGAAAACGTTCTGAAAGAGGCCAAAGCAAAAGGAGAGCTAATTTACTATATTAGGAAGAAACAACCATCTTATATTTATTGGACATATAATGAGAAGGGAACAGCTGGAATATATTGTAACAACTGGGAAAATCTAGGGGCAAAGAGAAAGAGGGAAGCAGAGAGAAAAGATAACAGACAGCTTAAGAGAATGGCGTGGCAGAAGGTCAACAACAGAAATGATAAATAACTGTCGTGATCGAAAGTTGTGGAGAGACATGATCATCTACTCCAGCAGGCATGGTACTTGATGATGATGATGATGTTGATAATTATTTTACTTTTTTCTCTTGTTCAATATTTCTTTTGATCAACTTTACAGCCTATCTCGATGCTCCATTGCCAAAATGCATTTTGCGGACGATGCTTCATTATCCATGTGCCCCCCCCCCCCCCCCCGCCCACACCCTCATCCCCTTTCCCTTTGGACATCCAGAGGCCAATGAGCCAAACTACTCACACATCGAACAAGATTTGTTTCCCCTGATCAGATTGTCTTCTATAATAAAGTGCTACGCGTATTTCTTATCACTGTTGATCTCTAATAAAACTCAGCGTACTTTGGAATTGAACCCCGACCCATATGCTTAGTAGTCGAGCGCACTAACCACTTCCCCACCATCGCTTTTCTTACATACATTTGCTTTTGTTTAATGATGATATTTTGGTGATTTTTGAATTAAAAAGAGATTAAAGTTAACATTTTTGTAATGTGATGAATCTACTCACAGTTCGATAGCATCGTTGTCCACAATGAAGTGTGTCTCAACAATGTAGGCAGGATCCTGGGCTGATGACCCAAAAAATATAGTTTTTTTAAAAATTATTTGTTCGTTTGTTGTTTGAACACAGCTGTGTCTACATGTTTGTCTATAAGTGATTGTTTATTTGTTTACGTTGCTGTTTGTACACGGCTGTGTCAGCATCTTTGTCTATATATGATAATTTGTTTGTTGTTTGTGTTCGACTGTGTCAGCATCTTTGTCTATATATGACTATTTATTTGTTGTTTGTGTTTGGCTGTGTCTGCATATTTGTCTATTTAATTGTTTATATTTTTGTTTGTTGTTTGTGTTTCTGTGTTTGCATGTTTGTCTGCATCTTTGTCTACATATGACTATTTATTGTTTGTGTTTGATTGTGTCTGCATGTTTTTCTGCATACGATTGCGTATTTGTTTGTTTGTTTGTTTCTTGTTTGTGTTTGTCTGTCTGCAAATTTGTCCAAGTAATTGTTTATATTTTTGTTATGTTTGTGTTTCTGTGTCTGCATGTTTGTCTATAAATGTTTACTTGTTAGTTATTTATCCCCGTCTGTTACTATATTTTTGTTGTTGTTTTTTTCTCTATAGATATATAGTGGGGGAACCTAAGCGTGTGTGACCATGGTCGCAATAACAGGGTCGGCGCCCCATCAGATGATCAAAACCTAGCAGTTCTACCTCCTCGTGGTCTCCCTGGTAACAGCCTGTGTTAAAACAGACTGAGGACAACAAGCTAGGACCGTCGTGTTCCCAGATGTCGTGGCTCTTACTGATATAGAAGACCTAGTATTGCAATACCTCTAGGTTGGATTGGTAGTTTTCGAACATAGCCTGGGATAGACGCTGTCCAACCTTTCCAATACGAGCCGGGAATGTCAAGAAAGCCATTAGGACCGGCCACATTAACGAGTAAAAGGGCACCTTGCTGGTATCAACTCGTGGCATTACATCAACAACATCAATCAAGATAATGTTCATCACTTGTTGTTGTTGCTTTTATCATCGTGACAGTCAAGATAATGTTCATCACTTGTTGTCGTTGCTATTATCATCATGACAGTCAAGATAATGTTCATCACTTGTTGTCGTTGCTATTATCATCATGACAGTCAAGATAATGTTCATCACTTGTTTATCGTTGCTATTATCATCGTTACAGTCAAGGAAAATGTATTTATACTCATTTGCTGTCACCAAAGAACCATATGTGTGCTTACGGATAGTTCCAGTAGCTCGATGGTTGTGCGCACACCTTGTTGCCACTTCTACGTATTCCTTATCATTTTACAAATTATATAATTTTCAAGAATGCCTTCCCATTACAGCCAAGCTGATATTCAACAAATAATAATTCAGCATGGGCGACAGCGATCCTTCATATCGCTAAGATCCGGTTTAATCTTCTTGTTCTTCATTTGTTACTCCCTGTGGAGCGAAGGTCTTCAACAAATACTTTCAGCTCCCAGTAGAGCAAAGGTCTTCAACAAATACTATCACCTCCCTGTTGAGTATATGTCTTCAACAAAGACTTGAAGCTCCCTGTGGAGCAAAGGTCTTCAAAAATCACTTACAACATTACTGTGGAGCCTAGGTCTCCAACAAATACTTTCAGCTCGTTGTAGAGCATAGGTCTTCAACAAACACTTTCAGCCTCTTGCAGGACAGAGATCTTCAACAAACACTTTCAGTCCCTTGCAGAACATAGATCTTCAACAAACACTTTCAGCCCCTTGTGGAGCATAGGTCTTCAACGAACACTTTTAGCCCCTTGTGGAGCATAGGTCTTCAACAAACACTTTCAGTTCCCTGTGAATCATAGGTTTTCAACAAACATTTTCAACTCCCCGTGGAGCATATGTTGTGGAGAGACATAATCACCTACTCCAGCAGGCATGGTACTTGATGACCAGGCATATATGCAGACCAGCAAATAGACATAGAAAGTAAGACATGCAAAACAATTTTGGGGATAGACAGACATATGTAAGCATAATGATGTTCTAAAGTATTAATTATAGTTCTTAAATAAATACAGACATACTACAGACGTACTACAGACATACTACAGACATACTACAGACATGCTACAGACATACTACAGACATACTACAGACATAAATGATTCAATGAAACAATAAAAGGTAAAGTAAAACATCCATTCTAGCATTGCATCTCTTCTTTAGACGTAAATATTTTACATTCGTTGTCTTTTTAGGTTGCAGTAAAACGATGTATGTTCAAGAGAACAAAGAAATTTATCGCTCGCATATCTACACTCTTCTTCAACATCACTCCTTTAAAGAACACATTTTCAACTGCTCCTACAGCTTCAAGATAAAAAAAAGGATCACGATTTCCTGTCTTCAAATAGCTCAATCCATTTTCAAAGTGAATATAAACGGGTTTTTGCTAAATTGGAACACTAGGAAGTGTCGATCACTATACATATTAACTTGTCTTCATTACAAATTTGGTGCCAGTGCCAATTAGTAATTATAATAAAATAGTTGATGAGTCATATAATACGAGTCAAACAACTCTAGTTTTCATTTACTTTTAAAATATGTATCTCGAGACCGTTAAAATAAGAAAACCGTCCTGGAACGCCTTCCGGTGCGTTTCAGCCTAAAAACTATTCCTGCACTCTTCTTCATTCTTCTTCTACCTTTAAGCTCCCAGAGGAGCATAGGTCTTCAACAAACACTTTCCAAGTCGTTCTGTTTTTTTTTGCAATTCTTTTCAGTTCATTCCATGTCTTCTTCATCATCTTCATCTCTGCTTCGATCTGTCTTCTCCAAGAATTCCTTGGTCTTCCTCATTGTCTTTTCCCCTGGGGATTCCAAAAAGGGCCTGTTGTGTAATACTCTCAGTTGGCTTCTGTAGTGTGTGTCCTATACATCGCCATCGTCTACGCTGTATCTCTTTATCCACTGGTATTTGACCGGTACATTTCCATAATTCCACGTTAGTGACTTTGTCCTGCCATTTCCATCCCTTTATTCTGCGCAAGCATCCATTAATGAAAATATGTACCTTCTTGATTGTCAATTTTGTTGTTCTCCTCGTTTCACAGCCATATAATACCACCGACTTAACATTTGAGTTGAAAATTTTTATTTTTGTATTTAACCTAAATTCTTTGGATTTCCATATGTTTCCCAGTGCAATGAAAGCTCCTCAAAGACAAAATTATATCTATCTATTGACCTTTCGAACCGTAGCCGGCCTATAGGGCGTAGACCAAGATACTCCTTCTCTTATATGAATTTTTGTTCTAGCAGTTTTCTATTCTTTAAAAGATATCTTATCAAATCTCGCCATTTGTCTCTGTTCTGTGCAAGCAGCTCTATTTCATTGAGGGAGCCAATTCCTGCTGCTCTTGCCTCTCTCATCTATGTTCTTCTCAGTCTCTCTCTGTGTCTTCCTCTTTTTCTCTTACCTGTTGTTTCCCACATGAGGGCTTGCTTTGCTATTCGGTTATTATCTCTTCTCATCACATGTCCAACATATGACCATCGTCTTTTCTTTATTACTGAAGATATTAGTGGTTGATTGGCGATTTCTCTAATTTCCTCGTTTGTTTTGAATTCGTTCCACGCTATACCAAGTATAGACAAAGTAAAGACAAAATTACGAACATTCAAATTGACAAACAAAATATATTACCTCTAGTCTTTGCAAAGACAAGAAACAAAGCCACCAGTGGAAAGATCGAAAGCTTCATTTCTAGATGTTTTCTTAGAAACGCCCCTGTAGATTGAGTAATATAATATCGTTTATTGACGACAAATAAAAGAATCTGTGAGTAGCGACAACAACGTTAGTAAAGGAATATTAAAGTAAGGTGTTGGTGGCAGCAACGCTAGAAAAGGAATATTAAAGTAAGGAGTTGGCGAGAACAACGCTAGAAAAGGAATATTAAAGTAAGGAGTTGGCGACAACAACTCTAGAAAAGGAATATAAAAGTAAGGAGTTGGCGACAACAACGCTACAAAAGGAATAGTAATGTAAGGAGTTAGCGACAACAATTATGAAAAATGAATATTAAAGTAAGGAATTGGTGACAATAATTCTAGAAAAGAAATATTAATGTAAGGAATTGGGGCAACAATTCTATAAAAGCAATATTAAAGTAAGAAATTTGTGGCAACAGTGCTAGAAAAGAAATATTAAAGTAAGAAATTGGTGGCAACAATTCTAGAAAAGAAATATTAAAGTAAAGAATTGGTGGCAAACACGCTAGAAAAAGAATATTAAAGAAAGGATTTGGTGACAGCAAATTGTGAAAAGGAATGTTAAAGTAATGAGTTGATGGCAGCAAATTGGAAAAAGGAATATTAAATTAAGGAGTTGGCGAGAACAACGCTAGAAAAGGAATATTAAAGTAAGGAGTTGGCGACAACAACGCTAGAATAGGAATATTAAAGTAAGGAGTTGGCGACAACAACGCTAGAATAGGAATATTAAAGTAAGGAGTTGGTGGCAGCAAATTGGGTAAATGAATATTAAAGTAAGGAGTTGGCGACAACAACGCTAGAAAAGGAATATTAAAGTAAGGTGTTGGTGCCAGCAAATTGGGAAAAGGAATATTAAAGTTAGGAGTTGGCGACAACAAGGCTAGAAAAGGAATATTAAAGTAAGGAGTTGGCGACAACAACGCTAGAAATGGAATAGTAATGTAAGGAGTTAGAGACAACAATTATGAAAAAGGAATGTTAAAGTAAGGAATTGGTGGCAGCAATTCTAGAAAAGAAATATTAATGTAAGAAATTGGAGGCAACAAGTCTATAAAAGCAATAGTAAAGTAAGAAATTTGTGGCAACAATGCTAGAAAAAAATATTAAAGTAAGGAACTAGTTGGCAACAACGCTAGAAAAAGAATATTAAAGTAAGGATTTGGTAACAGCAAATTGTGAAAAGGAATATTAAAGTAAGGAGTTGATTGCAGCAAATTGGGAAAAGGAATATTAAAAAAAGGAATTGCCGACAACAATGCTAGAAAAGGAATATTAAAGTAAAGAGTTGGCGACAACAACGGTAGAATATGAATATTAAAGTAAAGAATTGGCGACAACAACGATAGAAAAGGAATATTAAAGTAAGGAGTTGGTGGCAGAAAATTGGGAAAAGTTTTATTAAAGTAAGGAGTTGGCGACATCAACGCTAGAAATGGAATATTAAAGTAAGTAATAGTGCCAGCAAATAGGGAAAAGGAATATTAAAGTAAGGAGTTGGCGACAACAACGTTAGTAAAGGAATATTAAAGTAAGGAGTTAGCGACAATAATTATGAAAAAGGAATATTAAAGTAAAGAATTGGTGGCAATAATTCTAGTAAAGAAATATTAAAGTAAGGAATTGGTGGCAACAAGTCTATAAAAGCAATAGTAAAGTAAGAAATTTGTGGCAACAATGCTAGAAAAGAAATATTAAAGTAAGGAATTGGTGGCAACAATTCTAGAAAAGAAATATTAAAGTAAGGAATTGGTGGCAACAACGCTAGAAAAAGAATATTAAAGTAAGGATTTGGTGACAGCAAATTGTGAAAATGAATATTAAAGTAAGGAGTTGATTACAGCAAATTGGGAAAAGAAATATTAAAGTGAAGAATTGGTGGCAACAACGCTAGAAAAAGAATATCAAAGTAAAAATTTGGTGACAGCAAATTGTGAAAAGGAATATTAAAATAAGGAGTTTATTGCAGCAAATTGGGAAAAGGAATATTAAAGTAAGGAATTGGCGACAACAACGCTAGAAAAGGAATATTAAAGTAAGGAATTGGCGACAACAACGCTACAAAAGGAATATTAAAGTAAGGAATTGACGACAACAACGTTAGAAAAGGAATATTAAAGTATGGAGTTGGCGACAACAACGCTAGAAAGGGAATATTAAAGTAAGGAGTTGGCGACAACAACGTTAGAAAAGGAATATTAAAGTAAGGAATTGGTGGCAAAAATTCTATAAAAGCAGTATTAAAGTAAGAAATTTGTGGCAACAAGGCTAGAAAAGAAATATTAAAGTAAGAAATTGGTGGCAACAATTCTAGAAAAGAAAAATTAAAGTAAGGATTTGGTGGCAACAATGCTAGAAAAAGAATATTAAAGTAATGATTTGGTGACAGCAAATTGTGAAAAGGAATATTAAAGTTAGGAGTTGATGGCAGGAAATTGGAAAAAGGAATATTAAAGTAAGGAGTTGGCGACAACAACGCTAGAAAATGAATATTAAAGTAATGAGTTGGCGACAACAACGCTAGAATAGGAATATTAAAGTAAGGAGTTGGCGAGAACAACGCTAGAAAAGGAATATTAAAGTAAGGAGTTGGCGACAACAACGCTAGAAAAGGAATACTAAAGTAAGGAGTTGGCTACAAGAACGCTACAAAAGGAATAGTAATTTAAGGAGTTAGCGACAACAATTATGAAAAAGGAATATTAAAGTAAGGAATTGGTGGCAATAATTCTAGAAAAACAATATTAATGTAAGGAATTGGGGCAACAATTCTATAAAAGCAATATTAAAGTAAGAAATTTGTGGCAACAGTGCTAGAAAAGAAATATTAAAGTAAGAAATTGGTGGCAACAATTCTAGAAAAGAAATATTAAAGTAAGGAATTGGTGGCAACAACGCTAGAAAAAAAATATTAAAGTAAGGATTTGGTGACAGCAAATTGTGAAAAGGAATGTTAAAGTAAGGAGTTGATGGCAGCAAATTGGAAAAAGGAATATTAAAGTAAGGTGTTGGCGACAACAACGCTAGAAAAGGAATATTAAAGTAATGAGTTGGCGACAACAACGCTAGAATAGGAATATTAAAGTAAGGAGTTGGTGGCAGCAAATTGGGTAAATGAATATTAAAGTAAGAAGTTGGCGACAACAACGCTAGAAAAGGAATATTAAAGTAAGGAGTTGGTGCCAGCAAATTGGGAAAAGGAATATTAAAGTTAGGAGTTGGCGACAACAAGGCTAAAAAAGGAATATTATAGTAAGGAGTTGGCGACAACAACGCTAGAATAGGAATATTAAAGTAAGGAGTTGGCGACAACAACGCTAGAATAGGAATATTAAAGTAAGGAGTTGGTGGCAGCAAATTGGGTAAATGAATATTAAAGTAAGGAGTTGGCGACAACAACGCTAGAAAAGGAATATTAAAGTAAGTGTTGGTGCCAGCAAATTGGGAAAAGGAATATTAAAGTTAGGAGTTGGCGACAACAAGGCTAGAAAAGGAATATTAAAGTAAGGAGTTGGCGACAACAACGCTAGAAATGGAATAGTAATGTAAGGAGTTAGAGACAACAATTATGAAAAAGGAATGTTAAAGTAAGGAATTGGTGGCAGCAATTCTAGAAAAGAAATATTAATGTAAGAAATTGGAGGCAACAAGTCTATAAAAGCAATAGTAAAGTAAGAAATTTGTGGCAACAATGCTAGAAAAAAATATTAAAGTAAGGAACTAGTTGGCAACAACGCTAGAAAAAGAATATTAAAGTAAGGATTTGGTAACAGCAAATTGTGAAAAGGAATATTAAAGTAAGGAGTTGATTGCAGCAAATTGGGAAAAGGAATATTAAAAAAAGGAATTGCGACAACAATGCTAGAAAAGGAATATTAAAGTAAGAGTTGGCGACAACAACGGTAGAATATGAATATTAAAGTAAAGAATTGGCGACAATAACGATAGAAAAGGAATATTAAAGTAAGGAGTTGGTGGCAGAAAATTGGGAAAAGTTTATTAAAGTAAGGAGTTGGCGACATCAACGCTAGAAATGGAATATTAAAGTAAGTAATAGTGCCAGCAAATAGGAAAAGGAATATTAAAGTAAGGAGTTGGCGACAACAACGTTAGTAAAGGAATATTAAAGTAAGGAGTTAGCGACAATAATTATGAAAAAGGAATATTAAAGTAAGGAATTGGTGGCAATAATTCTAGTAAAGAAATATTAAAGTAAGGAATTGGTGGCAACAAGTCTATAAAAGCAATAGTAAAGTAAGAAATTTGTGGCAACAATGCTAGAAAAGAAATATTAAAGTAAGGAATTGGTGGCAACAATTCTAGAAAAGAAATATTAAAGTAAGGAATTGGTGGCAACAACGCTAGAAAAAGAATATTAAAGTAAGGATTGGTGACAGCAATTGTGAAAATGAATATTAAAGTAAGGAGTTGATTACAACAAATTGGGAAAAGAAATATTAAAGTGAAGAATTGGTGGCAACAACGCTAGAAAAAGAATATCAAAGTAAAAATTTGGTGACAGCAAATTGTGAAAAGGAATATTAAAATAAGGAGTTTATTGCAGCAAATTGGGAAAAGGAATATTAAAGTAAGGAATTGGCGACAACAACGCTAGAAAAGGAATATTAAAGTAAGGAATTGGCGACAACAACGCTACAAAAGGAATATTAAAGTAAGGATTGGCGACAACAACGTTAGAAAAGGAATATTAAAGTAGGAGTTGGCGACAACAACGCTAGAAAGGAATATTAAAGTAAGGAGTTGGCGATAACAACGTTAGAAAAGGAATATTAAAGTAAGGATTGGTGGCAAAAATTCTATAAAAGCAGTATTAAAGTAAGAAATTTGTGGCAACAAGGCTAGAAAAGAAATATTAAAGTAAGAAATTGGTGGCAACAATTCTAGAAAAGAAAAATTAAAGTAAGGATTTGGTGGCAACAATGCTAGAAAAAGAATATTAAAGTAATGATTTGGTGACAGCAAATTGTGAAAAGGAATATTAAAGTTAGGAGTTGATGGCAGGAAATTGGAAAAAGGAATATTAAAGTAAGGAGTTGGCGACAACAACGCTAGAAAATGAATATTAAAGTAATGAGTTGGCGACAACAACGCTAGAATAGGAATATTAAAGTAAGGAGTTGGCGAGAACAACGCTAGAAAAGGAATATTAAAGTAAGGAGTTGGCGACAACAACGCTAGAAAAGGAATACTAAAGTAAGGAGTTGGCTACAAGAACGCTACAAAAGGAATAGTAATTTAAGGAGTTAGCGACAACAATTATGAAAAAGGAATATTAAAGTAAGGAATTGGTGGCAATAATTCTAGAAAAACAATATTAATGTAAGGAATTGGGGCAACAATTCTATAAAAGCAATATTAAAGTAAGAAATTTGTGGCAACAGTGCTAGAAAAGAAATATTAAAGTAAGAAATTGGTGGCAACAATTCTAGAAAAGAAATATTAAAGTAAGGAATTGGTGGCAACAACGCTAGAAAAAAATATATTAAATTAAGGATTTGGTGACAGCAAATTGTGAAAAGGAATGTTAAAGTAAGGAGTTGATGGCAGCAAATTGGAAAAAGGAATATTAAAGTAAGGTGTTGGCGACAACAACGCTAGAAAAGGAATATTAAAGTAATGAGTTGGCGACAACAACGCTAGAATAGGAATATTAAAGTAAGGAGTTGGTGGCAGCAAATTGGGTAAATGAATATTAAAGTAAGAAGTTGGCGACAACAACGCTAGAAAAGGAATATTAAAGTAAGGAGTTGGTGCCAGCAAATTGGGAAAAGGAATATTAAAGTTAGGAGTTGGCGACAACAAGGCTAAAAAAGGAATATTATAGTAAGGAGTTGGCGACAACAACGCTAGAAATGGAATAGTAATGTAAGGAGTTAGCGACAACAATTAAGAAAAAGGAATGTTAAAGTAAGGAATTGGTGGCAGCAATTCTAGAAAAGAAATATTAATGTAAGAAATTGGAGGCAACAAGTCTATAAAAGCAATAGTAAAGTAAGAAATTTGTGGCAACAATGCTAGAAAAAAATATTAAAGTAAGGAACTAGTTGGCAACAACGCTAGAAAAAGAATATTAAAGTAAGGATTTGGTAACAGCAAATTGTGAAAAGGAATATTAAAGTAAGGAGTTGATTGCAGCAAATTGGGAAAAGGAATATTAAAATAAGGAATTGGCGACAACAACGCTAGGAAACGAATATTAAAGTAATGAGTTGGCGACAAGAACGGTAGAATATGAATATTAAAGTAAAGAGTTGGCGACAACAACGATAGAAAAGGAATATTAAAGTAAGGAGTTGGTGGCAGAAAATTGGGAAAAGTTTTATTAAAGTAAGGAGTTGGCGACAACAACGCTTGAAAAGGTATATTAAAGTAAGGAGTTGGCGACAACAACGCTAGAAAATGAATATTAAAGTAAGGAGTTGGCGACAACAGCGCTAGCAAAGGAATATTAAAGTAAGGAGTTGGCGACAAGAACGCTAGAAAAAGAATATTAAAGTAAGGAGTTGGCGACAACAACGCTAAGAAAGAAATATTAAAGTAAGGAGTTGGCGACAACAACGTTAGAAAAGGAATATTAATGTAAGGAGTTGGCGACAACAACTCTAAGAAAGAAATATTAAAGTAAGGAGTTGGCGAAAACAACGCTAGAAAAGGAATAGTAAAATAAGGATTTAACGACAATAATTATGAAAAAGGAATATTAAAGTAAGGAATTGGTGGCAACAATGCCTGAAAAGGAATATTAAAGCAAGAAAATGGTGGCAACAAAGCTAGAAAAGTTATAAAAAAGTAAGGAAGTGGTGGTAACAATGCTAGAAAAGGAATATTAAAGTAAGAATTTGGTGGAAGCAAAAATGGAAAAGGAATATTAAAGTAAGTACTTGGTGGCAGCAAATTGGGAAATGGAATATTAAAGTACGGAATTGGCGACAACAACGCTAGAAAACAAATATGAAAGTAATGAGTTGGCGACAACAACGGTAGAATAGGAATATTAAAGTAAGGAGTTGGCGACAACAACGATAGAAAAGGAATATTAAAGTAAGGAGATGGTGGCAGCAAATTGGGAAAAGGATTATTAAAGTAAGGAGTTGGCGATAACAACGCTAGAAAAGGAATATTAAAGTAAGGAGTTGGTGGCAGCAAATTGGGAAAGGAATATTAAACTAAGGAGTTTGCGACAACAACGATAGAAAAGGAATATAAAAGTAAGGAGTTGGCGACAACAAAGCTAGAAAAAGATTATTAAAGTAAGGATTTGGTGACAGCAAATTGTGAAAAGGAATATTAAAGTAAGGAGTTGATGGCAGGAAATTGGAAAAAGGAATATTAAAGTAAGGAGTTGGCGACAACAACGCTAGAAAATGAATATTAAAGTAAGGAGTTGGCGAGAACAACGCTAGAAAAGGAATATTAAAGGTAGGAGTTGGCGACAACAACGCTAGAAAAGGAATACTAAAGTAAGGAGTTGGCTGCAAGAACGCTACAAAAGGAATAGTAATGTAAGGAGTTAGCGACAACAATTATGAAAAAGGAATATTAAAGTAAGGAATTGGTGGCAATAATTCTAGAAAAACAATATTAATGTAAGGAATTGGGGCAACAATTCTATAAAAGCAATATTAAAGTAAGAAATTTGTGGCAACAGTGCTAGAAAAGAAATATTAAAGTAAGAAATGTGTGGCAACAATTCTAGAAAAGAAATATTAAAGAAAGGATTTGGTGACAGCAAATTGTGAAAAGGAATGTTAAAGTAAGGAGTTGATGGCAGCAAATTGGAAAAAGGAATATTAAAGTAAGGTGTTGGCGACAACAACGCTAGAAAAGGAATATTAAAGTAATGAGTTGGCGACAACAACGCTAGAATAGGAATATTAAAGTAAGGAGTTGGTGGCAGCAAATTGGGTAAATGAATATTAAAGTAAGGAGTTGGCGACAACAACGCTAGAAAAGGAATATTAAAGTAAGGAGTTGGTGCCAGCAAATTGGGAAAAGGAATATTAAAGTTAGGAGTTGGCGACAACAAGGCTAAAAAAGGAATATTATAGTAAGGAGTTGGCGACAACAACGCTAGAAATGGAATAGTAATGTAAGGAGTTAGCGACAACAATTAAGAAAAAAGAATGTTAAAGTAAGGAATTGGTGGCAGCAATTCTAGAAAAGAAATATTAATGTAAGAAATTGGAGGCAACAAGTCTATAAAAGCAATAGTAAAGTAAGAAATTTGTGGCAACAATGCTAGAAAAAAATATTAAAGTAAGGAACTAGTTGGCAACAACGCTAGAAAAAGAATATTAAAGTAAGGATTTGGTAACAGCAAATTGTGAAAAGGAATATTAAAGTAAGGAGTTGATTGCAGCAAATTGGGAAAAGGAATATTAAAATAAGGAATTGGCGACAACAACGCTAGGAAACGAATATTAAAGTAATGAGTTGGCGACAAGAACGGTAGAATATGAATATTAAAGTAAAGAGTTGGCGACAACAACGATAGAAAAGGAATATTAAAGTAAGGAGTTGGTGGCAGAAAATTGGGAAAAGTTTTATTAAAGTAAGGAGTTGGCGACAACAACGCTTGAAAAGGTATATTAAAGTAAGGAGTTGGCGACAACAACGCTAGAAAATGAATATTAAAGTAAGGAGTTGGCGACAACAGCGCTAGCAAAGGAATATTAAAGTAAGGAGTTGGCGACAAGAACGCTAGAAAAAGAATATTAAAGTAAGGAGTTGGCGACAACAACGCTAAGAAAGAAATATTAAAGTAAGGAGTTGGCGACAACAACGTTAGAAAAGGAATATTAATGTAAGGAGTTGGCGACAACAACTCTAAGAAAGAAATATTAAAGTAAGGAGTTGGCGAAAACAACGCTAGAAAAGGAATAGTAAAATAAGGAGTTAACGACAATAATTATGAAAAAGGAATATTAAAGTAAGGAATTGGTGGCAACAATGCCTGAAAAGGAATATTAAAGCAAGAAAATGGTGGCAACAAAGCTAGAAAAGTTATAAAAAAGTAAGGAAGTGGTGGTAACAATGCTAGAAAAGGAATATTAAAGTAAGAATTTGGTGGAAGCAAAAATGGAAAAGGAATATTAAAGTAAGTACTTGGTGGCAGCAAATTGGGAAATGGAATATTAAAGTACGGAATTGGCGACAACAACGCTAGAAAACAAATATGAAAGTAATGAGTTGGCGACAACAACGGTAGAATAGGAATATTAAAGTAAGGAGTTGGCGACAACAACGATAGAAAAGGAATATTAAAGTAAGGAGATGGTGGCAGCAAATTGGGAAAAGGATTATTAAAGTAAGGAGTTGGCGATAACAACGCTAGAAAAGGAATATTAAAGTAAGGAGTTGGTGGCAGCAAATTGGGAAAAGGAATATTAAACTAAGGAGTTTGCGACAACAACGATAGAAAAGGAATATAAAAGTAAGGAGTTGGCGACAACAAAGCTAGAAAAAGAATATTAAAGTAAGGATTTGGTGACAGCAAATTGTGAAAAGGAATATTAAAGTAAGGAGTTGATGGCAGGAAATTGGAAAAAGGAATATTAAAGTAAGGAGTTGGCGACAACAACGCTAGAAAATGAATATTAAAGTAAGGAGTTGGCGAGAACAACGCTAGAAAAGGAATATTAAAGGTAGGAGTTGGCGACAACAACGCTAGAAAAGGAATACTAAAGTAAGGAGTTGGCTGCAAGAACGCTACAAAAGGAATAGTAATGTAAGGAGTTAGCGACAACAATTATGAAAAAGGAATATTAAAGTAAGGAATTGGTGGCAATAATTCTAGAAAAACAATATTAATGTAAGGAATTGGGGCAACAATTCTATAAAAGCAATATTAAAGTAAGAAATTTGTGGCAACAGTGCTAGAAAAGAAATATTAAAGTAAGAAATGTGTGGCAACAATTCTAGAAAAGAAATATTAAAGTAAGGATTGGTGACAGCAAATTGTGAAAAGGAATGTTAAAGTAAGGAGTTGATGGCAGCAAATTGGAAAAAGGAATATTAAAGTAAGGTGTTGGCGACAACAACGCTAGAAAAGGAATATTAAAGTAATGAGTTGGCGACAACAACGCTAGAATAGGAATATTAAAGTAAGGAGTTGGTGGCAGCAAATTGGGTAAATGAATATTAAAGTAAGGAGTTGGCGACAACAACGCTAGAAAAGGAATATTAAAGTAAGGAGTTGGTGCCAGCAAATTGGGAAAAGGAATATTAAAGTAGGAGTTGGCGACAACAAGGCTAAAAAAGGAATATTATAGTAAGGAGTTGGCGACAACAACGCTAGAAATGGAATAGTAATGTAAGGAGTTAGCGACAACAATTAGAAAAAGGAATGTTAAAGTAAGGAATTGGTGGCAGCAATTCTAGAAAAGAAATATTAATGTAAGAAATTGGAGGCAACAAGTCTATAAAAGCAATAGTAAAGTAAGAAATTTGTGGCAACAATGCTAGAAAAAAATATTAAAGTAAGGAACTAGTTGGCAACAACGCTAGAAAAAGAATATTAAAGTAAGGATTTGGTAACAGCAAATTGTGAAAAGGAATATTAAAGTAAGGAGTTGATTGCAGCAAATTGGGAAAAGGAATATTAAAATAAGGAATTGGCGACAACAACGCTAGAAACGAATATTAAAGTAATGAGTTGGCGACAAGAACGGTAGAATATGAATATTAAAGTAAAGAGTTGGCGACAACAACGATAGAAAAGGAATATTAAAGTAAGGAGTTGGTGGCAGAAAATTGGGAAAAGTTTTATTAAAGTAAGGAGTTGGCGACAACAACGCTGAAAAGGTATATTAAAGTAAGGAGTTGGCGACAACAACGCTAGAAAATGAATATTAAAGTAAGGAGTTGGCGACAACAGCGCTAGCAAAGGAATATTAAAGTAAGGAGTTGGCGACAAGAACGCTAGAAAAAGAATATTAAAGTAAGGAGTTGGCGACAACAACGCTAGAAAAGGAATATTAATGTAAGGAGTTGGCGACAACAACGCTAGAAAAGGAATAGTAAAATAAGGAGTTAACGACAATAATTATGAAAAAGGAATATTAAAGTAAGGAATTGGTGGCAACAATGCCTGAAAAGGAATATTAAAGCAAGAAAATGGTGGCAACAAAGCTAGAAAAGTTATAAAAAAGTAAGGAAGTGGTGGCAACAATGCTAGAAAAGGAATATTAAAGTAAGAATTTGGTGGAAGCAAAAATGGAAAAGGAATATTAAAGTAAGTACTTGGTGGCAGCAAATTGGGAAATGGAATATTAAAGTACGGAATTGGCGACAACAACGCTAGAAAACAAATATGAAAGTAATGAGTTGGCGACAACAACGGTAGAATAGGAATATTAAAGTAAGGAGTTGGCGACAACAACGATAGAAAAGGAATATTAAAGTAAGGAGATGGTGGCAGCAAATTGGGAAAAGGATTATTAAAGTAAGGAGTTGGCGACAACAACGCTAGAAAAGGAATATTAAAGTAAGGAGTTGGTGGCAGCAAATTGGGAAAAGGAATATTAAAGTAAGGAGTTTGCGACAACAACGATAGAAAAGGAATATAAAAGTAAGGATTTGGTGACAGCAAATTGTGAAAAGGAATATTAAAGTAAGGAGTTGATGGCAGGAAATTGGAAAAAGGAATATTAAAGTAAGGAGTTGGCGACAACAACGCTAGAAAATGAATATTAAAGTAAGGAGTTGGCGACAACAACGCTAGAAAAGGAATATTAAAGTAGGAGTTGGCGACAACAACGCTAGAAAAGGAATACTAAAGTAAGGAGTTGGCTGCAAGAACGCTACAAAAGGAATAGTAATGTAAGGAGTTAGCGACAACAATTATGAAAAAGGAATATTAAAGTAAGGAATTGGTGGCAATAATTCTAGAAAAACAATATTAATGTAAGGAATTGGGGCAACAATTCTATAAAAGCAATATTAAAGTAAGAAATTTGTGGCAACAGTGCTAGAAAAGAAATATTAAAGTAAGAAATGTGTGGCAACAATTCTAGAAAAGAAATATTAAAGTAAGGATTTGGTGACAGCAAATTGTGAAAAGGAATATTAAAGTAAGGAGTTGATGGCAGCAAATTGGAAAAAGGAATATTAAAGTAAGGTGTTGGCGACAACAACGCTAGAAAAGGAATATTAAAGTAATGAGTTGGCGACAACAACGCTAGAATAGGAATATTAAAGTAAGGAGTTGGTGGCAGCAAATTGGGTAAATGAATATTAAAGTAAGGAGTTGGCGACAACAACGCTAGAAAAGGAATATTAAAGTAAGGAGTTGGTGCCAACAAATTGGGAAAAGGAATATTAAAGTTAGGAGTTGGCGACAACAAGGCTAAAAAGGAATATTATAGTAAGGATTTGTCGACAACAACGCTAGAAATGGAATAGTAATGTAAGGAGTTAGCGACAACAATTAAGAAAAAGGAATGTTAAAGTAAGGAATTGGTGGCAGCAATTCTAGAAAAGAAATATTAAGTAAGAAATTGGAGGCAACAAGTCTATAAAAGCAATAGTAAAGTAAGAAATTTGTGGCAACAATGCTAGAAAAAAATATTAAAGTAAGGAACTAGTTGGCAACAACGCTAGAAAAAGAATATTAAAGTAAGGATTTGGTAACAGCAAATTGTGAAAAGGAATATTAATGTAAGGAGTTGATTGCAGCAAATTGGGAAAAGGAATATTAAAGTAAGGAATTGGCGACAACAACGCTAGGAAACGAATATTAAAGTAATGAGTTGGCGACAAGAACGGTAGAAAATGAATATTAAAGTAAAGAGTTGGCGACAACCACGATAGAAAAGGAATATTAAAGTAAGGAGTTGGTGGCAAAAATTGGGAAAAGTTTTATTAAAGTAAGGAGTTGGCGACAACAACGCTTGAAAAGGTATATTAAAGTAAGGAGTTGGCGACAACAACGCTAGAAAATGAATATTAAAGTAAGGAGTTGGCGACAACAGCGCTAGCAAAGGAATATTAAAGTAAGGAGTTGGCGACAAGAACGCTAGAAAAGAATATTAAAGTAAGGAGTTGGCGACAACAACGCTAAGAAAGAAATATTAAAGTAAGGAGTTGGCGACAACAACGTTAGAAAAGGAATATTAATGTAAGGAGTTGGCGACAACAACTCTAAGAAAGAAATATTAAAGTAAGGAGTTGGCGACAACAACGCTAGAAAAGGAATAGTAAAATAAGGAGTTAACGACAATAATTATGAAAAGGAATATTAAAGTAAGGAATTGGTGGCAACAATGCCTGAAAAGGAATATTAAAGTAAGAAAATGGTGGCAACAAAGCTAGAAAAGTTATAAAAAAGTAAGGAAGTGGTGGTAACAATGCTAGAAAAGGAATATTAAAGTAAGAATTTGGTGGAAGCAAAATGGAAAAGGAATATTAAAGTAAGTACTTGATGGCAGCAAATTGGGAAATGGAATATTAAAGTACGGAATTGGCGACAACAACGCTAGAAAACAAATATGAAAGTAATGAGTTGGCGACAACAACGGTAGAATAGGAATATTAAAGTAAGGAGTTGGCGACAACAACGATAGAAAAGGAATATTAAAGTAAGGAGATGGTGGCAGCAAATTGGGAAAAGGATTATTAAAGTAAGGAGTTGGCGATAACAACGCTAGAAAAGGAATATTAAAGTAAGGAGTTGGTGGCAGCAACGCAATAAAAGGAATATTAAATTAAGGAATTGGCGACAACATCGATAGAAAAGGAATATTAAAGTAAGGAGTTGGCGACAACAACGATAGAAAAGGAATATTAAAGTAAGGAGTTGTTGACCACAACGCTACAAAAGGAATAGTAATGTAAGGAGTTAGCGACAAGAATTAGGAAAAAGGAATATTAAAGTGAGGAATTGGTGGCAACTATTCTAGAAAAGAAATATTAATGTAAGAAATTGGTGGCAACAAGTCTATAAAAGCAATATTAAAGTAAGAAATATGTGGCAACAATGATAGAAAAGAAATATTAAAGTAAGAATTGGTGGCAACAATTCTAGAAAAGAAATATTAAAGTAAGGAATTGGTGGCAACAACGCTAGAAAAAGAATATCAAAGTAAAGATTTGGTGACAGCAAATTGTGAAAAGGAATATTAAAGTAAGGAGTTGATTGCAGCAAATTGGGAAATGGAATATTAAATTACGGAATTGGCGACAACAACGCTAGAAAACAAATATGAAAGTAATGAGTTGGCGACAACAACGGTAGAATAGGAATATTAAAGTAAGGAGTTGGCGACAACAACGATAGAAAAGGAATATTAAAGTAAGGAGATGGTGGCAGCAATTGGGAAAAGGATTATTAAAGTAAGGAGTTGGCGATAACAATGCTAGAAAAGGAATATTAAAGTAAGGAGTTGGTGGCAGCAAATTGGGAAAGGAATATTAAACTAAGGAGTTTGCGACAACAAAGCTAGAAAAAGATTATTAAAGTAAGGATTTGGTGACAGCAAATTGTGAAAAGGAATATTAAAGTAAGGAGTTGATGGCAGGAAATTGGAAAAAGGAATATTAAAGTAAGGAGTTGGCGACAACAACGCTAGAAAATGAATATTAAAGTAATGAGTTGGCGACAACAACGCTAGAATAGGAATATTAAAGTAAGGAGTTGGCGACAACAACGCTAGAAAAGGAATACTAAAGTAAGGAGTTGGCTGCAAGAACGCTACAAAAGGAATAGTAATGTAAGGAGTTAGCGACAACAATTATGAAAAGGAATATTAAAGTAAGGAATTGGTGGCAATAATTCAAGAAAAACAATATTAATGTAAGGAATTGGGGCAACAATTCTATAAAAGCAATATTAAAGTAAGAAATTTGTGGCAACAGTGCTAGAAAAGAAATATTAAAGTAAGAAATTGGTGGCAACAATTCTAGAAAAGAAATATTAAAGTAAGGAATTGGTGGCAACAACGCTAGAAAAAAAATATTAAAGTAAGGATTTGGTGACAGCAAATTGTGAAAAGGAATGTTAAAGTAAGGAGTTGATGGCAGCAAATTGGAAAAAGGAATATTAAAGTAAGGTGTTGGCGACAACAACGCTAGAAAAGGAATATTAAAGTAATGAGTTGGCGACAACAACGCTAGAATAGGGATATTAAAGTAAGGAGTTGGTGGCAGCAAATTGGGTAAATGAATATTAAAGTAAGGAGTTGGCGACAACAACGCTAGAAAAGGAATATTAAAGTAAGGAGTTGGTGCAGCAAATTGGGAAAAGGAATATTAAAGTTAGGAGTTGGCGACAACAAGGCTAAAAAGGAATATTATAGTAAGGAGTTGGCGACAAGAACGGTAGAATATGAATATTAAAGTAAAGAGGTGGCGACAACCACGATAGAAAAGGAATATTAAAGTAAGGAGTTGGTGGCAGAAAATTGGGAAAAGTTTTATTAAAGTAAGGAGTTGGCGACAACAACGCTTGAAAAGGTATATTAAAGTAAGGAGTTGGCGACAACAACGCTAGAAAATGAATATTAAAGTAAGGAGTTGGCGACAACAGCGCTAGCAAAGGAATATTAAAGTAAGGAGTTGGCGACAAGAACGCTAGAAAAAGAATATTAAAGTAAGGAGTTGGCGACAACAACGCTAAGAAAGAAATATTAAAGTAATGAGTTGGCGACAAGAACGGTAGAATATGAATATTAAAGTAAGAGGTGGCGACAACCACGATAGAAAAGGAATATTAAAGTAAGGAGTTGGTGGCAGAAAATTGGGAAAAGTTTTATTAAAGTAAGGAGTTGGCGACAACAACGCTTGAAAAGGTATATTAAAGTAAGGAGTTGGCGACAACAACGCTAGAAAATGAATATTAAAGTAAGGAGTTGGCGACAACAGCGCTAGCAAAGGAATATTAAAGTAAGGAGTTGGCGACAAGAACGCTAGAAAAAGAATATTAAAGTAAGGAGTTGGCGACAACAACGCTAAGAAAGAAATATTAAAGTAAGGAGTTGGCGACAACAACGTTAGAAAAGGAATATTAATGTAAGGAGTTGGCGACAACAACTCTAAGAAAGAAATATTAAAGTAAGGAGTTGGCGACAACAACGCTAGAAAAGGAATAGTAAAATAAGGAGTTAACGACAATAATTATGAAAAGGAATATTAAAGTAAGGAATTGGTGGCAACAATGCCTGAAAAGGAATATTAAAGTAAGAAAATGGTGGCAACAAAGCTAGAAAAGTTATAAAAAAGTAAGGAAGTGGTGGTAACAATGCTAGAAAAGGAATATTAAAGTAAGAATTTGGTGGAAGCAAAAATGGAAAAGGAATATTAAAGTAAGTACTTGATGGCAGCAAATTGGGAAATGGAATATTAAAGTACGGAATTGGCGACAACAACGCTAGAAAACAAATATTAAAGTAATGAGTTGGCGACAACAACGGTAGAATAGGAATATTAAAGTAAGGAGTTGGCGACAACAACGATAGAAAAGGAATATTAAAGTAAGGAGATGGTGGCAGCAAATTGGGAAAAGGATTATTAAAGTAAGGAGTTGGCGATAACAACGCTAGAAAAGGAATATTAAAGTAAGGAGTTGGTGGCAGCAACGCAATAAAAGGAATATTAAATTAAGGAATTGGCGACAACATCGATAGAAAAGGAATATTAAAGTAAGGAGTTGGCGACAACAACGATAGAAAAGGAATATTAAAGTAAGGAGTTGGTGACCACAACGCTACAAAAGGAATAGTAATGTAAGGAGTTAGCGACAAGAATTAGGAAAAAGGAATATTAAAGTGAGGAATTGGTGGCAACTATTCTAGAAAAGAAATATTAATGTAAGAAATTGGTGGCAACAAGTCTATAAAAGCAATAGTAAAGTAAGAAATATGTGGCAACAATGATAGAAAAGAAATATTAAAGTAAGAAATTGGTGGCAACAATTCTAGAAAAGAAATATTAAAGTAAGGAATTGGTGGCAACAACGCTAGAAAAAGAATATCAAAGTAAAGATTTGGTGACAGCAAATTGTGAAAAGGAATATTAAAGTAAGGAGTTGATTGCAGCAAATTGGGAAATGGAATATTAAAGTACGGAATTGGCGACAACAACGCTAGAAAACAAATATGAAAGTAATGAGTTGGCGACAACAACGGTAGAATAGGAATATTAAAGTAAGGAGTTGGCGACAACAACGATAGAAAAGGAATATTAAAGTAAGGAGATGGTGGCAGCAAATTGGGAAAAGGATTATTAAAGTAAGGAGTTGGCGATAACAACGCTAGAAAAGGAATATTAAAGTAAGGAGTTGGTGGCAGCAAATTGGGAAAAGGAATATTAAACTAAGGAGTTTGCGACAACAACGATAGAAAAGGAATATAAAAGTAAGGAGTTGGCGACAACAAAGCTAGAAAAAGATTATTAAAGTAAGGATTTGGTGACAGCAAATTGTGAAAAGGAATATTAAAGTAAGGAGTTGATGGCAGGAAATTGGAAAAAGGAATATTAAAGTAAGGAGTTGGCGACAACAACGCTAGAAAATGAATATTAAAGTAATGAGTTGGCGACAACAACGCTAGAATAGGAATATTAAAGTAAGGAGTTGGCGACAACAACGCTAGAAAAGGAATACTAAAGTAAGGAGTTGGCTGCAAGAACGCTACAAAAGGAATAGTAATGTAAGGAGTTAGCGACAACAATTATGAAAAAGGAATATTAAAGTAAGGAATTGGTGGCAATAATTCTAGAAAAACAATATTAATGTAAGGAATTGGGGCAACAATTCTATAAAAGCAATATTAAAGTAAGAAATTTGTGGCAACAGTGCTAGAAAAGAAATATTAAAGTAAGAAATTGGTGGCAACAATTCTAGAAAAGAAATATTAAAGTAAGGAATTGGTGGCAACAACGCTAGAAAAAAAATATTAAAGTAAGGATTTGGTGACAGCAAATTGTGAAAAGGAATGTTAAAGTAAGGAGTTGATGGCAGCAAATTGGAAAAAGGAATATTAAAGTAAGGTGTTGGCGACAACAACGCTAGAAAAGGAATATTAAAGTAATGAGTTGGCGACAACAACGCTAGAATAGGGATATTAAAGTAAGGAGTTGGTGGCAGCAAATTGGGTAAATGAATATTAAAGTAAGGAGTTGGCGACAACAACGCTAGAAAAGGAATATTAAAGTAAGGAGTTGGCGACAACAACGCTAGAAATGAATAGTAATGTAAGGAGTTAGCGACAACAATTAAGAAAAAGGAATGTTAAAGTAAGGAATTGGTGGCAGCAATTCTAGAAAAGAAATATTAATGTAAGAAATTGGAGGCAACAAGTCTATAAAAGCAATAGTAAAGTAAGAAATTTGTGGCAACAATGCTAGAAAAAAATAGTAAAGTAAGGAACTAGTTGGCAACAACGCTAGAAAAAGAATATTAAAGTAAGGATTTGGTAACAGCAAATTGTGAAAAGGAATATTAAAGTAAGGAGTTGATTGCAGCAAATTGGGAAAAGGAATATTAAAATAAGGAATTGGCGACAACAACGCTAGGAAACGAATATTAAAGTAAGAGTTGGCGACAAGAACGGTAGAATATGAATATTAAAGTAAAGAGGTGGCGACAACCACGATAGAAAAGGAATATTAAAGTAAGGAGTTGGTGGCAGAAAATTGAGAAAAGTTTTATTAAAGTAAGGAGTTGGCGACATCAACGCTAGAAAAGGAATATTAAAGTAAGTAATAGTGCCAGCAAATAGGGAAAAGCAATATTAAAGTAAGGAGTTGGCGACAACAACGTTAGTAATGGAATATTAAAGTAAGGAGTTGGCGACAACAACGCTAGAAATGGAATATTAAAGTAAGGAGTTGGCGACAATAACGCTCGAAAAGGAATATTAAAGTAAGGAGTTAGCGACAACAACTCTAAGAAAGGAATATTAAAGTAAGGAGTTGGCGACAAGAACGCTAGAAAAGGAATAGTAAAATAAGGAGTTAGCGACAATAATTATGAAAAAGGAATATTAAAGTAAAGAATTGGTGGCAACAATTCTAGAAAAGAAATATTAAAGTAAGGAATTGGTGGCAACAAGTCTATAAAAGCAATAGTAAAGTAAGAAATTTGTGGCAACAATGCTAGAAAAGAAATATTAAAGTAAGGAATTGGTGGCAAAAATTCTAGAAAAGAAATATTAAAGTAATGAATTGGTGGCAACAACGCTAGAAAAAGAATATTAAAGTAAGGAATTGGCGACAACAACGCTACAAAAGGAATATTAAAGTAAGGAATTGGCGACAACAACGCTAGAAAAGGAATATTAAAGTATGGAGTTGGCGACAACAACGCTAGAAAGGGAATATTAAAGTAAGGAGTTGGCGACAACAACGTTAGAAAAAGAATATTAAAGTAAAAAGTTGGCGACAACAACGCTACAAAAGGAATAGTAATGTAAGGAGTTAGCGACAACAATTATGAAAAAGGAATTTTAAAGTAAGGAATTGGTGGCAGCAATTCTATAAAAGCAGTATTAAAGTAAGAAATTTGTGGCAACAAGGCTAGAAAAGAAATATTAAAGTAAGAAATTGGTGGCAACAATTCTAGAAAAGAAAAACTAAAGCAAGGATTTGGTGGCAACAATGCTAGAAAAAGAATATTAAAGTAAGGATTTGGTGACAGCAAAGTGTGAAAAGGAATATTAAAGTAAGGAGTTGATGGCAGGAAATTGGAAAAAGGAATATTAAAGTAAGGAGTTGGCGACAACAACGCTAGAAAATGAATATTAAAGTAATGAGTTGGCGACAACAACGCTAGAATAGGAATATTAAAGTAAGGAGTTGGCGAGAACAACGCTAGAAAAGGAATATTAAAGTAAGGAGTTGGCTACAAGAACGCTACAAAAGGAATAGTAATGTAAGGAGTTAGCGACAACAATTATGAAAAGGGAATATTAAAGTAAGGAATTGGTGGCAATAATTCTAGAAAAACAATATTAATGTAAGGAATTGGGGCAACAATTCTATAAAAGCAATATTAAAGTAAGAAATTTGTGGCAACAGTGCTAGAAAAGAAATATTAAAGTAAGAAATTGGTGGCAACAATTCTAGAAAAGAAATATGAAAGTAATGAGTTGGCGACAACAACGGTAGAATAGGAATATTAAAGTAAGGAGTTGGCGACAACAACGATAGAAAAGGAATATTAAAGTAAGGAGATGGTGGCAGCAAATTGGGAAAAGGATTATTAAAGTAAGGAGTTGGCGATAACAACGCTAGAAAAGGAATATTAAAGTAAGGAGTTGGTGGCAGCAACGCAATAAAAGGAATATTAAATTAAGGAATTGGCGACAACATCGATAGAAAAGGAATATTAAAGTAAGGAGTTGGCGACAACAACGATAGAAAAGGAATATTAAAGTAAGGAGTTGGTGACCACAACGCTACAAAAGGAATAGTAATGTGAGGAGTTAGCGACAAGAATTAGGAAAAAGGAATATTAAAGTGAGGAATTGGTGGCAACTATTCTAGAAAAGAAATATTAATGTAAGAAATTGGTGGCAACAAGTCTATAAAAGCAATAGTAAAGTAAGAAATATGTGGCAACAATGATAGAAAAGAAATATTAAAGTAAGAAATTGGTGGCAACAATTCTAGAAAAGAAATATTAAAGTAAGGAATTGGTGGCAACAACGCTAGAAAAAGAATATCAAAGTAAAGATTTGGTGACAGCAAATTGTGAAAAGGAATATTAAAGTAAGGAGTTGATTGCAGCAAATTGGGAAATGGAATATTAAAGTACGGAATTGGCGACAACAACGCTAGAAAACAAATATGAAAGTAATGAGTTGGCGACAACAACGGTAGAATAGGAATATTAAAGTAAGGAGTTGGCGACAACAACGATAGAAAAGGAATATTAAAGTAAGGAGATGGTGGCAGCAAATTGGGAAAAGGATTATTAAAGTAAGGAGTTGGCGATAACAACGCTAGAAAAGGAATATTAAAGTAAGGAGTTGGTGGCAGCAAATTGGGAAAAGGAATATTAAACTAAGGAGTTTGCGACAACAACGATAGAAAAGGAATATAAAAGTAAGGAGTTGGCGACAACAAAGCTAGAAAAAGATTATTAAAGTAAGGATTTGGTGACAGCAAATTGTGAAAAGGAATATTAAAGTAAGGAGTTGATGGCAGGAAATTGAAAAAGGAATATTAAAGTAAGGAGTTGGCGACAACAACGCTAGAAAATGAATATTAAAGTAATGAGTTGGCGACAACAACGCTAGAATAGGAATATTAAAGTAAGGAGTTGGCGACAACAACGCTAGAAAAGGAATATTAAAGGTAGGAAATGGCGACAACAACGCTAGAAAAGGAATACTAAAGTAAGGAGTTGGCTGCAAGAACGCTACAAAAGGAATAGTAATTTAAGGAGTTAGCGACAACAATTATGAAAAAGGAATATTAAAGTAAGGAATTGGTGACATTAATTCTAGAAAAACAATATTAATGTAAGGAATTGGGGCAACAATTCTATAAAAGCAATATTAAAGTAAGAAATTTGTGGCAACAGTGCTAGAAAAGAAATATTAAAGTAAGAAATTGGTGGCAACAATTCTAGAAAAGAAATATTAAAGTAAGGAATTGGTGGCAACAACGCTAGAAAAATAATATTAAAGTAAGGATTTGGTGACAGCAAATTGTGAAAAGGAATGTTAAAGTAAGGAGTTGATGGCAGCAAATTGGAAAAAGGAATATTAAAGTTAGGTGTTGGCGACAACAACGCTAGAAAAGGAATATTAAAGTAATGAGTTGGCGACAACAACGCTAGAATAGGAATATTAAAGTAAGGAGTTGGTGGCAGCAAATTGGGTAAATGAATATTAAAGTAAGGAGTTGGCGACAACAACGCTAGAAAAGGAATATTAAAGTAAGGAGTTGGTGCCAGCAAATTGGGAAAAGGAATATTAAAGTTAGGAGTTGGCGACAACAAGGCTAAAAAAGGAATATTATAGTAAGGAGTTGGCGACAACAACGCTAGAAATGGAATAGTAATGTAAGGAGTTAGCGACAACAATTAAGAAAAAGGAATGTTAAAGTAAGGAATTGGTGGCAGCAATTCTAGAAAAGAAATATTAATGTAAGAAATTGGAGGCAACAAGTCTATAAAAGCAATAGTAAAGGAAGAAATTTGTGGCAACAATGCTAGAAAAAAATATTAAAGTAAGGAACTAGTTGGCAACAACGCTAGAAAAAGAATATTAAAGTAAGGATTTGGTAACAGCAAATTGTGAAAAGGAATATTAAAGTAAGGAGTTGATTGCAGCAAATTGGGAAAAGGAATATTAAAATAAGGAATTGGCGACAACAACGCTAGGAAACGAATATTAAAGTAAGGAGTTGGCGACAAGAACGGAAGAATATGAATATTAAAGTAAAGAGTTGGCGACAACCACGATAGAAAAGGAATATTAAAGTAAGGAGTTGGTGGCAGAAAATTGGGAAAAGTTTTATTAAAGTAAGGAGTTGGCGACATCAACGCTTGAAAAGGAATATTAAAGTAAGTAATAGTGCCAGCAAATAGGGAAAAGGAATATTAAAGTAAGGAGTTGGCGACAACAACGCTAGAAATGGAATATTAAAGTAAGGAGTTGGCGACAATAACGCTCGAAAAGGAATATTAAAGTAAGGAGTTAGCGACAACAACTCTAAGAAAGAAATATTAAAGTAAGGAGTTGGCGACAAGAACGCTAGAAAAGGAATAGTAAAATAAGGAGTTAGCGACAATAATTATGAAAAAGGAATATTAAAGTAAAGAATTGGTGGCAACAATTCTAGAAAAGAAATATTAAAGTAAGGAATTGGTGGCAACAAGTCTATAAAAGCAATAGTAAAGTAAGAAATTTGTGGCAACAATGCTAGAAAAGAAATATTAAAGTAAGGAATTGGTGGCAAAAATTCTAGAAAAGAAATATTAAAGTAAGGAATTGGTGGCAACAACGCTAGAAAAGGAATATTAAAGTAAGGAATTGGCGACAACAACGCTACAAAAGGAATATTAAAGTATGGAGTTGGCGACAACAACGCTAGAAAGGGAATATTAAAGTAAGGAGTTTGCGACAACAACGTTAGAAAAGGAATATTAAAGTAAAAAGTTGGCGACAACAACGCTACAAAAGGAATAGTAATGTAAGGAGTTAGCGACAACAATTATGAAAAAGGAATTTTAAAGTAAGGAATTGGTGGCAACAATTCTATAAAAGCAGTATTAAAGTAAGAAATTTGTGGCAACAAGGCTAGAAAAGAAATATTAAAGTAAGAAATTGGTGGCAACAATTCTAGAAAAGAAAAACTAAAGCAAGGATTTGGTGGCAACAATGCTAGAAAAAGAATATTAAAGTAAGGATTTGGTGACAGCAAAGTGTGAAAAGGAATATTAAAGTAAGGAGTTGATGGCAGGAAATTGGAAAAAGGAATATTAAAGTAAGGAGTTGGCGACAACAACGCTAGAAAATGAATATTAAAGTAATGAGTTGGCGACAGCAACGCTAGAATAGGAATATTAAAGTAAGGAGTTGGCGACAACAACGATAGAAAAGGAATATTAAAGTAAGGAGATGGTGGCAGCAAATTGGGAAAAGGATTATTAAAGTAAGGAGTTGGCGATAACAACGCTAGAAAAGGAATATTAAAGTAAGGAGTTGGTGGCAGCAACGCAATAAAAGGAATATTAAATTATGGAATTGGCGACAACATCGATAGAAAAGGAATATTAAAGTAAGGAGTTGGCGACAACAACGATAGAAAAGGAATATTAAAGTAAGGAGTTGGTGACCACAACGCTACAAAAGGAATAGTAATGTAAGGAGTTAGCGACAAGAATTAGGAAAAAGGAATATTAAAGTGAGGAATTGGTGGCAACTATTCTAGAAAAGAAATATTAATGTAAGAAATTGGTGGCAACAAGTCTATAAAAGCAATAGTAAAGTAAGAAATATGTGGCAACAATGATAGAAAAGAAATATTAAAGTAAGAAATTGGTGGCAACAAGTCTAGAAAAGCAATAGTAAAGTAAGAAATTGTGGCAACAATGCTAGAAAAGAAATATTAAAGTAAGAAATTGGTGGCAACAATTCTAGAAAAGAATATTAAAGTAAGGAGTTGGTGGCAACAAATTAGAAAGGAATATTAAAGTACGGAATTGGCGACAACAACGCTAGAAAACAAATATGAAAGTAATGAGTTGGCGACAACAACGGTAGAATAGGAATATTAAAGTAAGGAGTTGGCGACAACAACGATAGAAAATGAATATTAAAGTAAGGAGATGGTGGCAGCAAATTGGGAAAAGGATTATTAAAGTAAGGAGTTGGCGATAACAACGCTAGAAAAGGAATATTAAAGTAAGGAGTTGGTGGCAGCAAATTGGGAAAAGGAATATTAAACTAAGGAGTTTGCGACAACAACGATAGAAAAGGAATATAAAAGTAAGGAGTTGGCGACAACAAAGCTAGAAAAAGATTATTAAAGTAAGGATTTGGTGACAGCAAATTGTGAAAAGGAATATTAAAGTAAGGAGTTGATGGCAGGAAATTGGAAAAAGGAATATTAAAGTAAGGAGTTGGCGACAACAACGCTAGAAAATGAATATTAAAGTAATGAGTTGGCGACAACAACGCTAGAATAGGAATATTAAAGTAAGGAGTTGGCGACAACAACGCTAGAAAAGGAATATTAAAGGTAGGAAATGGCGACAACAACGCTAGAAAAGGAATACTAAAGTAAGGAGTTGGCTGCAAGAACGCTACAAAAGGAATAGTAATGTAAGGAGTTAGCGACAACAATTATGAAAAAGGAATATTAAAGTAAGGAATTGGTGGCAATAATTCTAGAAAAACAATATTAATGTAAGGAATTGGGGCAACAATTCTATAAAAGCAATATTAAAGTAAGAAATTTGTGGCAACAGTGCTAGAAAAGAAATATTAAAGTAAGAAATTGGTGGCAACAATTCTAGAAAAGAAATATTAAAGTAAGGAATTGGTGGCAACAACGCTAGAAAAAAAAATATTAAAGTAAGGATTTGGTGACAGCAAATTGTGAAAAGGAATGTTAAAGTAAGGAGTTGATGGCAGCAAATTGGAAAAAGGAATATTAAAGTAAGGTGTTGGCGACAACAACGCTAGAAAAGGAATATTAAAGTAATGAGTTGGCGACAACAACGCTAGAATAGGAATATTAAAGTAAGGAGTTGGTGGCAGCAAATTGGGTAAATGAATATTAAAGTAAGGAGTTGGCGACAACAACGCTAGAAAAGGAATATTAAAGTAAGGAGTTGGTGCCAGCAAATTGGGAAAAGGAATATTAAAGTTAGGAGTTGGCGACAACAAGGCTAAAAAAGGAATATTATAGTAAGGAGTTGGCGACAACAACGCTAGAAATGGAATAGTAATGTAAGGAGTTAGCGACAACAATTAAGAAAAAGGAATGTTAAAGTAAGGAATTGGTGGCAGCAATTCTAGAAAAGAAATATTAATGTAAGAAATTGGAGGCAACAAGTCTATAAAAGCAATAGTAAAGTAAGAAATTTGTGGCAACAATGCTAGAAAAAAATATTAAAGTAAGGAACTAGTTGGCAACAACGCTAGAAAAAGAATATTAAAGTAAGGATTTGGTAACAGCAAATTGTGAAAAGGAATATTAAAGTAAGGAGTTGATTGCAGCAAATTGGGAAAAGGAATATTAAAATAAGGAATTGGCGACAACAACGCTAGGAAACGAATATTAAAGTAAGAAGTTGGCGACAAGAACGGTAGAATATGAATATTAAAGTAAAGAGTTGGCGACAACCACGATAGAAAAGGAATATTAAAGTAAGGAGTTGGTGGCAGAAAATTGGGAAAAGTTTTATTAAGGTAAGGAGTTGGCGACATCAACGCTAGAAAAGGAATATTAAAGTAAGTAATAGTGCCAGCAAATAGGGAAAAGGAATATTAAAGTAAGGAGTTGGCGACAACAACGTTAGTAAAGGAATATTAAAGTAAGGAGTTGGCGACAACAACGCTAGAAATGGAATATTAAAGTAAGGAGTTGGCGACAATAACGCTCGAAAAGGAATATTAAAGTAAGGAGTTAGCGACAACAACTCTAAGAAAGAAATATTAAAGTAAGGAGTTGGCGACAAGAACGCTAGAAAAGGAATAGTAAAATAAGGAGTTAGCGACAATAATTATGAAAAAGGAATATTAAAGTAAAGAATTGGTGGTAACAATTCTAGAAAAGAAATATTAAAGTAAGGAATTGGTGGCAACAAGTCTATAAAAGCAATAGTAAAGTAAGAAATTTGTGGCAACAATGCTAGAAAAGAAATATTAAAGTAAGGAATTGGTGGCAAAAATTCTAGAAAAGAAATATTAAAGTAAGGAATTGGTGGCAACAACGCTAGAAAAGGAATATTAAAGTAAGGAATTGGCGACAACAACGCTACAAAAGGAATATTAAAGTATGGAGTTGGCGACAACAACGCTAGAAAGGGAATATTAAAGTAAGGAGTTGGCGACAACAACGTTAGAAAAGGAATATTAAAGTAAAAAGTTGGCGACAACAACGCTACAAAAGGAATAGTAATGTAAGGAGTTAGCGACAACAATTATGAAAAAGGAATTTTAAAGTAAGGAATTGGTGGCAACAATTCTATAAAAGCAGTATTAAAGTAAGAAATTTGTGGCAACAAGGCTAGAAAAGAAATATTAAAGTAAGAAATTGGTGGCAACAATTCTAGAAAAGAAAAACTAAAGCAAGGATTTGGTGGCAACAATGCTAGAAAAAGAATATTAAAGTAAGGATTTGGTGACAGCAAAGTGTGAAAAGGAATATTAAAGTAAGGAGTTGATGGCAGGAAATTGGAAAAAGGAATATTAAAGTAAGGAGTTGGCGACAACAACGCTAGAAAATGAATATTAAAGTAATGAGTTGGCGACAGCAACGCTAGAATAGGAATATTAAAGTAAGGAGTTGGCGAGAACAACGCTAGAAAAGGAATATTAAAGTAAGGAGTTGGCTACAAGAACGCTACATAAGGAATAGTAATGTAAGGAGTTAGCGACAACAATTATGAAAAGGGAATATTAAAGTAAGGAATTGGTGGCAATAATTCTAGAAAAACAATATTAATGTAAGGAATTGGGGCAACAATTCTATAAAAGCAATATTAAAGTAAGAAATTTGTGGCAACAGTGCTAGAAAAGAAATATTAAAGTAAGAAATTGGTGGCAACAATTCTAGAAAAGAAATATGAAAGTAATGAGTTGGCGACAACAACGGTAGAATAGGAATATTAAAGTAAGGAGTTGGCGACAACAACGATAGAAAAGGAATATTAAAGTAAGGAGATGGTGGCAGCAAATTGGGAAAAGGATTATTAAAGTAAGGAGTTGGCGATAACAACGCTAGAAAAGGAATATTAAAGTAAGGAGTTGGTGGCAGCAACGCAATAAAAGGAATATTAAATTAAGGAATTGGCGACAACATCGATAGAAAAGGAATATTAAAGTAAGGAGTTGGCGACAACAACGATAGAAAAGGAATATTAAAGTAAGGAGTTGGTGACCACAACGCTACAAAAGGAATAGTAATGTAAGGAGTTAGCGACAAGAATTAGGAAAAAGGAATATTAAAGTGAGGAATTGGTGGCAACTATTATAGAAAAGAAATATTAATGTAAGAAATTGGTGGCAACAAGTCTATAAAAGCAATAGTAAAGTAAGAAATATGTGGCAACAATGATAGAAAAGAAATATTAAAGGAAGAAATTGGTGGCAACAATTCTAGAAAAGAAATATTAAAGTAAGGAATTGGTGGCAACAACTCTAGAAAGGGAATATTAAAGTAAGGAGTTGGCGACAACAACGCTAGAAAGGGAATATTAAAGTAAGGAGTTGGCGACAACAACGTTAGAAAAGGAATATTAAAGTAAAAGTTGGCGACAACAACGCTACAAAAGGAATAGTAATGTAAGGAGTTAGCGACAACAATTATGAAAAAGGAATTTTAAAGTAAGGAATTGGTGGCAACAATTCTATAAAAGCAGTATTAAAGTAAGAAATTTGTGGCAACAAGGCTAGAAAAGAAATATTAAAGTAAGAAATTGGTGGCAACAATTCTAGAAAAGAAAAACTAAAGCAAGGATTTGGTGGCAACAATGCTAGAAAAAGAATATTAAAGTAAGGATTTGGTGACAGCAAAGTGTGAAAAGGAATATTAAAGTAAGGAGTTGATGGCAGGAAATTGGAAAAAGGAATATTAAAGTAAGGAGTTGGCGACAACAACGCTAGAAAATGAATATTAAAGTAATGAGTTGGCGACAGCAACGCTAGAATAGGAATATTAAAGTAAGGAGTTGGCGACAACAACGATAGAAAAGGAATATTAAAGTAAGGAGATGGTGGCAGCAAATTGGGAAAGGATTATTAAAGTAAGGAGTTGGCGATAACAACGCTAGAAAAGGAATATTAAAGTAAGGAGTTGGTGGCAGCAACGCAATAAAAGGAATATTAAATTAAGGAATTGGCGACAACATCGATAGAAAAGGAATATTAAAGTAAGGAGTTGGCGACAACAACGATAGAAAAGGAATATTAAAGTAAGGAGTTGGTGACCACAACGCTACAAAAGGAATAGTAATGTAAGGAGTTAGCGACAAGAATTAGGAAAAAGGAATATTAAAGTGAGGAATTGGTGGCAACTATTCTAGAAAAGAAATATTAATGTAAGAAATTGGTGGCAACAAGTCTATAAAAGCAATAGTAAAGTAAGAAATATGTGGCAACAATGATAGAAAAGAAATATTAAAGTAAGGAATTGGTGGCAACAACGCTAGAAAAAGAATATAAAAGTAAAGATTTGGTGACAGCAAATTGTGAAAAGGAATATTAAAGTAAGGAGTTGATTGCAGCAAATTGGGAAATGGAATATTAAAGTACGGAATTGGCGACAACAACGATAGAAAACAAATATGAAAGTAATGAGTTGGCGACAACAACGGTAGAATAGGAATATTAAAGTAAGGAGTTGGCGACAACAACGATAGAAAATGAATATTAAAGTAAGGAGATGGTGGCAGCAAATTGGGAAAAGGATTATTAAAGTAAGGAGTTGGCGATAACAACGCTAGAAAAGGAATATTAAAGTAAGGAGTTGGTGGCAGAAATTGGAAAAAGGAATATTAAAGTAAGGAGTTGGCGACAACAACGCTAGAAAATGAATATTAAAGTAATGAGTTGGCGACAACAACGCTAGAATAGGAATATTAAAGTAAGGAGTTGGCGAGAACAACGCTAGAAAAGGAATATTAAAGTAGGAGTTGGCGACAACAACGCTAGAATAGGAATATTAAAGTAAGGAGTTGGCGACAACAACGCTAGAAAAGGAATATTAAAGGTAGGAAATGGCGACAACAACGCTAGAAAAGGAATACTAAAGTAAGGAGTTGGCTGCAAGAACGCTACAAAAGGAATAGTAATGTAAGGAGTTAGCGACAACAATTATGAAAAAGGAATATTAAAGTAAGGAATTGGTGGCAATAATTCTAGAAAAACAATATTAATGTAAGGAATTGGGGCAACAATTCTATAAAAGCAATATTAAAGTAAGAAATTTGTGGCAACAGTGCTAGAAAAGAAATATTAAAGTAAGAAATTGGTGGCAACAATTCTAGAAAAGAAATATTAAAGTAAGGAATTGGTGGCAACAACGCTAGAAAAAAAAATATTAAAGTAAGGATTTGGTGACAGCAAATTGTGAAAAGGAATGTTAAAGTAAGGAGTTGATGGCAGCAAATTGGAAAAAGGAATATTAAAGGAAGGTGTTGGCGACAACAACGCTAGAAAAGGAATATTAAAGTAATGAGTTGGCGACAACAACGCTAGAATAGGAATATTAAAGTAAGGAGTTGGTGGCAGCAAATTGGGTAAATGAATATTAAAGTAAGGAGTTGGCGACAACAACGCTAGAAAAGGAATATTAAAGTAAGGAGTTGGTGCCAGCAAATTGGGAAAAGGAATATTAAAGTTAGGAGTTGGCGACAACAAGGCTAAAAAAGGAATATTATAGTAAGGAGTTGGCGACAACAACGCTAGAAATGGAATAGTAATGTAAGGAGTTAGCGACAACAATTAAGAAAAAGGAATGTTAAAGTAAGGAATTGGTGGCAGCAATTCTAGAAAAGAAATATTAATGTAAGAAATTGGAGGCAACAAGTCTATAAAAGCAATAGTAAAGTAAGAAATTTGTGGCAACAATGCTAGAAAAAAATATTAAAGTAAGGAACTAGTTGGCAACAACGCTAGAAAAAGAATATTAAAGTAAGGATTTGGTAACAGCAAATTGTGAAAAGGAATATTAAAGTAAGGAGTTGATTGCAGCAAATTGGGAAAAGGAATATTAAAATAAGGAATTGGCGACAACAACGCTAGGAAACGAATATTAAAGTAAGGAGTTGGCGACAAGAACGGTAGAATATGAATATTAAAGTAAAGAGTTGGCGACAACCACGATAGAAAAGGAATATTAAAGTAAGGAGTTGGTGGCAGAAAATTGGGAAAAGTTTTATTAAAGTAAGGAGTTGGCGACATCAACGCTAGAAAAGGAATATTAAAGTAAGTAATAGTGCCAGCAAATAGGGAAAAGGAATATTAAAGTAAGGAGTTGGCGACAACAACGTTAGTAAAGGAATATTAAAGTAAGGAGTTGGCGACAACAACGCTAGAAATGGAATATTAAAGTAAGGAGTTGGCGACAATAACGCTCGAAAAGGAATATTAAAGTAAGGAGTTAGCGACAACAACTCTAAGAAAGAAATATTAAAGTAAGGAGTTGGCGACAATAACGCTCGAAAAGGAATATTAAAGTAAGGAGTTAGCGACAACAACTCTAAGAAAGAAATATTAAAGTAAGGAGTTGGCGACAAGAACGCTAGAAAAGGAATAGTAAAATAAGGAGTTAGCGACAATAATTATGAAAAAGGAATATTAAAGTAAAGAATTGGTGGTAACAATTCTAGAAAAGAAATATTAAAGTAAGGAATTGGTGGCAACAAGTCTATAAAAGCAATAGTAAAGTAAGAAATTTGTGGCAACAATGCTAGAAAAGAAATATTAAAGTAAGGAATTGGTGGCAAAAATTCTAGAAAAGAAATATTAAAGTAAGGAATTGGTGGCAACAACGCTAGAAAAGGAATATTAAAGTAAGGAATTGGCGACAACAACGCTACAAAAGGAATATTAAAGTATGGAGTTGGCGACAACAACGCTAGAAAGGGAATATTAAAGTAAGGAGTTGGCGACAACAACGTTAGAAAAGGAATATTAAAGTAAAAAGTTGGCGACAACAACGCTACAAAAGGAATAGTAATGTAAGGAGTTAGCGACAACAATTATGAAAAAGGAATTTTAAAGTAAGGAATTGGTGGCAACAATTCTATAAAAGCAGTATTAAAGTAAGAAATTTGTGGCAACAAGGCTAGAAAAGAAATATTAAAGTAAGAAATTGGTGGCAACAATTCTAGAAAAGAAAAACTAAAGCAAGGATTTGGTGGCAACAATGCTAGAAAAAGAATATTAAAGTAAGGATTTGGTGACAGCAAAGTGTGAAAAGGAATATTAAAGTAAGGAGTTGATGGCAGGAAATTGGAAAAAGGAATATTAAAGTAAGGAGTTGGCGACAACAACGCTAGAAAATGAATATTAAAGTAATGAGTTGGCGACAGCAACGCTAGAATAGGAATATTAAAGTAAGGAGTTGGCGAGAACAACGCTAGAAAAGGAATATTAAAGTAAGGAGTTGGCTACAAGAACGCTACAAAAGGAATAGTAATGTAAGGAGTTAGCGACAACAATTATGAAAAGGGAATATTAAAGTAAGGAATTGGTGGCAATAATTCTAGAAAAACAATATTAATGTAAGGAATTGGGGCAACAATTCTATAAAAGCAATATTAAAGTAAGAAATTTGTGGCAACAGTGCTAGAAAAGAAATATTAAAGTAAGAAATTGGTGGCAACAATTCTAGAAAAGAAATATGAAAGTAATGAGTTGGCGACAACAACGGTAGAATAGGAATATTAAAGTAAGGAGTTGGCGACAACAACGATAGAAAAGGAATATTAAAGTAAGGAGATGGTGGCAGCAAATTGGGAAAAGGATTATTAAAGTAAGGAGTTGGCGATAACAACGCTAGAAAAGGAATATTAAAGTAAGGAGTTGGTGGCAGCAACGCAATAAAAGGAATATTAAATTAAGGAATTGGCGACAACATCGATAGAAAAGGAATATTAAAGTAAGGAGTTGGCGACAACAACGATAGAAAAGGAATATTAAAGTAAGGAGTTGGTGACCACAACGCTACAAAAGGAATAGTAATGTAAGGAGTTAGCGACAAGAATTAGGAAAAAGGAATATTAAAGTGAGGAATTGGTGGCAACTATTATAGAAAAGAAATATTAATGTAAGAAATTGGTGGCAACAAGTCTATAAAAGCAATAGTAAAGTAAGAAATATGTGGCAACAATGATAGAAAAGAAATATTAAAGTAAGAAATTGGTGGCAACAATTCTAGAAAAGAAATATTAAAGTAAGGAATTGGTGGCAACAACTCTAGAAAAAGAATATCAAAGTAAAGATTTGGTGACAGCAAATTGTGAAAAGGAATATTAAAGTAAGGAGTTGGCGACAACAACGCTAGAAAGGGAATATTAAAGTAAGGAGTTGGCGACAACAACGTTAGAAAAGGAATATTAAAGTAAAAAGTTGGCGACAACAACGCTACAAAAGGAATAGTAATGTAAGGAGTTAGCGACAACAATTATGAAAAAGGAATTTTAAAGTAAGGAATTGGTGGCAACAATTCTATAAAAGCAGTATTAAAGTAAGAAATTTGTGGCAACAAGGCTAGAAAAGAAATATTAAAGTAAGAAATTGGTGGCAACAATTCTAGAAAAGAAAAACTAAAGCAAGGATTTGGTGGCAACAATGCTAGAAAAAGAATATTAAAGTAAGGATTTGGTGACAGCAAAGTGTGAAAAGGAATATTAAAGTAAGGAGTTGATGGCAGGAAATTGGAAAAAGGAATATTAAAGTAAGGAGTTGGCGACAACAACGCTAGAAAATGAATATTAAAGTAATGAGTTGGCGACAGCAACGCTAGAATAGGAATATTAAAGTAAGGAGTTGGCGACAACAACGATAGAAAAGGAATATTAAAGTAAGGAGATGGTGGCAGCAAATTGGGAAAAGGATTATTAAAGTAAGGAGTTGGCGATAACAACGCTAGAAAAGGAATATTAAAGTAAGGAGTTGGTGGCAGCAACGCAATAAAAGGAATATTAAATTAAGGAATTGGCGACAACATCGATAGAAAAGGAATATTAAAGTAAGGAGTTGGCGACAACAACGATAGAAAAGGAATATTAAAGTAAGGAGTTGGTGACCACAACGCTACAAAAGGAATAGTAATGTAAGGAGTTAGCGACAAGAATTAGGAAAAAGGAATATTAAAGTGAGGAATTGGTGGCAACTATTCTAGAAAAGAAATATTAATGTAAGAAATTGGTGGCAACAAGTCTATAAAAGCAATAGTAAAGTAAGAAATATGTGGCAACAATGATAGAAAAGAAATATTAAAGTAAGAAATTGGTGGCAACAATTCTAGAAAAGAAATATTAAAGTAAGGAATTGGTGGCAACAACGCTAGAAAAAGAATATCAAAGTAAAGATTTGGTGACAGCAAATTGTGAAAAGGAATATTAAAGTAAGGAGTTGATTGCAGCAAATTGGGAAATGGAATATTAAAGTACGGAATTGGCGACAACAACGATAGAAAACAAATATGAAAGTAATGAGTTGGCGACAACAACGGTAGAATAGGAATATTAAAGTAAGGAGTTGGCGACAACAACGATAGAAAATGAATATTAAAGTAAGGAGATGGTGGCAGCAAATTGGGAAAAGGATTATTAAAGTAAGGAGTTGGCGATAACAACGCTAGAAAAGGAATATTAAAGTAAGGAGTTGGTGGCAGCAAATTGGGAAAAGGAATATTAAACTAAGGAGTTTGCGACAACAACGATAGAAAAGGAATATAAAGTAAGGAGTTGGCGACAACAAAGCTAGAAAAAGATTATTAAAGTAAGGATTTGGCGACAGCAAATTGTGAAAAGGAATATTAAAGGTAGGAAATGGCGACAACAACGCTAGAAAAGGAATACTAAAGTAAGGAGTTGGCTGCAAGAACGCTACAAAAGGAATAGTAATGTAAGGAGTTAGCGACAACAATTATGAAAAAGGAATATTAAAGTAAGGAATTGGTGGCATTAATTCTAGAAAAACAATATTAATGTAAGGAATTGGGGCAACAATTCTATAAAAGCAATATTAAAGTAAGAAATTTGTGGCAACAGTGCTAGAAAAGAAATATTAAAGTAAGAAATTGGTGGCAGCAATTCTAGAAAAGAAATATTAAAGTAAGGAATTGGTGGCAACAACGCTAGAAAAAAAAATATTAAAGTAAGGATTTGGTGACAGCAAATTGTGAAAAGGAATGTTAAAGTAAGGAGTTGATGGCAGCAAATTGGAAAAAGGAATATTAAAGTAAGGTGTTGGCGACAACAACGCTAGAAAAGGAATATTAAAGTAATGAGTTGGCGACAACAACGCTAGAATAGGAATATTAAAGTAAGGAGTTGGTGGCAGCAAATTGGGTAAATGAATATTAAAGTAAGGAGTTGGCGACAACAACGCTAGAAAAGGAATATTAAAGTAAGGAGTTGGTGCCAGCAAATTGGGAAAAGGAATATTAAAGTTAGGAGTTGGCGACAACAAGGCTAAAAAAGGAATATTATAGTAAGGAGTTGGCGACAACAACGCTAGAAATGGAATAGTAATGTAAGGAGTTAGCGACAACAATTAAGAAAAAGGAATGTTAAAGTAAGGAATTGGTGGCAGCAATTCTAGAAAAGAAATATTAATGTAAGAAATTGGAGGCAACAAGTCTATAAAAGCAATAGTAAAGTAAGAAATTTGTGGCAACAATGCTAGAAAAAAATATTAAAGTAAGGAACTAGTTGGCAACAACGCTAGAAAAAGAATATTAAAGTAAGGATTTGGTAACAGCAAATTGTGAAAAGGAATATTAAAGTAAGGAGTTGATTGCAGCAAATTGGGAAAAGGAATATTAAAATAAGGAATTGGCGACAACAACGCTAGGAAACGAATATTAAAGTAAGGAGTTGGCGACAAGAACGGTAGAATATGAATATTAAAGTAAAGAGTTGGCGACAACCACGATAGAAAAGGAATATTAAAGTAAGGAGTTGGTGGCAGAAAATTGGGAAAAGTTTTATTAAAGTAAGGAGTTGGCGACATCAACGCTAGAAAAGGAATATTAAAGTAAGTAATAGTGCCAGCAAATAGGGAAAAGGAATATTAAAGTAAGGAGTTGGCGACAACAACGTTAGTAAAGGAATATTAAAGTAAGGAGTTGGCGACAACAACGCTAGAAATGGAATATTAAAGTAAGGAGTTGGCGACAATAACGCTCGAAAAGGAATATTAAAGTAAGGAGTTAGCGACAACAACTCTAAGAAAGAAATATTAAAGTAAGGAGTTGGCGACAAGAACGCTAGAAAAGGAATAGTAAAATAAGGAGTTAGCGACAATAATTATGAAAAAGGAATATTAAAGTAAAGAATTGGTGGTAACAATTCTAGAAAAGAAATATTAAAGTAAGGAATTGGTGGCAACAAGTCTATAAAAGCAATAGTAAAGTAAGAAATTTGTGGCAACAATGCTAGAAAAGAAATATTAAAGTAAGGAATTGGTGGCAAAAATTCTAGAAAAGAAATATTAAAGTAAGGAATTGGTGGCAACAACGCTAGAAAAGGAATATTAAAGTAAGGAATTGGCGACAACAACGCTACAAAAGGAATATTAAAGTATGGAGTTGGCGACAACAACGCTAGAAAGGGAATATTAAAGTAAGGAGTTGGCGACAACAACGTTAGAAAAGGAATATTAAAGTAAAAAGTTGGCGACAACAACGCTACAAAAGGAATAGTAATGTAAGGAGTTAGCGACAACAATTATGAAAAAGGAATTTTAAAGTATGGAATTGGTGGCAACAAGTCTATAAAAGCAATATTAAAGTAAGAAATTTGTGGCAACAAGGCTAGAAAAGAAATATTAAAGTAAGAAATTGGTGGCAACAATTCTAGAAAAGAAAAACTAAAGCAAGGATTTGGTGGCAACAATGCTAGAAAAAGAATATTAAAGTAAGGATTTGGTGACAGCAAAGTGTGAAAAGGAATATTAAAGTAAGGAGTTGATGGCAGGAAATTGGAAAAAGGAATATTAAAGTAAGGAGTTGGCGACAACAACGCTAGAAAATGAATATTAAAGTAATGAGTTGGCGACAGCAACGCTAGAATAGGAATATTAAAGTAAGGAGTTGGCGAGAACAACGCTAGAAAAGGAATATTAAAGTAAGGAGTTGGCTACAAGAACGCTACAAAAGGAATAGTAATGTAAGGAGTTAGCGACAACAATTATGAAAAGGGAATATTAAAGTAAGGAATTGGTGGCAATAATTCTAGAAAAACAATATTAATGTAAGGAATTGGGGCAACAATTCTATAAAAGCAATATTAAAGTAAGAAATTTGTGGCAACAGTGCTAGAAAAGAAATATTAAAGTAAGAAATTGGTGGCAACAATTCTAGAAAAGAAATATGAAAGTAATGAGTTGGCGACAACAACGGTAGAATAGGAATATTAAAGTAAGGAGTTGGCGACAACAACGATAGAAAAGGAATATTAAAGTAAGGAGATGGTGGCAGCAAATTGGGAAAAGGATTATTAAAGTAAGGAGTTGGCGATAACAACGCTAGAAAAGGAATATTAAAGTAAGGAGTTGGTGGCAGCAACGCAATAAAAGGAATATTAAATTAAGGAATTGGCGACAACATCGATAGAAAAGGAATATTAAAGTAAGGAGTTGGCGACAACAACGATAGAAAAGGAATATTAAAGTAAGGAGTTGGTGACCACAACGCTACAAAAGGAATAGTAATGTAAGGAGTTAGCGACAAGAATTAGGAAAAAGGAATATTAAAGTGAGGAATTGGTGGCAACTATTATAGAAAAGAAATATTAATGTAAGAAATTGGTGGCAACAAGTCTATAAAAGCAATAGTAAAGTAAGAAATATGTGGCAACAATGATAGAAAAGAAATATTAAAGTAAGAAATTGGTGGCAACAATTCTAGAAAAGAAAAATTAAAGTAAGGAATTGGTGGCAACAACTCTAGAAAAAGAATATCAAAGTAAAGATTTGGTGACAGCAAATTGTGAAAAGGAATATTAAAGTAAGGAGTTGATTGCAGCAAATTGGGAAATGGAATATTAAAGTACGGAATTGGCGACAACAACGCTAGAAAACAAATATGAAAGTAATGAGTTGGCGACAACAACGGTAGAATAGGAATATTAAAGTAAGGAGTTGGCGACAACAACGATAGAAAAGGAATATTAAAGTAAGGAGATGGTGGCAGCAAATTGGGAAAAGGAATATTAAACTAAGGAGTTTGCGACAACAACGATAGAAAAGGAATATAAAGTAAGGAGTTGGCGACAACAAAGCTAGAAAAAGATTATTAAAGTAAGGATTTGGTGACAGCAAATTGTGAAAAGGAATATTAAAGTAAGGAGTTGATGGCAGGAAATTGGAAAAAGGAATATTAAAGTAAGGAGTTGGCGACAACAACGCTAGAAAATGAATATTAATGTAATGAGTTGGCGACAACAACGCTAGAATAGGAATATTAAAGTAAGGAGTTGGCGAGAACAACGCTAGAAAAGTAATATTAAAGGTAGGAGTTGGCGACAACAACGCTAGAAAAGGAATACTAAAGTAAGGAGTTGGCTGCAAGAACGCTACAAAAGGAATAGTAATGTAAGGAGTTAGCGACAACAATTATGAAAAAGGAATATTAAAGTAAGGAATTGGTGGCAATAATTCTAGAAAAACAATATTAATGTAAGGAATTGGGGCAACAATTCTATAAAAGCAATATTAAAGTAAGAAATTTGTGGCAACAGTGCTAGAAAAGAAATATTAAAGTAAGAAATTGGTGGCAACAATTCTAGAAAAGAAATATTAAAGTAAGGAATTGGTGGCAACAAGTCTATAAAAGCAATAGTAAAGTAAGAAATTTGTGGCAACAATGCTAGAAAAGGAATATTAAAGTAAGGAATTGGCGACAACAACGCTAGAAAAGGAATATTAAAGTATGGAGTTGGCGACAACAACGCTAGAAAGGGAATATTAAAGTAAGGAGTTGGCGACAACAACGTTAGAAAAGGAATATTAAAGTAAAAAGTTGGCGACAACAACGCTACAAAAGGAATAGTAATGTAAGGAGTTAGCGACAACAATTATGAAAAAGGAATTTTAAAGTAAAGAATTGGTGGCAACAATTCTATAAAAGCAGTATTAAAGTAAGAAATTTGTGGCAACAAAGCTAGAAAAGAAATATTAAAGTAAGAAATTGGTGGCAACAATTCTAGAAAAGAAAAACTAAAGCAAGGATTTGGTGGCAACAATGCTAGAAAAAGAATATTAAAGTAAGGATTTGGTGACAGCAAAGTGTGAAAAGGAATATTAAAGTAAGGAGTTGATGGCAGGAAATTGGAAAAAGGAATATTAAAGTAAGGAGTTGGCGACAACAACGCTAGAAAATGAATATTAAAGTAATGAGTTGGCGACAACAACGCTAGAATAGGAAGATTAAAGTATGGAGTTGGCGACAACAACGCTAGAAAGGGAATATTAAAGTAAGGAGTTGGCGACAACAACGTTAGAAAAGGAATATTAAAGTAAAAAGTTGGCGACAACAAGCTACAAAAGGAATAGTAATGTAAGGAGTTAGCGACAACAATTATGAAAAAGGAATTTTAAAGTATGGAATTGGTGGCAACAAGTCTATAAAAGCAATATTAAAGTAAGAAATTTGTGGCAACAAGGCTAGAAAAGAAATATTAAAGTAAGAAATTGGTGGCAACAATTCTAGAAAAGAAAAACTAAAGCAAGGATTTGGTGGCAACAATGCTAGAAAAAGAATATTAAAGTAAGGATTTGGTGACAGCAAAGTGTGAAAAGGAATATTAAAGTAAGGAGTTGATGGCAGGAAATTGGAAAAAGGAATATTAAAGTAAGGAGTTGGCGACAACAACGCTAGAAAATGAATATTAAAGTAATGAGTTGGCGACAGCAACGCTAGAATAGGAATATTAAAGTAAGGAGTTGGCGAGAACAACGCTAGAAAAGGAATATTAAAGTAAGGAGTTGGCTACAAGAACGCTACAAAAGGAATAGTAATGTAAGGAGTTAGCGACAACAATTATGAAAAGGGAATATTAAAGTAAGGAATTGGTGGCAATAATTCTAGAAAAACAATATTAATGTAAGGAATTGGGGCAACAATTCTATAAAAGCAATATTAAAGTAAGAAATTTGTGGCAACAGTGCTAGAAAAGAAATATTAAAGTAAGAAATTGGTGGCAACAATTCTAGAAAAGAAATATGAAAGTAATGAGTTGGCGACAACAACGGTAGAATAGGAATATTAAAGTAAGGAGTTGGCGACAACAACGATAGAAAAGGAATATTAAAGTAAGGAGATGGTGGCAGCAAATTGGGAAAAGGATTATTAAAGTAAGGAGTTGGCGATAACAACGCTAGAAAAGGAATATTAAAGTAAGGAGTTGGTGGCAGCAACGCAATAAAAGGAATATTAAATTAAGGAATTGGCGACAACATCGATAGAAAAGGAATATTAAAGTAAGGAGTTGGCGACAACAACGATAGAAAAGGAATATTAAAGTAAGGAGTTGGTGACCACAACGCTACAAAAGGAATAGTAATGTAAGGAGTTAGCGACAAGAATTAGGAAAAAGGAATATTAAAGTGAGGAATTGGTGGCAACTATTATAGAAAAGAAATATTAATGTAAGAAATTGGTGGCAACAAGTCTATAAAAGCAATAGTAAAGTAAGAAATATGTGGCAACAATGATAGAAAAGAAATATTAAAGTAAGAAATTGGTGGCAACAATTCTAGAAAAGAAAATTAAAGTAAGGAATTGGTGGCAACAACTCTAGAAAAAGAATATCAAAGTAAAGATTTGGTGACAGCAAATTGTGAAAAGGAATATTAAAGTAAGGAGTTGATTGCAGCAAATTGGGAAATGGAATATTAAAGTACGGAATTGGCGACAACAACGCTAGAAAACAAATATGAAAGTAATGAGTTGGCGACAACAACGGTAGAATAGGAATATTAAAGTAAGGAGTTGGCGACAACAACGATAGAAAAGGAATATTAAAGTAAGGAGATGGTGGCAGCAAATTGGGAAAAGGAATATTAAACTAAGGAGTTTGCGACAACAACGATAGAAAAGGAATATAAAAGTAAGGAGTTGGCGACAACAAAGCTAGAAAAAGATTATTAAAGTAAGGATTTGGTGACAGCAAATTGTGAAAAGGAATATTAAAGTAAGGAGTTGATGGCAGGAAATTGGAAAAAGGAATATTAAAGTAAGGAGTTGGCGACAACAACGCTAGAAAATGAATATTAATGTAATGAGTTGGCGACAACAACGCTAGAATAGGAATATTAAAGTAAGGAGTTGGCGAGAACAACGCTAGAAAAGTAATATTAAAGGTAGGAGTTGGCGACAACAACGCTAGAAAAGGAATACTAAAGTAAGGAGTTGGCTGCAAGAACGCTACAAAAGGAATAGTAATGTAAGGAGTTAGCGACAACAATTATGAAAAAGGAATATTAAAGTAAGGAATTGGTGGCAATAATTCTAGAAAAACAATATTAATGTAAGGAATTGGGGCAACAATTCTATAAAAGCAATATTAAAGTAAGAAATTTGTGGCAACAGTGCTAGAAAAGAAATATTAAAGTAAGAAATTGGTGGCAACAATTCTAGAAAAGAAATATTAAAGTAAGGAATTGGTGGCAACAAGTCTATAAAAGCAATAGTAAAGTAAGAAATTTGTGGCAACAATGCTAGAAAAGGAATATTAAAGTAAGGAATTGGCGACAACAACGCTAGAAAAGGAATATTAAAGTATGGAGTTGGCGACAACAACGCTAGAAAGGGAATATTAAAGTAAGGAGTTGGCGACAACAACGTTAGAAAAGGAATATTAAAGTAAAAAGTTGGCGACAACAACGCTACAAAAGGAATAGTAATGTAAGGAGTTAGCGACAACAATTATGAAAAGGAATTTTAAAGTAAAGAATTGGTGGCAACAATTCTATAAAAGCAGTATTAAAGTAAGAAATTTGTGGCAACAAAGCTAGAAAAGAAATATTAAAGTAAGAAATTGGTGGCAACAATTCTAGAAAAGAAAAACTAAAGCAAGGATTTGGTGGCAACAATGCTAGAAAAAGAATATTAAAGTAAGGATTTGGTGACAGCAAAGTGTGAAAAGGAATATTAAAGTAAGGAGTTGATGGCAGGAAATTGGAAAAAGGAATATTAAAGTAAGGAGTTGGCGACAACAACGCTAGAAAATGAATATTAAAGTAATGAGTTGGCGACAACAACGCTAGAATAGGAAGATTAAAGTAAGGAGTTGGCGAGAACAACGCTAGAAAAGGAATATTAAAGTAAAGAGTTGGCTACAAGAACGCTACAAAAGGAATAGTAATGTAAGGAGTTAGCGACAACAATTATGAAAAGGGAATATTAAAGTAAGGAATTGGTGGCAATAATTCTAGAAAAACAATATTAATGTAAGGAATTGGGGCAACAATTCTATAAAAGCAATATTAAAGTAAGAAATTTGTGGCAACAGTGCTAGAAAAGAAATATTAAAGTAAGAAATTGGTGGCAACAATTCTAGAAAAGAAATATTAAAGTAAGGAATTGGTGGCAACAACGCTAGAAAAAAAATATTAAAGTAAGGATTTGGTGACAGCAAATTGTGAAAAGGAATGTTAAAGTAAGGAGTTGATGGCAGCAAATTGGAAAAAAGGAATATTAAAGTAAGGTGTTGGCGACAACAACGCTAGAAAAGGAATATTAAAGTAATGAGTTGGCGACAACAACGCTAGAACAGGAATATTAAAGTAAGGAGTTGGTGGCAGCAAATTGGGTAAATGAATATTAAAGTAAGGAGTTGGCGACAACAACGCTAGAAAAAGAATATTAAAGTAAGGAGTTGGTGCCAGCAAATTGGGAAAAGGAATATTAAAGTTAGGAGTTGGCGACAACAAGGCTAAAAAAGGAATATTATAGTAAGGAGTTGGCGACAACAACGCTAGAAATGGAATAGTAATGTAAGGAGTTAGCGACAACAATTAAGAAAAAGGAATGTTAAAGTAAGGAATTGGTGGCAGCAATTCTAGAAAAGAAATATTAATGTAAGAAATTGGAGGCAACAAGTCTATAAAAGCAATAGTAAAGTAAGAAATTTGTGGCAACAATGCTAGAAAAAAATATTAAAGTAAGGAACTAGTTGGCAACAACGCTAGAAAAAGAATATTAAAGTAAGGATTTGGTAACAGCAAATTGTGAAAAGGAATATTAAAGTAAGGAGTTGATTGCAGCAAATTGGGAAAAGGAATATTAAAATAAGGAGTTGGCGACAACAACGCTAGAAAAGGAATATTAAAGTAAAGAGTTGGCGACAACAACGCTTGAAAAGGAATATTAAAGTAAGGAGTTTGCGACAACAACGCTAGAAAATGAATATTAAAAGTAAGGAGTTGGCGACAACAACGCTAGCAAAGGAATATTAAAGTAAGGAGTTGGCGACAACAACGCTAGAAAAGGAATATTAAAGTAAGGAGTTGGCGACAACAACGCTAGAAAAGGAACATTAATGTAAGGAGTTGGCGACAACAACGCTAGAAAAGGAATATTAAAGTAAGGAGTTGGCGACAACAACGCTAGAAAAGGAATATTAAAGTAAGGAGTTGGCCACTTTAAACGCTAGAACAGTAATAGTAAAATAAGGAGTTAACGACAATAATTATGAAAAAGGAATATTAAAGTAAGGAATTGGTGGCAACAATGCCTGAAAAGGAATATTAGAGCAAGAAAATGGTGGCAACAAAGCTTGAAAAGTTATAAAAAAGTAAGGAAGTTGTGGTAACAATGCTAGAAAAGGAATATTAAAGTAAGAATTTGGCGGAAGCAAAAATGGAAAAGGAAAATTAAAGTAAGAACTTGGTGGCAGCAAAATATGAACAGTAATATTAAAGTAAGGAGTTGGCGACAACAACGCTAGAAAATGAATATTAAAGTAAGGAGTTGGCGGCAACAACGCAATAAAAGGAATATTAAATTAAGGAGTTGGCGACAACAACGATAGAAAAGGAATATTAAAGAAAGGAGTTGGCGACAACAACGATAGAAAAGGAATATTAAAGTAAGGAGTTAGCGACAAGAATTAGGAAAAAGGAATATTAAAGTACGGAATTGGCGAAAACAACGCTAGAAAACAAATATGAAAGTAATGAGTTGGCAACAACAACGGTAGAATAGGAATATTAAAGTAAGGAGTTGGTGGCAGCAAATTGGGAAAAGGAATATTAAACTAAGGAGTTGGCGACAACAACGATAGAAAAGGAATATAAAAGTAAGGAGTTGGCGACAACAACGCTAGAAAAGGAATACAAAATGTAAGGAGTTGGCGACAACAACGTTTTAAAAGGAATATTAAAGTAAGGAGTTGGCGACAATAACGTTAGTAAAGGAATATTAAAGTAAGGAGTTGGCGACAACAATGCTAGAAAAAGAATATTAAAGTAAGGATTTGGTGACAGCAAATTGTGAAAAGGAATATAAAGTAAGGAGTTGATATCAGCAAATTGGAAAAGGAATATTAAAGTAAGGAGTTGGCGACAACAACGCTAGAAAAGGAATATTAAAGTAATGAGTTGGCGACAACAACGTTGGAATAGGAATATTAATGTAAGGAGTTGGCGACAACAACGATAGAAAATAAATATTAATGTAAGGAGTTGATGGCAGCAAATTGGGAAAAGGAATATTAAAGGTAGGAGTTGGCGACAACAACACTACAAAAGGAATATTAAAGTAAGGAGTTGGTACCAGCAAATTGGGAAAAGGAATATTAAAGTAAGGATTTGGCGATAACAACGCTAGAAAACAAATATGAAAGTAATGAGTTGGCGACAACAACGGTAGAATAGGAATATTAAAGTAAGGAGTTGGCGACAACAACGATAGAAAAGGAATATTAAAGTAAGGAGATGGTGGCAGCAAATTGGGAAAAGGATTATTAAAGTAAGGAGTTGGCGATAACAACGCTAGAAAAGGAATATTAAAGTAAGGAGTTGGTGGCAGCAACGCAATAAAAGGAATATTAAATTAAGGAATTGGCGACAACAACGTTAGAAAAGGAATATTAAAGTAAGGAGTTGGCGACAACAACGATAGAAAAGGAATATTAAAGTAAGGAGTTGGTGACCACAACGCTACAAAAGGAATAGTAATGTAAGGAGTTAGCGACAAGAATTAGGAAAAAGGAATATTAAAGTGAGGAATTGGTGGCAACTATTCTAGAAAAAGAATATTAATGTAAGAAATTGGTGGCAACAAGTCTATAAAAGCAATATTAAAGTAAGAAATATGTGGCAACAATGATAGAAAAGAAATATTAAAGTAAGAAATTGGTGGCAACAATTCTAGAAAAGAAATATTAAAGTAAGGAATTGGTGGCAACAACGCTAGAAAAAGAATATCAAAGTAAAGATTTGGTGACAGCAAATTGTGAAAAGGAATATTAAAGTAAGGAGTTGATTGCAGCAAATTGGGAAATGGAATATTAAAGTACGGAATTGGCGACAACAACGCTAGAAAACAAATATGAAAGTAATGAGTTGGCGACAATAACGGTAGAATAGGAATATTAAAGTAAGGAGTTGGCGACAACAACGATAGAAAAGGAATATTAAAGTAAGGAGATGGTGGCAGCAAATTGGGAAAAGGATTATTAAAGTAAGGAGTTGGCGATAACAACGCTAGAAAAGGAATATTAAAGTAAGGAGTTGGTGGCAGCAAATTGGGAAAAGGAATATTAAACTAAGGAGTTTGCGACAACAACGATAGAAAAGGAATATAAAAGTAAGGAGTTGGCTACAACAAAGCTAGAAAAAGATTATTGAAGTAAGGATTTGGTGACAGCAAATTGTGAAAAGGAATATTAAAGTAAGGAGTTGGCGACAACAACGCTAGAAAAGGAATATTAAAGTAATGAGTTGGCGACAACAACGCTAGAACAAGAATATTAATGTAAGGAGTTGGCGACAACAACGATAGAAAATAAATATTAATGTAAGGAGTTGATGGAAGCAAATTGGGAAAAGGAATATTAAAGGTAGGAGTTGGCGACAACAACGCTACAAAAGAAATATTAAAGTAAGGAGTTGGTGCCAGCAAATTGGGAAAAGGAATATTAAAGTAAGGAGTTGGCGACAACAACGCTAGAAAAGGAATATTAAAGTAAGGAGTTGGCGACAACAATTATGAAAAAGGAATGTTAAACTGAGGAATTTTTGACAACAAATCTTGATAAGAAATATTAATGTAAGAAATTGGTGGCAACAACGCTATATAAAGAATATTAAAGTAAGGATTTGGTGACAGCAAATTGTGAAATAGAATATTAAAGTAAGGATTTGGCGACAACAACGCTCTAAAAATAATATTAAAGTAAGGAGTTGGCGACAAAAACGCTAGAAAAGGAATATTAATGTAAGGAGTTGGCGACAACAACGCTAGAAAAGGAATATTAAAGTAAGGAGTTGGCGACAACAACGCTAGAAAAGGAATATTAAAGTAAAGAGTTGGCGACAACAACGCTTGAAAAGTTTTATTAAAGTTAGGAGTTGGCGACAACAACGCTAGAAAATGAATATTAAAGTAAGGAGTTGGCGGCAACAACGCAATAAAAGGAAAATTAAATTAAGGAGTTGGCGACAACAACGATAGAAAAGAAATATTAAAGAAAGGAGTTGGCGACAACAACGATAGAAAAGGAATATTAAAGTAAGGAGTTAGCGACAAGAATTAGAAAAAGGAATATTAAAGTACGGAATTGGCGAAAACAACGCTAGAAAACAAATATGAAAGTAATGAGTTGGCAACAACAACGGTAGAATAGGAATATTAAAGTAAGGAGTTGGTGGCAGCAAATTGGGAAAAGGAATATTAAACTAAGGAGTTGGCGACAACAACGATAGAAAAGGAATATAAAAGTAAGGAGTTGGCGACAACAACGCTAGAAAAGGAATACAAAATGTAAGGAGTTGGCGACAACAACGTTTTAAAAGGAATATTAAAGTAAGGAGTTGGCGACAATAACGTTAGTAAAGGAATATTAAAGTAAGGAGTTGGCGACAACAAAGCTAGAAAAAGAATATTAAAGTAAGGATTTGGTGACAGCAAATTGTGAAAAGGAATATTAAAGTAAGGATTTGGTGACAGCAAATTGTGAAAAGGAATATTAAAGTAAGGAGTTGGCGACAACAACGCTAGAAAAGGAATATTAAAGTAATGTATGGCGACAACAACGCTGGAACAGGAATATTAATGTAAGGAGTTGGCGACAACAACGATAGAAAATAAATATTAATGTAAGGAGTTGATGGCAGCAAATTGGGAAAAGGAATATTAAAGGTAGGAGTTGGCGACAACAACACTACAAAAGGAATATTAAAGTAAGGAGTTGGTACCAGCAAATTGGGAAAAGGAATATTAAAGTAAGGAGTTGGCGACAACAACGCTAGAAAATGAATATTAAAGTAAGGAATTGGCGACAACAACGCTAGAATAGGAATATTAAAGTAAGGAGTTGGCGAGAACAACGCTAGAAAAGGAATATTAAAGTAAGGAGTTGGCTACAAGAACGCTACAAAAGGAATAGTAATGTAAGGAGTTAGCGACAACAATTATGAAAAGGGAATATTAAAGTAAGGAATTGGTGGCAATAATTCTAGAAAAACAATATTAATGTAAGGAATTGGGGCAACAATTCTATAAAAGCAATATTAAAGTAAGAAATTTGTGGCAACAGTGCTAGAAAAGAAATATTAAAGTAAGAAATTGGTGGCAACAATTCTAGAAAAGAAATATTAAAGTAAGGAATTGGTGGCAACAACGCTAGAAAAAAAAATATTAAAGTAAGGATTTGGTGAGAGCAAATTGTGAAAAAGAATGTTAAAGTAAGGAGTTGATGGCAGCAAATTGGAAAAAAGGAATATTAAAGTAAGGTGTTGGCGACAACAACGCTAGAAAAGGAATATTAAAGTAATGAGTTGGCGACAACAACGCTAGAATAGGAATATTAAAGTAAGGAGTTGGTGGCAGCAAATTGGGTAAATGAATATTAAAGTAAGGAGTTGGCGACAACAACGCTAGAAAAGGAATATTAAAGTAAGGAGTTGGTGCCAGCAAATTGGGAAAAGGAATATTAAAGTTAGGAGTTGGCGACAACAAGGCTAAAAAAGGAATATTATAGTAAGGAGTTGGCGACAACAACGCTAGAAATGGAATAGTAATGTAAGGAGTTAGCGACAACAATTAGAAAAAGGAATGTTAAAGTAAGGAATTGGTGGCAGCAATTCTAGAAAAGAAATATTAATGTAAGAAATTGGAGGCAACAAGTCTATAAAAGCAATAGTAAAGTAAGAAATTTGTGGCAACAATGCTAGAAAAAAATATTAAAGTAAGGAACTAGTTGGCAACAACGCTAGAAAAAGAATATTAAAGTAAGGATTTGGTAACAGCAAATTGTGAAAAGGAATATTAAAGTAAGGAGTTGATTGCAGCAAATTGGGAAAAGGAATATTAAAATAAGGAATTGGCGACAACAACGCTAGGAAACGAATATTAAAGTAATGAGTTGGCGACAAGAACGGTAGAATATGAATATTAAAGTAAAGAGTTGGCGACAACAACGATAGAAAAGGAATATTAAAGTAAGGAGTTGGTGGCAGAAAATTGGGAAAAGTTTTATTAAAGTAAGGAGTTGGCGACAACAACGCTTGAAAAGGTATATTAAAGTAAGGAGTTGGCGACAACAACGCTAGAAAATGAATATTAAAGTAAGGAGTTGGCGACAACAACGCTAGCAAAGGAATATTAAAGTAAGGAGTTGGCGACAAGAACGCTAGAAAAAGAATATTAAATTAAGGAGTTGGCGACAACAACGCTAGAAAAGGAACATTAATGTAAGGAGTTGGCGACAACAACTCTAAGAAATAAATATTAAAGTAAGGAATTGGCGACAACAACGTTAGAAAAGGAATATTAAAGTAAGGAGTTGGCCACTTTAAACGCTAGAAAAGGAATAGTAAAATAAGGAGTTAACGACAATAATTATGAAAAAGGAATATTAAAGTAAGGAATTGGTGGCAACAATGCCTGAAAAGGAATATTAAAGCAAGAAAATAGTGGCAACAATTCTAGAAAAGTTATAAAAAAGTAAGGAAGTGGTGGTAACAATGCTAGAAAAGGAATATTAAAGTAAGAATTTGGTGGAGGCAAAAATGGAAAAGGAATATTAAAGTAAGTACTTGGTGGCAGCAAATTGGGAAATGGAATATTAAAGTACGGAATTGACGACAACAACGGTAGAATAGGAATATTAAAGTAAGGAGTTGGCGACAACAACGATAGAAAAGGAATAATAAAGTAAGGAGATGGTGGCAGCAAGGAGTTTGGCTAGAAAAGGAATATTAAAGTATTAAATTAAGGAATTGGCGACAACAACGATAGAAAAGGAATATTAAAGTAAGGAGTTGGCGACAACAACGATAGAAAAGGAATATTAAAGTAATGAGTTGGTGACCACAACGCTACAAAAGGAATAGTAATGTAAGGAGTTAGCGACAAGAATTAGGAAAAAGGAATATTAAAGTGAGGAATTGGTGGCAACTATTCTAGAAAAGAAATATTAATGTAAGAAATTGGTGGCAACAAGTCTATAAAAGCAATAGTAAAGTAAGAAATATGTGGCAACAATGATAGAAAAGAAATATTAAAGTAAGAAATTGGTGGCAACAATTCTAGAAAAGAAATATTAAAGTAAGGAATTGGTGGCAACAACGCTAGAAAAAGAATATCAAAGTAAAGATTTGGTGACAGCAAATTGTGAAAAGGAATATTAAAGTAAGGAGTTGATTGCAGCAAATTGGGAAATGGAATATTAAATTACGGAATTGGCGACAACAACGCTAGAAAACAAATATGAAAGTAATGAGTTGGCGACAACAACGGTAGAATAGGAATATTAAAGTAAGGAGTTGGCGACAACAACGATAGAAAAGCAATATTAAAGTAAGGAGATGGTGGCAGCAAATTGGGAAAAGGAATATTAAAGTAAGGAGTTGGCGACAACAACGCTAGAAAAGGAATATTAAAGTAAGGAGTTGGTGCCAGCAAATTGGGAAAAGGAATATTAAAGTTAGGAGTTGGCGACAACAAGGCTAAAAAAGGAATATTATAGTAAGGAGTTGGCGACAACAACGCTAGAAATGGAATAGTAATGTAAGGAGTTAGCGACAACAATTAAGAAAAAGGAATGTTAAAGTAAGGAATTGGTGGCAGCAATTCTAGAAAAGAAATATTAATGTAAGGAGTTGGCGACAACAACGCTAGAAAAGGAATATTAAAGTAATGAGTTGGCGACAACAACGCTAGAACAAGAATATTAATGTAAGGAGTTGGCGACAACAACGATAGAAAATAAATATTAATGTAAGGAGTTGATGGCAGCAAATTGGGAAAAGGAATATTAAAGGTAGGAGTTGGCGACAACAACGCTACAAAAGGAATATTAAAGTAAGGAGTTGGTGCCAGCAAATTAGGAAAAGGAATATTAAAGTAAGGAGTTGGCGACAACAACGCTAGAAAAGGAATATTAAAGTAAGGAGTTGGCGACAACAACGCTAGAAAAGGAACATTAATGTAAGGAGTTGGCGACAACAACGCTAGAAAAGGAATATTAAAGTAAGGAGTTGGCGACAACAACGCTAGAAAAGGAATATTAAAGTAAGGAGTTGGCCACTTTAAACGCTAGAACAGTAATAGTAAAATAAGGAGTTTACGACAATAATTATGAAAAAGGAATATTAAAGTAAGGAATTGGTGGCAACAATGCCTGAAAAGGAATATTAGAGCAAGAAAATGGTGGCAACAAAGCTTGAAAAGTTATAAAAAAGTAAGGAAGTTGTGGTAACAATGCTAGAAAAGGAATATTAAAGTAAGAATTTGGCGGAAGCAAAAATGGAAAAGGAAAATTAAAGTAAGAACTTGGTGGCAGCAAAATATGAACAGTAATATTAAAGTAAGGAGTTGGCGACAACAACGCTAGAAAATGAATATTAAAGTAAGGAGTTGGCGGCAACAACGCAATAAAAGGAATATTAAATTAAGGAGTTGGCGACAACAACGATAGAAAAGGAATATTAAAGAAAGGAGTTGGCGACAACAACGATAGAAAAGGAATATTAAAGTAAGGAGTTAGCGACAAGAATTAGGAAAAAGGAATATTAAAGTACGGAATTGGCGAAAACAACGCTAGAAAACAAATATGAAAGTAATGAGTTGGCAACAACAACGGTAGAATAGGAATATTAAAGTAAGGAGTTGGTGGCAGCAAATTGGGAAAAGGAATATTAAACTAAGGAGTTGGCGACAACAACGATAGAAAAGGAATATAAAAGTAAGGAGTTGGCGACAACAACGCTAGAAAAGGAATAAAAAATGTAAGGAGTTGGCGACAACAAAGTTTTAAAAGGAATATTAAAGTAAGGAGTTGGCGACAATAACGTTAGTAAAGGAATATTAAAGTAAGGAGTTGGCGACAACAATGCTAGAAAAAGAATATTAAAGTAAGGATTTGGTGACAGCAAATTGTGAAAAGGAATATTAAAGTAAGGAGTTGATATCAGCAAATTGGAAAAAGGAATATTAAAGTAAGGAGTTGGCGACAACAACGCTAGAAAAGGAATATTAAAGTAATGAGTTGACGACAACAACGTTGGAATAGGAATATTAATGTAAGGAGTTGGCGACAACAACGATAGAAAATAAATATTAATGTAAGGAGTTGATGGCAGCAAATTGGGAAAAGGAATATTAAAGGTAGGAGTTGGCGACAACAACACTACAAAAGGAATATTAAAGTAAGGAGTTGGTACCAGCAAATTGGGAAAAGGAATATTAAAGTAAGGAGTTGGCGACAACAACGCTAGAAAACAAATATGAAAGTAATGAGTTGGCGACAACAACGGTAGAATAGGAATATTAAAGTAAGGAGTTGGCGACAACAACGATAGAAAAGGAATATTAAAGTAAGGAGATGGTGGCAGCAAATTGGGAAAAGGATTATTAAAGTAAGGAGTTGGCGATAACAACGCTACAAAAGGAATAGTAATGTAAGGAGTTAGCGACAAGAATTAGAAAAAGGAATATTAAAGTGAGGAATTGGTGGCAACTATTCTAGAAAAGAAATATTAATGTAAGAAATTGGTGGCAACAAGTCTATAAAAGCAATATTAAAGTAAGAAATATGTGGCAACAATGATAGAAAAGAAATATTAAAGTAAGAAATTGGTGGCAACAATTCTAGAAAAGAAATATTAAAGTAAGGAATTGGTGGCAACAACGCTAGAAAAAGAATATCAAAGTAAAGATTTGGTGACAGCAAATTGTGAAAAGGAATATTAAAGTAAGGAGTTGATTGCAGCAAATTGGGAAATGGAATATTAAAGTACGGAATTGGCGACAACAACGCTAGAAAACAAATATGAAAGTAATGAGTTGGCGACAACAACGGTAGAATAGGAATATTAAAGTAAGGAGTTGGCGACAACAACGATAGAAAAGGAATATTAAAGTAAGGAGATGGTGGCAGCAAATTGGGAAAAGGAATATTAAAGTAAGGAGTTGGCGATAACAACGCTAGAAAAGGAATATTAAAGTAAGGAGTTGGTGGCAGCAAATTGGGAAAAGGAATATTAAACTAAGGAGTTGGCGACAACAACGCTAGAAAAGGAATATTAAAGTAATGAGTTGGCGACAACAACGCTAGAACAAGAATATTAATGTAAGGAGTTGGCGACAACAACGATAGAAAATAAATATTAATGTAAGGAGTTGATGGAAGCAAATTGGGAAAAGGAATATTAAAGGTAGGAGTTGGCGACAACAACGCTACAAAAGGAATATTAAAGTAAGGAGTTGGTGCCAGCAAATTGGAAAAGGAATATTAAAGTAAGGAGTTGGCGACAACAACGCTAGAAAAGGAATATTAAAGTAAGGAGTTGGCGACAACAATTATGAAAAAGGAATGTTAAACTGAGGAATTTTTGACAACAAATCTTGATAAGAAATATGAATGTAAGAAATTGGTGGCAACAAGTCTATAAAAGCAATAGTAAAGTAAGAAATTGGTGGCAACAACGCTATATAAAGAATATTAAAGTAAGGATTTGGTGACAGCAAATTGTGAAAAGGAATATTAAAGTAAGGATTTGGCGACAACAACGCTCTAAAAAGAATATTAAAGTAATGAGTTGGCGACAAAAACGTTAGAAAAGGAATATTAAGGTAAGGAGTTGGCGACAACAACGCTAGAAAAGGAATATTAAAGTAAGGAGTTGGCGACAACAACGCTAGAAAAGGAATATTAAAGTAAAGAGTTGGCGACAACAACGCTTGAAAAGTTTTATTAAAGTAAGGAGTTGGCGACAACAACGCTAGAAAATGAATATTAAAAGTAAGGAGTTGGCGACAACAACGCTAGCAAAGAAATATTAAAGTAAGGAGTTGGCGACAACAACGCTAGAAAAGGAATATTAAAGTAAGGAGTTGGCGACATCAACGCTAGAAAAGGAACATTAATGTAAGGAGTTGGCGACAACAACTCTAGAAAAGGAATATTAAAGTAAGGAGTTGGCGACAACAACGCTAGAAAAGGAATATTAAAGTAAGGAGTTGGCCACTTTAAACGCTAGAACAGTAATAGTAAAATAAGGAGTTAACGACAATAATTATGAAAAAGGAATATTAAAGTAAGGAATTGGTGGCAACAATGCCTGAAAAGGAATATTAGAGCAAGAAAACGGTGGCAACAAAGCTTGAAAAGTTATAAAAAAGTAAGGAAGTTGTGGTAACAATGCTAGAAAAGGAATATTAAAGTAAGAATTTGGCTGAAGCAAAAATGGAAAAGGAATATTAAAGTAAGAACTTGGTGGCAGGAAAATATGAACAGTAATATTAAAGTAAGGAGTTGGCGACAACAACGCTAGAAAATGAATATTAAAGTAAGGAGTTGGCGGCAACAACGCAATAAAAGGAAAATTAAATTAAGGAGTTGGCGACAACAACGATAGAAAAGAAATATTAAAGAAAGGAGTTGGCGACAACAACGATAGAAAAGGAATATTAAAGTAAGGAGTTAGCGACAAGAATTAGGAAAAAGGAATATTAAAGTACGGAATTGGCGAAAACAACGCTAGAAAACAAATATGAAAGTAATGAGTTGGCAACAACAACGGTAGAATAGGAATATTAAAGTAAGGAGTTGGTGGCAGCAAATTGGGAAAAGGAATATTAAACTAAGGAGTTGGCGACAACAACGATAGAAAAGGAATATAAAAGTAAGGAGTTGGCGACAACAACGCTAGAAAAGGAATAAAAAATGTAAGGAGTTGGCGACAACAACGTTTTAAAAGGAATATTAAAGTAAGGAGTTGGCGACAATAACGTTAGTAAAGGAATATTAAAGTAAGGAGTTGGCGACAACAAAGCTAGAAAAAGAATATTAAAGTAAGGATTTGGTGACAGCAAATTGTGAAAAGGAATATTAAAGTAAGGAGTTGATATCAGCAAATTGGAAAAAGGAATATTAAAGTAAGGAGTTGGCGACAACAACGCTAGAAAAGGAATATTAAAGTAATGTATGGCGACAACAACGCTGGAACAGGAATATTAATGTAAGGAGTTGGCGACAACAACGATAGAAAATAAATATTAATGTAAGGAGTTGATGGCAGCAAATTGGGAAAAGGAATATTAAAGGTAGGAGTTGGCGACAACAACACTACAAAAGGAATATTAAAGTAAGGAATTGGTACCAGCAAATTGGGAAAAGGAATATTAAAGTAAGGAGTTGGCGACAACAACGCTAGAAAAGGAATATTAAAGTAAGGAATTGGTGGCAACAATGCCTGAAAAGGAATATTAAAGCAAGAAAATGGTGGCAACAAAGCTAGAAAAGTTATAAAAAAGTAAGGAAGTGGTGGTAACAATGCTAGAAAAGGAATATTAAAGTAAGAATTTGGTGGCAGCAAATTGGGAAATGGAATATTAAAGTACGGAATTGGCGACAACATGGCTAGAAAACAAATATGAAAGTAATGAGTTGGCGACAACAACGGTAGAATAGGAATATTAAAGTAAGGAGTTGGCGACAACAACGATAGAAAAGGAATATAAAGTAAGGAGATGGTGGCAGCAAATTGGGAAAAGGATTATTAAAGTAAGGAGTTGGCGATAACAACGCTAGAAAAGGAATATTAAAGTAAGGAGTTGGTGGCAGCAACGCAATAAAAGGAATATTAAATTAAGGAATTGGCGACAACAACGATAGAAAAGGAATATTAAAGTAAGGAGTTGGCGACAACAACGATAGAAAAGGAATATTAAAGTAAGGAGTTGGTGACCACAACGCTACAAAAGGAATAGTAATGTAAGGAGTTAGCGACAAGAATTAGGAAAAAGGAATATTAAAGTGAGGAATTGGTGGCAACTAATCTAGAAAAGAAATATTAATGTAAGAAATTGGTGGCAACAAGTCTATAAAAGCAATAGTAAAGTAAGAAATATGTGGCAACAATGATAGAAAAGAAATATTAAAGTAAGAAATTGGTGGCAACAATTCTAGAAAAGAAATATTAAAGTAAGGAATTGGTGGCAACAACGCTAGAAAAAGAATATCAAAGTAAAGATTTGGTGACAGCAAATTGTGAAAAGGAATATTAAAGTAAGGAGTTGATTGCAGCAAATTGGGAAATGGAATATTAAATTACGGAATTGGCGACAACAACGCTAGAAAACAAATATGAAAGTAATGAGTTGGCGACAACAACGGTAGAATAGGAATATTAAAGTAAGGAGTTGGCGACAACAACGATAGAAAAGCAATATTAAAGTAAGGAGATGGTGGCAGCAAATTGGGAAAAGGATTATTAAAGTAAGGAGTTGGCGATAACAACGCTAGAAAAGGAATATTAAAGTAAGGAGTTGGTGGCAGCAAATTGGGAAAAGGAATATTAAACTAAGGAGTTTGCGACAACAACGATAGAAAAGGAATATAAAAGTAAGGAGTTGGCGACAACAAAGCTAGAAAAAGATTATTAAAGTAAGGATTTGGTGACAGCAAATTGTGAAAAGGAATATTAAAGTAAGGAGTTGATATCAGCAAATTGGAAAAAGGAATATTAAAGTAAGGAGTTGGCGACAACAACGCTAGAAAAGGAATATTAAAGTAATGAGTTGGCGACAACAACGCTAGAACAAGAATATTAATGTAAGTAGTTGGCGACAACAACGATAGAAAATAAATATTAATGTAAGGAGTTGATGGCAGCAAATTGGGAAAAGGAATATTAAAGGTAGGAGTTGGCGACAACAACGCTACAAAAGGAATATTAAAGTAAGGAGTTGGTGCCAGCAAATTAGGAAAAGGAATATTAAAGTAAGGAGTTGGCGACAACAACGCTAGAAAAAGAATATTAAAGTAAGGAGTTGGCGACAACAATTATGAAAAAGGAATGTTAAACTGAGGAATTTTTGACAACAAATCTTGATAAGAAATATTAATGTAAGAAATTGGTGGCAACAAGTCTATAAAAGCAATAGTAAAGTAAGAAATTGGTGGCAACAACGCTAGATAAAGAATATTAAAGTAAGGATTTGGTGACAGCAAATTGTGAAAAGGAATATTAAAGTAAGGATTTGGCGACAACAACGTTCTAAAAAGAATATTAAAGTAAGGAGTTGGCGACAAAACGCTAGAAAAGGAATATTAAGGTAAGGAGTTGGCGACAACAACGCTAGAAAAGGAATATTAAAGTAAGGAGTTGGCGACAACAACGCTAGAAAAGGAATATTAAAGTAAAGAGTTGGCGACAACAACGCTTGAAAAGGAATATTAAAGTAAGGAGTTTGCGACAACAACGCTAGAAAATGAATATTAAAAGTAAGGAGTTGGCGACAACAACGCTAGCAAAGGAATATTAAAGTAAGGAGTTGGCGACAACAACGCTAGAAAAGGAATATTAAAGTAAGGAGTTGGCGACAACAACGCTAGAAAAGGAACATTAATGTAAGGAGTTGGCGACAACAACGCTAGAAAAGGAATATTAAAGTAAGGAGTTGGCGACAACAACGCTAGAAAAGGAATATTAAAGTAAGGAGTTGGCCACTTTAAACGCTAGAACAGTAATAGTAAAATAAGGAGTTAACGACAATAATTATGAAAAAGGAATATTAAAGTAAGGAATTGGTGGCAACAATGCCTGAAAAGGAATATTAGAGCAAGAAAATGGTGGCAACAAAGCTTGAAAAGTTATAAAAAAGTAAGGAAGTTGTGGTAACAATGCTAGAAAAGGAATATTAAAGTAAGAATTTGGCGGAAGCAAAAATGGAAAAGGAAAATTAAAGTAAGAACTTGGTGGCAGCAAAATATGAACAGTAATATTAAAGTAAGGAGTTGGCGACAACAACGCTAGAAAATGAATATTAAAGTAAGGAGTTGGCGGCAACAACGCAATAAAAGGAATATTAAATTAAGGAGTTGGCGACAACAACGATAGAAAAGGAATATTAAAGAAAGGAGTTGGCGACAACAACGATAGAAAAGGAATATTAAAGTAAGGAGTTAGCGACAAGAATTAGGAAAAAGGAATATTAAAGTACGGAATTGGCGAAAACAACGCTAGAAAACAAATATGAAAGTAATGAGTTGGCAACAACAACGGTAGAATAGGAATATTAAAGTAAGGAGTTGGTGGCAGCAAATTGGGAAAAGGAATATTAAACTAAGGAGTTGGCGACAACAACGATAGAAAAGGAATATAAAAGTAAGGAGTTGGCGACAACAACGCTAGAAAAGGAATAAAAAAATGTAAGGAGTTGGCGACAACAAAGTTTTAAAAGGAATATTAAAGTAAGGAGTTGGCGACAATAACGTTAGTAAAGGAATATTAAAGTAAGGAGTTGGCGACAACAATGCTAGAAAAAGAATATTAAAGTAAGGATTTGGTGACAGCAAATTTTGAAAAGGAATATTAAAGTAAGGAGTTGATATCAGCAAATTGGAAAAAGGAATATTAAAGTAAGGAGTTGGCGACAACAACGCTAGAAAAGGAATATTAAAGTAATGAGTTGGCGACAACAACGCTAGAACAAGAATATTAATGTAAGGAGTTGGCGACAACAACGATAGAAAATAAATATTAATGTAAGGAGTTGATGGCAGCAAATTGGGAAAAGGAATATTAAAGGTAGGAGTTGGCGACAACAACGCTACAAAAGGAATATTAAAGTAAGGAGTTGGTGCCAGCAAATTAGGAAAAGGAATATTAAAGTAAGGAGTTGGCGACAACAACGCTAGAAAAGGAATATTAAAGTAAGGAGTTGGCGACAACAACGCTAGAAAAGGAACATTAATGTAAGGAGTTGGCGACAACAACGCTAGAAAAGGAATATTAAAGTAAGGAGTTGGCGACAACAACGCTAGAAAAGGAATATTAAAGTAAGGAGTTGGCCACTTTAAACGCTAGAACAGTAATAGTAAAATAAGGAGTTTACGACAATAATTATGAAAAAGGAATATTAAAGTAAGGAATTGGTGGCAACAATGCCTGAAAAGGAATATTAGAGCAAGAAAATGGTGGCAACAAAGCTTGAAAAGTTATAAAAATGTAAGGAAGTTGTGGTAACAATGCTAGAAAAGGAATATTAAAGTAAGAATTTGGCGGAAGCAAAAATGGAAAAGGAAAATTAAAGTAAGAACTTGGTGGCAGCAAAATATGAACAGTAATATTAAAGTAAGGAGTTGGCGACAACAACGCTAGAAAATGAATATTAAAGTAAGGAGTTGGCGGCAACAACGCAATAAAAGGAATATTAAATTAAGGAGTTGGCGACAACAACGATAGAAAAGGAATATTAAAGAAAGGAGTTGGCGACAACAACGATAGAAAAGGAATATTAAAGTAAGGAGTTAGCGACAAGAATTAGGAAAAAGGAATATTAAAGTACGGAATTGGCGAAAACAACGCTAGAAAACAAATATGAAAGTAATGAGTTGGCAACAACAACGGTAGAATAGGAATATTAAAGTAAGGAGTTGGTGGCAGCAAATTGGGAAAAGGAATATTAAACTAAGGAGTTGGCGACAACAACGATAGAAAAGGAATATAAAAGTAAGGAGTTGGCGACAACAACGCTAGAAAAGGAATAAAAAATGTAAGGAGTTGGCGACAACAAAGTTTTAAAAGGAATATTAAAGTAAGGAGTTGGCGACAATAACGTTAGTAAAGGAATATTAAAGTAAGGAGTTGGCGACAACAATGCTAGAAAAAGAATATTAAAGTAAGGATTTGGTGACAGCAAATTGTGAAAAGGAATATTAAAGTAAGGAGTTGATATCAGCAAATTGGAAAAAGGAATATTAAAGTAAGGAGTTGGCGACAACAACGCTAGAAAAGGAATATTAAAGTAATGAGTTGACGACAACAACGTTGGAATAGGAATATTAATGTAAGGAGTTGGCGACAACAACGATAGAAAATAAATATTAATGTAAGGAGTTGATGGCAGCAAATTGGGAAAAGGAATATTAAAGGTAGGAGTTGGCGACAACAACACTACAAAAGGAATATTAAAGTAAGGAGTTGGTACCAGCAAATTGGGAAAAGGAATATTAAAGTAAGGAGTTGGCGACAACAACGCTAGAAAACAAATATGAAAGTAATGAGTTGGCGACAACAACGGTAGAATAGGAATATTAAAGTAAGGAGTTGGCGACAACAACGATAGAAAAGGAATATTAAAGTAAGGAGATGGTGGCAGCAAATTGGGAAAAGGATTATTAAAGTAAGGAGTTGGCGATAACAACGCTACAAAAGGAATAGTAATGTAAGGAGTTAGCGACAAGAATTAGGAAAAAGGAATATTAAAGTGAGGAATTGGTGGCAACTATTCTAGAAAAGAAATATTAATGTAAGAAATTGGTGGCAACAAGTCTATAAAAGCAATATTAAAGTAAGAAATATGTGGCAACAATGATAGAAAAGAAATATTAAAGTAAGAAATTGGTGGCAACAATTCTAGAAAAGAAATATTAAAGTAAGGAATTGGTGGCAACAACGCTAGAAAAAGAATATCAAAGTAAAGATTTGGTGACAGCAAATTGTGAAAAGGAATATTAAAGTAAGGAGTTGATTGCAGCAAATTGGGAAATGGAATATTAAAGTACGGAATTGGCGACAACAACGCTAGAAAACAAATATGAAAGTAATGAGTTGGCGACAACAACGGTAGAATAGGAATATTAAAGTAAGGAGTTGGCGACAACAACGATAGAAAAGGAATATTAAAGTAAGGAGATGGTGGCAGCAAATTGGGAAAAGGAATATTAAAGTAAGGAGTTGGCGATAACAACGCTAGAAAAGGAATATTAAAGTAAGGAGTTGGTGGCAGCAAATTGGGAAAAGGAATATTAAACTAAGGAGTTGGCGACAACAACGCTAGAAAAGGAATATTAAAGTAATGAGTTGGCGACAACAACGCTAGAACAAGAATATTAATGTAAGGAGTTGGCGACAACAACGATAGAAAATAAATATTAATGTAAGGAGTTGATGGAAGCAAATTGGGAAAGGGAATATTAAAGGTAGGAGTTGGCGACAACAACGCTACAAAAGGAATATTAAAGTAAGGAGTTGGTGCCAGCAAATTGGGAAAAGGAATATTAAAGTAAGGAGTTGGCGACAACAACGCTAGAAAAGGAATATTAAAGTAAGGAGTTGGCGACAACAATTATGAAAAAGGAATGTTAAACTGAGGAATTTTTGACAACAAATCTTGATAAGAAATATGAATGTAAGAAATTGGTGGCAACAAGTCTATAAAAGCAATAGTAAAGTAAGAAATTGGTGGCAACAACGCTATATAAAGAATATTAAAGTAAGGATTTGGTGACAGCAAATTGTGAAAAGGAATATTAAAGTAAGGATTTGGCGACAGCAACGCTCTAAAAAGAATATTAAAGTAAGGAGTTGGCGACAAAAACGCTAGAAAAGGAATATTAAGGTAAGGAGTTGGCGACAACAACGCTAGAAAAGGAATATTAAAGTAAGGAGTTGGCGACAACAACGCTAGAAAAGGAATATTAAAGTAAAGAGTTGGCGACAACAACGCTTGAAAAGTTTTATTAAAGTAAGGAGTTGGCGACAACAACGCTAGAAAATGAATATTAAAAGTAAGGAGTTGGCGACAACAACGCTAGCAAAGAAATATTAAAGTAAGGAGTTGGCGACAACAACGCTAGAAAAGGAATATTAAAGTAAGGAGTTGGCGACATCAACGCTAGAAAAGGAACATTAATGTAAGGAGTTGGCGACAACAACTCTAGAAAAGGAATATTAAAGTAAGGAGTTGGCGACAACAACGCTAGAAAAGGAATATTAAAGTAAGGAGTTGGCCACTTTAAACGCTAGAACAGTAATAGTAAAATAAGGAGTTAACGACAATAATTATGAAAATGGAATATTAAAGTAAGGAATTGGTGGCAACAATGCCTGAAAAGGAATATTAGAGCAAGAAAACGGTGGCAACAAAGCTTGAAAAGTTATAAAAAAGTAAGGAAGTTGTGGTAACAATGCTAGAAAAGGAATATTAAAGTAAGAATTTGGCTGAAGCAAAAATGGAAAAGGAATATTAAAGTAAGAACTTGGTGGCAGCAAAATATGAACAGTAATATTAAAGTAAGGAGTTGGCGACAACAACGCTAGAAAATGAATATTAAAGTAAGGAGTTGGCGACAACAACGCTAGCAAAGAAATATTAAAGTAAGGAGTTGGCGACAACAACGCTAGAAAAGGAATATTAAAGTAAGGAGTTGGCGACATCAACGCTAGAAAAGGAACATTAATGTAAGGAGTTGGCGACAACAACTCTAGAAAAGGAATATTAAAGTAAGGAGTTGGCGACAACAACGCTAGAAAAGGAATATTAAAGTAAGGAGTTGGCCACTTTAAACGCTAGAACAGTAATAGTAAAATAAGGAGTTAACGACAATAATTATGAAAAAGGAATATTAAAGTAAGGAATTGGTGGCAACAATGCCTGAAAAGGAATATTAGAGCAAGAAAACGGTGGCAACAAAGCTTGAAAAGTTATAAAAAAGTAAGGAAGTTGTGGTAACAATGCTAGAAAAGGAATATTAAAGTAAGAATTTGGCTGAAGCAAAAATGGAAAAGGAATATTAAAGTAAGAACTTGGTGGCAGCAAAATATGAACAGTAATATTAAAGTAAGGAGTTGGCGACAACAACGCTAGAAAATGAATATTAAAGTAAGGAGTTGGCGGCAACAACGCAATAAAAGGAAAATTAAATTAAGGAGTTGGCGACAACAACGATAGAAAAGAAATATTAAAGTAAGGAGTTGGCGACAACAACGATAGAAAAGGAATATTAAAGTGAGGAGTTAGCGACAAGAATTAGGAAAAAGGAATATTAAAGTACGGAATTGGCGAAAACAACGCTAGAAAACAAATATGAAAGTAATGAGTTGGCAACAACAACGGTAGAATAGGAATATTAAAGTAAGGAGTTGGTGGCAGCAAATTGGGAAAAGGAATATTAAACTAAGGAGTTGGCGACAACAACGATAGAAAAGGAATATAAAAGTAAGGAGTTGGCGACAACAACGCTAGAAAAGGAATAAAAAATGTAAGGAGTTGGCGACAACAACGTTTTAAAAGGAATATTAAAGTAAGGAGTTGGCGACAATAACGTTAGTAAAGGAATATTAAAGTAAGGAGTTGGCGACAACAAAGCTAGAAAAAGAATATTAAAGTAAGGATTTGGTGACAGCAAATTGTGAAAAGGAATATTAAAGTAAGGAGTTGATATCAGCAAATTGGAAAAAGGAATATTAAAGTAAGGAGTTGGCGACAACAACGCTAGAAAAGGAATATTAAAGTAATGTATGGCGACAACAACGCTGGAACAGGAATATTAATGTAAGGAGTTGGCGACAACAACGATAGAAAATAAATATTAATGTAAGGAGTTGATGGCAGCAAATTGGGAAAAGGAATATTAAAGGTAGGAGTTGGCGACAACAACACTACAAAAGGAATATTAAAGTAAGGAATTGGTACCAGCAAATTGGGAAAAGGAATATTAAAGTAAGGAGTTGGCGACAACAACGCTAGAAAAGGAATATTAAAGTAAGGAATTGGTGGCAACAATGCCTGAAAAGGAATATTAAAGCAAGAAAATGGTGGCAACAAAGCTAGAAAAGTTATAAAAAAGTAAGGAAGTTGTGGTAACAATGCTAGAAAAGGAAAGTAAGAATTTGGTGGAAGCAAAAATGGAAAAGGAATATTAAAGGAAGGACTTGGTGGCAGCAAAATACGAACAGTAATATTAAAGTAAGGAATTGGCGACAACAACGCTAAAAAATGAATATTAAAGTAAAGAGTTGGTGGCAGCAAAATATGAACAGTAATATTAAAGTAAGGAGTTGGCGACAACAACGCTAGAAAATGAATATTAAAGTAAGGAGTTGGCGGCAACAACGCAATAAAAGGAATATTAAATTAAGGAGTTGGCGACAACGACGATAGAAAAGGAATATTAAAGAAAGGAGTTGGCGACAACAACGCTAGAAAATGAATATTAAAAGTAAGGAGTTGGCGACAACAACGCTAGCAAAGAAATATTAAAGTAAGGAGTTGGCGACAACAACGCTAGAAAAGGAATATTAAAGTAAGGAGTTGGCGACATCAACGCTAGAAAAGGAACATTAATGTAAGGAGTTGGCGACAACAACTCTAGAAAAGGAATATTAAAGTAAGGAGTTGGCGACAACAACGCTAGAAAAGGAATATTAAAGTAAGGAGTTGGCCACTTTAAACGCTAGAACAGTAATAGTAAAATAAGGAGTTAACGACAATAATTATGAAAAAGGAATATTAAAGTAAGGAATTGGTGGCAACAATGCCTGAAAAGGAATATTAGAGCAAGAAAACGGTGGCAACAAAGCTTGAAAAGTTATAAAAAAGTAAGGAAGTTGTGGTAACAATGCTAGAAAAGGAATATTAAAGTAAGAATTTGGCTGAAGCAAAAATGGAAAAGGAATATTAAAGTAAGAACTTGGTGGCAGCAAAATATGAACAGTAATATTAAAGTAAGGAGTTGGCGACAACAACGCTAGAAAATGAATATTAAAGTAAGGAGTTGGCGGCAACAACGATAGAAAAGGAATATTAAAGTAAGGAGTTAGCGACAAGAATTAGGAAAAAGGAATATTAAAGTACGGAATTGGCGAAAACAACGCTAGAAAACAAATATGAAAGTAATGAGTTGGCAACAACAACGGTAGAATAGGAATATTAAAGTAAGGAGTTGGTGGCAGCAAATTGGGAAAAGGAATATTAAACTAAGGAGTTGGCGACAACAACGATAGAAAAGGAATATAAAAGTAAGGAGTTGGCGACAACAACGCTAGAAAAGGAATAAAAAATGTAAGGAGTTGGCGACAACAACGTTTTAAAAGGAATATTAAAGTAAGGAGTTGGCGACAATAACGTTAGTAAAGGAATATTAAAGTAAGGAGTTGGCGACAACAAAGCTAGAAAAAGAATATTAAAGTAAGGATTTGGTGACAGCAAATTGTGAAAAGGAATATTAAAGTAAGGAGTTGATATCAGCAAATTGGAAAAAGGAATATTAAAGTAAGGAGTTGGCGACAACAACGCTAGAAAAGGAATATTAAAGTAATGTATGGCGACAACAACGCTGGAACAGGAATATTAATGTAAGGAGTTGGCGACAACAACGATAGAAAATAAATATTAATGTAAGGAGTTGATGGCAGCAAATTGGGAAAAGGAATATTAAAGGTAGGAGTTGGCGACAACAACACTACAAAAGGAATATTAAAGTAAGGAATTGGTACCAGCAAATTGGGAAAAGGAATATTAAAGTAAGGAGTTGGCGACAACAACGCTAGAAAAGGAATATTAAAGTAAGGAATTGGTGGCAACAATGCCTGAAAAGGAATATTAAAGCAAGAAAATGGTGGCAACAAAGCTAGAAAAGTTATAAAAAAGTAAGGAAGTTGTGGTAACAATGCTAGAAAAGGAAAGTAAGAATTTGGTGGAAGCAAAAATGGAAAAGGAATATTAAAGGAAGGACTTGGTGGCAGCAAAATACGAACAGTAATATTAAAGTAAGGAATTGGCGACAACAACGCTAAAAAATGAATATTAAAGTAAAGAGTTGGTGGCAGCAAAATATGAACAGTAATATTAAAGTAAGGAGTTGGCGACAACAACGCTAGAAAATGAATATTAAAGTAAGGAGTTGGCGGCAACAACGCAATAAAAGGAATATTAAATTAAGGAGTTGGCGACAACGACGATAGAAAAGGAATATTAAAGAAAGGAGTTGGCGACAACAACGCTAGAAAATGAATATTAAAAGTAAGGAGTTGGCGACAACAACGCTAGCAAAGAAATATTAAAGTAAGGAGTTGGCGACAACAACGCTAGAAAAGGAATATTAAAGTAAGGAGTTGGCGACATCAACGCTAGAAAAGGAACATTAATGTAAGGAGTTGGCGACAACAACTCTAGAAAAGGAATATTAAAGTAAGGAGTTGGCGACAACAACGCTAGAAAAGGAATATTAAAGTAAGGAGTTGGCCACTTTAAACGCTAGAACAGTAATAGTAAAATAAGGAGTTAACGACAATAATTATGAAAAAGGAATATTAAAGTAAGGAATTGGTGGCAACAATGCCTGAAAAGGAATATTAGAGCAAGAAAACGGTGGCAACAAAGCTTGAAAAGTTATAAAAAAGTAAGGAAGTTGTGGTAACAATGCTAGAAAAGGAATATTAAAGTAAGAATTTGGCTGAAGCAAAAATGGAAAAGGAATATTAAAGTAAGAACTTGGTGGCAGCAAAATATGAACAGTAATATTAAAGTAAGGAGTTGGCGACAACAACGCTAGAAAATGAATATTAAAGTAAGGAGTTGGCGGCAACAACGATAGAAAAGGAATATTAAAGTAAGGAGTTAGCGACAAGATTAGGAAAAGGAATATTAAAGTACGGAATTGGCGAAAACAACGCTAGAAAACAAATATGAAAGTAATGAGTTGGCAACAACAACGGTAGAATAGGAATATTAAAGTAAGGAGTTGGTGGCAGCAATTGGGAAAAGGAATATTAAACTAAGGAGTTGGCGACAACAACGATAGAAAAGGAATATAAAAGTAAGGAGTTGGCGACAACAACGCTAGAAAAGGAATAAAAAATGTAAGGAGTTGGCGACAACAACGTTTTAAAAGGAATATTAAAGTAAGGAGTTGGCGACAATAACGTTAGTAAAGGAATATTAAAGTAAGGAGTTGGCGACAACAAAGCTAGAAAAAGAATATTAAAGTAAGGATTTGGTGACAGCAAATTGTGAAAAGGAATATTAAAGTAAGGAGTTGATATCAGCAAATTGGAAAAAGGAATATTAAAGTAAGGAGTTGGCGACAACAACGCTAGAAAAGGAATATTAAAGTAATGTATGGCGACAACAACGCTGGAACAGGAATATTAATGTAAGGAGTTGGCGACAACAACGATAGAAAATAAATATTAATGTAAGGAGTTGATGGCAGCAAATTGGGAAAAGGAATATTAAAGGTAGGAGTTGGCGACAACAACACTACAAAAGGAATATTAAAGTAAGGAATTGGTACCAGCAAATTGGGAAAAGGAATATTAAAGTAAGGAGTTGGCGACAACAACGCTAGAAAAGGAATATTAAAGTAAGGAATTGGTGGCAACAATGCCTGAAAAGGAATATTAAAGCAAGAAAATGGTGGCAACAAAGCTAGAAAAGTTATAAAAAAGTAAGGAAGTTGTGGTAACAATGCTAGAAAAGGAAAGTAAGAATTTGGTGGAAGCAAAAATGGAAAAGGAATATTAAAGGAAGGACTTGGTGGCAGCAAAATACGAACAGTAATATTAAAGTAAGGAATTGGCGACAACAACGCTAAAAAATGAATATTAAAGTAAAGAGTTGGTGGCAGCAAAATATGAACAGTAATATTAAAGTAAGGAGTTGGCGACAACAACGCTAGAAAATGAATATTAAAGTAAGGAGTTGGCGGCAACAACGCAATAAAAGGAATATTAAATTAAGGAGTTGGCGACAACGACGATAGAAAAGGAATATTAAAGAAAGGAGTTGGCGACAACAACGCTAGAAAATGAATATTAAAAGTAAGGAGTTGGCGACAACAACGCTAGCAAAGAAATATTAAAGTAAGGAGTTGGCGACAACAACGCTAGAAAAGGAATATTAAAGTAAGGAGTTGGCGACATCAACGCTAGAAAAGGAACATTAATGTAAGGAGTTGGCGACAACAACTCTAGAAAAGGAATATTAAAGTAAGGAGTTGGCGACAACAACGCTAGAAAAGGAATATTAAAGTAAGGAGTTGGCCACTTTAAACGCTAGAACAGTAATAGTAAAATAAGGAGTTAACGACAATAATTATGAAAAAGGAATATTAAAGTAAGGAATTGGTGGCAACAATGCCTGAAAAGGAATATTAGAGCAAGAAAACGGTGGCAACAAAGCTTGAAAAGTTATAAAAAAGTAAGGAAGTTGTGGTAACAATGCTAGAAAAGGAATATTAAAGTAAGAATTTGGCTGAAGCAAAAATGGAAAAGGAATATTAAAGTAAGAACTTGGTGGCAGCAAAATATGAACAGTAATATTAAAGTAAGGAGTTGGCGACAACAACGCTAGAAAATGAATATTAAAGTAAGGAGTTGGCGGCAACAACGATAGAAAAGGAATATTAAAGTAAGGAGTTAGCGACAAGAATTAGGAAAAAGGAATATTAAAGTACGGAATTGGCGAAAACAACGCTAGAAAACAAATATGAAAGTAATGAGTTGGCAACAACAACGGTAGAATAGGAATATTAAAGTAAGGAGTTGGTGGCAGCAAATTGGGAAAAGGAATATTAAACTAAGGAGTTGGCGACAACAACGATAGAAAAGGAATATAAAAGTAAGGAGTTGGCGACAACAACGCTAGAAAAGGAATAAAAAATGTAAGGAGTTGGCGACAACAACGTTTTAAAAGGAATATTAAAGTAAGGAGTTGGCGACAATAACGTTAGTAAAGGAATATTAAAGTAAGGAGTTGGCGACAACAAAGCTAGAAAAAGAATATTAAAGTAAGGATTTGGTGACAGCAAATTGTGAAAAGGAATATTAAAGTAAGGAGTTGATATCAGCAAATTGGAAAAAGGAATATTAAAGTAAGGAGTTGGCGACAACAACGCTAGAAAAGGAATATTAAAGTAATGTATGGCGACAACAACGCTGGAACAGGAATATTAATGTAAGGAGTTGGCGACAACAACGATAGAAAATAAATATTAATGTAAGGAGTTGATGGCAGCAAATTGGGAAAAGGAATATTAAAGGTAGGAGTTGGCGACAACAACACTACAAAAGGAATATTAAAGTAAGGAATTGGTACCAGCAAATTGGGAAAAGGAATATTAAAGTAAGGAGTTGGCGACAACAACGCTAGAAAAGGAATATTAAAGTAAGGAATTGGTGGCAACAATGCCTGAAAAGGAATATTAAAGCAAGAAATGGTGGCAACAAAGCTAGAAAAGTTATAAAAAAGTAAGGAAGTTGTGGTAACAATGCTAGAAAAGGAAAGTAAGAATTTGGTGGAAGCAAAAATGGAAAAGGAATATTAAAGGAAGGACTTGGTGGCAGCAAAATACGAACAGTAATATTAAAGTAAGGAATTGGCGACAACAACGCTAAAAAATGAATATTAAAGTAAAGAGTTGGTGGCAGCAAAATATGAACAGTAATATTAAAGTAAGGAGTTGGCGACAACAACGCTAGAAAATGAATATTAAAGTAAGGAGTTGGCGGCAACAACGCAATAAAAGGAATATTAAATTAAGGAGTTGGCGACAACGACGATAGAAAAGGAATATTAAAGAAAGGAGTTGGCGACAACAACGCTAGAAAATGAATATTAAAAGTAAGGAGTTGGCGACAACAACGCTAGCAAAGAAATATTAAAGTAAGGAGTTGGCGACAACAACGCTAGAAAAGGAATATTAAAGTAAGGAGTTGGCGACATCAACGCTAGAAAAGGAACATTAATGTAAGGAGTTGGCGACAACAACTCTAGAAAAGGAATATTAAAGTAAGGAGTTGGCGACAACAACGCTAGAAAAGGAATATTAAAGTAAGGAGTTGGCCACTTTAAACGCTAGAACAGTAATAGTAAAATAAGGAGTTAACGACAATAATTATGAAAAAGGAATATTAAAGTAAGGAATTGGTGGCAACAATGCCTGAAAAGGAATATTAGAGCAAGAAAACGGTGGCAACAAAGCTTGAAAAGTTATAAAAAAGTAAGGAAGTTGTGGTAACAATGCTAGAAAAGGAATATTAAAGTAAGAATTTGGCTGAAGCAAAATGGAAAAGGAATATTAAAGTAAGAACTTGGTGGCAGGAAAATATGAACAGTAATATTAAAGTAAGGAGTTGGCGACAACAACGCTAGAAAATGAATATTAAAGTAAGGAGTTGGCGGCAACAACGCAATAAAAGGAAAATTAAATTAAGGAGTTGGCGACAACAACGATAGAAAAGAAATATTAAAGAAAGGAGTTGGCGACAACAACGATAGAAAAGGAATATTAAAGTAAGGAGTTAGCGACAAGAATTAGGAAAAAGGAATATTAAAGTACGGAATTGGCGAAAACAACGCTAGAAAACAAATATGAAAGTAATGAGTTGGCAACAACAACGGTAGAATAGGAATATTAAAGTAAGGAGTTGGTGGCAGCAAATTGGGAAAAGGAATATTAAACTAAGGAGTTGGCGACAACAACGATAGAAAAGGAATATAAAAGTAAGGAGTTGGCGACAACAACGCTAGAAAAGGAATAAAAAATGTAAGGAGTTGGCGACAACAACGTTTTAAAAGGAATATTAAAGTAAGGAGTTGGCGACAATAACGTTAGTAAAGGAATATTAAAGTAAGGAGTTGGCGACAACAAAGCTAGAAAAAGAATATTAAAGTAAGGATTTGGTGACAGCAAATTGTGAAAAGGAATATTAAAGTAAGGAGTTGATATCAGCAAATTGGAAAAAGGAATATTAAAGTAAGGAGTTGGCGACAACAACGCTAGAAAAGGAATATTAAAGTAATGTATGGCGACAACAACGCTGGAACAGGAATATTAATGTAAGGAGTTGGCGACAACAACGATAGAAAATAAATATTAATGTAAGGAGTTGATGGCAGCAAATTGGGAAAAGGAATATTAAAGGTAGGAGTTGGCGACAACAACGCTAGAAAAGGAATATTAAAGTAAGGAATTGGTGGCAACAATGCCTGAAAAGGAATATTAAGCAAGAAAATGGTGGCAACAAAGCTAGAAAAGTTATAAAAAAGTAAGGAAGTTGTGGTAACAATGCTAGAAAAGGAAAGTAAGAATTTGGTGGAAGCAAAATGGAAAAGGAATATTAAAGGAAGGACTTGGTGGCAGCAAAATACGAACAGTAATATTAAAGTAAGGAATTGGCGACAACAACGCTAAAAAATGAATATTAAAGTAAAGAGTTGGTGGCAGCAAAATATGAACAGTAATATTAAAGTAAGGAGTTGGCGACAACAACGCTAGAAAATGAATATTAAAGTAAGGAGTTGGCGGCAACAACGCAATAAAAGGAATATTAAATTAAGGAGTTGGCGACAACGACGATAGAAAAGGAATATTAAAGAAAGGAGTTGGCGACAACAACGCTAGAAAATGAATATTAAAAGTAAGGAGTTGGCGACAACAACGCTAGCAAAGAAATATTAAAGTAAGGAGTTGGCGACAACAACGCTAGAAAAGGAATATTAAAGTAAGGAGTTGGCGACATCAACGCTAGAAAAGGAACATTAATGTAAGGAGTTGGCGACAACAACTCTAGAAAAGGAATATTAAAGTAAGGAGTTGGCGACAACAACGCTAGAAAAGGAATATTAAAGTAAGGAGTTGGCCACTTTAAACGCTAGAACAGTAATAGTAAAATAAGGAGTTAACGACAATAATTATGAAAAAGGAATATTAAAGTAAGGAATTGGTGGCAACAATGCCTGAAAAGGAATATTAGAGCAAGAAAACGGTGGCAACAAAGCTTGAAAAGTTATAAAAAAGTAAGGAAGTTGTGGTAACAATGCTAGAAAAGGAATATTAAAGTAAGAATTTGGCTGAAGCAAAAATGGAAAAGGAATATTAAAGTAAGAACTTGGTGGCAGCAAAATATGAACAGTAATATTAAAGTAAGGAGTTGGCGACAACAACGCTAGAAAATGAATATTAAAGTAAGGAGTTGGCGGCAACAACGATAGAAAAGGAATATTAAAGTAAGGAGTTAGCGACAAGAATTAGGAAAAAGAATATTAAAGTACGGAATTGGCGAAAACAACGCTAGAAAACAAATATGAAAGTAATGAGTTGGCAACAACAACGGTAGAATAGGAATATTAAAGTAAGGAGTTGGTGGCAGCAAATTGGGAAAAGGAATATTAAACTAAGGAGTTGGCGACAACAACGATAGAAAAGGAATATAAAAGTAAGGAGTTGGCGACAACAACGCTAGAAAAGGAATAAAAAATGTAAGGAGTTGGCGACAACAACGTTTTAAAAGGAATATTAAAGTAAGGAGTTGGCGACAATAACGTTAGTAAAGGAATATTAAAGTAAGGAGTTGGCGACAACAAAGCTAGAAAAAGAATATTAAAGTAAGGATTTGGTGACAGCAAATTGTGAAAAGGAATATTAAAGTAAGGAGTTGATATCAGCAAATTGGAAAAAGGAATATTAAAGTAAGGAGTTGGCGACAACAACGCTAGAAAAGGAATATTAAAGTAATGTATGGCGACAACAACGCTGGAACAGGAATATTAATGTAAGGAGTTGGCGACAACAACGATAGAAAATAAATATTAATGTAAGGAGTTGATGGCAGCAAATTGGGAAAAGGAATATTAAAGGTAGGAGTTGGCGACAACAACACTACAAAAGGAATATTAAAGTAAGGAATTGGTACCAGCAAATTGGGAAAAGGAATATTAAAGTAAGGAGTTGGCGACAACAACGCTAGAAAAGGAATATTAAAGTAAGGAATTGGTGGCAACAATGCCTGAAAAGGAATATTAAAGCAAGAAAATGGTGGCAACAAAGCTAGAAAAGTTATAAAAAAGTAAGGAAGTTGTGGTAACAATGCTAGAAAAGGAAAGTAAGAATTTGGTGGAAGCAAAAATGGAAAAGGAATATTAAAGGAAGGACTTGGTGGCAGCAAAATACGAACAGTAATATTAAAGTAAGGAATTGGCGACAACAACGCTAAAAAATGAATATTAAAGTAAAGAGTTGGTGGCAGCAAAATATGAACAGTAATATTAAAGTAAGGAGTTGGCGACAACAACGCTAGAAAATGAATATTAAAGTAAGGAGTTGGCGGCAACAACGCAATAAAAGGAATATTAAATTAAGGAGTTGGCGACAACGACGATAGAAAAGGAATATTAAAGAAAGGAGTTGGCGACAACAACGCTAGAAAATGAATATTAAAAGTAAGGAGTTGGCGACAACAACGCTAGCAAAGAAATATTAAAGTAAGGAGTTGGCGACAACAACGCTAGAAAAGGAATATTAAAGTAAGGAGTTGGCGACATCAACGCTAGAAAAGGAACATTAATGTAAGGAGTTGGCGACAACAACTCTAGAAAAGGAATATTAAAGTAAGGAGTTGGCGACAACAACGCTAGAAAAGGAATATTAAAGTAAGGAGTTGGCCACTTTAAACGCTAGAACAGTAATAGTAAAATAAGGAGTTAACGACAATAATTATGAAAAAGGAATATTAAAGTAAGGAATTGGTGGCAACAATGCCTGAAAAGGAATATTAGAGCAAGAAAACGGTGGCAACAAAGCTTGAAAAGTTATAAAAAAGTAAGGAAGTTGTGGTAACAATGCTAGAAAAGGAATATTAAAGTAAGAATTTGGCTGAAGCAAAAATGGAAAAGGAATATTAAAGTAAGAACTTGGTGGCAGCAAAATATGAACAGTAATATTAAAGTAAGGAGTTGGCGACAACAACGCTAGAAAATGAATATTAAAGTAAGGAGTTGGCGGCAACAACGATAGAAAAGGAATATTAAAGTAAGGAGTTAGCGACAAGAATTAGGAAAAAGGAATATTAAAGTACGGAATTGGCGAAAACAACGCTAGAAAACAAATATGAAAGTAATGAGTTGGCAACAACAACGGTAGAATAGGAATATTAAAGTAAGGAGTTGGTGGCAGCAAATTGGGAAAAGGAATATTAAACTAAGGAGTTGGCGACAACAACGATAGAAAAGGAATATAAAAGTAAGGAGTTGGCGACAACAACGCTAGAAAAGGAATAAAAAATGTAAGGAGTTGGCGACAACAACGTTTTAAAAGGAATATTAAAGTAAGGAGTTGGCGACAATAACGTTAGTAAAGGAATATTAAAGTAAGGAGTTGGCGACAACAAAGCTAGAAAAAGAATATTAAAGTAAGGATTTGGTGACAGCAAATTGTGAAAAGGAATATTAAAGTAAGGAGTTGATATCAGCAAATTGGAAAAAGGAATATTAAAGTAAGGAGTTGGCGACAACAACGCTAGAAAAGGAATATTAAAGTAATGTATGGCGACAACAACGCTGGAACAGGAATATTAATGTAAGGAGTTGGCGACAACAACGATAGAAAATAAATATTAATGTAAGGAGTTGATGGCAGCAAATTGGGAAAAGGAATATTAAAGGTAGGAGTTGGCGACAACAACACTACAAAAGGAATATTAAAGTAAGGAATTGGTACCAGCAAATTGGGAAAAGGAATATTAAAGTAAGGAGTTGGCGACAACAACGCTAGAAAAGGAATATTAAAGTAAGGAATTGGTGGCAACAATGCCTGAAAAGGAATATTAAAGCAAGAAAATGGTGGCAACAAAGCTAGAAAAGTTATAAAAAGTAAGGAAGTTGTGGTAACAATGCTAGAAAAGGAAAGTAAGAATTTGGTGGAAGCAAAAATGGAAAAGGAATATTAAAGGAAGGACTTGGTGGCAGCAAAATACGAACAGTAATATTAAAGTAAGGAATTGGCGACAACAACGCTAAAAATGAATATTAAAGTAAAGAGTTGGTGGCAGCAAAATATGAACAGTAATATTAAAGTAAGGAGTTGGCGACAACAACGCTAGAAAATGAATATTAAAGTAAGGAGTTGGCGGCAACAACGCAATAAAAGGAATATTAAAGAAAGGAGTTGGCGACAACAACGCTAGAAAATGAATATTAAAAGTAAGGAGTTGGCGACAACAACGCTAGCAAAGAAATATTAAAGTAAGGAGTTGGCGACAACAACGCTAGAAAAGGAATATTAAAGTAAGGAGTTGGCGACATCAACGCTAGAAAAGGAACATTAATGTAAGGAGTTGGCGACAACAACTCTAGAAAAGGAATATTAAAGTAAGGAGTTGGCGACAACAACGCTAGAAAAGGAATATTAAAGTAAGGAGTTGGCCACTTTAAACGCTAGAACAGTAATAGTAAAATAAGGAGTTAACGACAATAATTATGAAAAAGGAATATTAAAGTAAGGAATTGGTGGCAACAATGCCTGAAAAGGAATATTAGAGCAAGAAAACGGTGGCAACAAAGCTTGAAAGTTATAAAAAAGTAAGGAAGTTGTGGTAACAATGCTAGAAAAGGAATATTAAAGTAAGAATTTGGCTGAAGCAAAAATGGAAAAGGAATATTAAAGTAAGAACTTGGTGGCAGGAAAATATGAACAGTAATATTAAAGTAAGGAGTTGGCGACAACAACGCTAGAAAATGAATATTAAAGTAAGGAGTTGGCGGCAACAACGCAATAAAAGGAAAATTAAATTAAGGAGTTGGCGACAACAACGATAGAAAAGAAATATTAAAGAAAGGAGTTGGCGACAACAACGATAGAAAAGGAATATTAAAGTAAGGAGTTAGCGACAAGAATTAGGAAAAAGGAATATTAAAGTACGGAATTGGCGAAACAACGCTAGAAAACAAATATGAAAGTAATGAGTTGGCAACAACAACGGTAGAATAGGAATATTAAAGTAAGGAGTTGGTGGCAGCAAATTGGGAAAAGGAATATTAAACTAAGGAGTTGGCGACAACAACGATAGAAAAGGAATATAAAAGTAAGGAGTTGGCGACAACAACGCTAGAAAAGGAATAAAAAATGTAAGGAGTTGGCGACAACAACGTTTTAAAAGGAATATTAAAGTAAGGAGTTGGCGACAATAACGTTAGTAAAGGAATATTAAAGTAAGGAGTTGGCGACAACAAAGCTAGAAAAAGAATATTAAAGTAAGGATTTGGTGACAGCAAATTGTGAAAAGGAATATTAAAGTAAGGAGTTGATATCAGCAAATTGGAAAAAGGAATATTAAAGTAAGGAGTTGGCGACAACAACGCTAGAAAAGGAATATTAAAGTAATGTATGGCGACAACAACGCTGGAACAGGAATATTAATGTAAGGAGTTGGCGACAACAACGATAGAAAATAAATATTAATGTAAGGAGTTGATGGCAGCAAATTGGGAAAGGAATATTAAAGGTAGGAGTTGGCGACAACAACACTACAAAAGGAATATTAAAGTAAGGAATTGGTACCAGCAAATTGGGAAAAGGAATATTAAAGTAAGGAGTTGGCGACAACAACGCTAGAAAAGGAATATTAAAGTAAGGAATTGGTGGCAACAATGCCTGAAAAGGAATATTAAACAAGAAAATGGTGGCAACAAAGCTAGAAAAGTTATAAAAAAGTAAGGAAGTTGTGGTAACAATGCTAGAAAAGGAAAGTAAGAATTTGGTGGAAGCAAAAATGGAAAAGGAATATTAAAGGAAGGACTTGGTGGCAGCAAAATTCGAACAGTAATATTAAAGTAAGGAATTGGCGACAACAACGCTAAAAAATGAATATTAAAGTAAGAGTTGGTGGCAGCAAAATATGAACAGTAATATTAAAGTAAGGAGTTGGCGACAACAACGCTAGAAAATGAATATTAAAGTAAGGAGTTGGCGGCAACAACGCAATAAAAGGAATATTAAATTAAGGAGTTGGCGACAACGACGATAGAAAAGGAATATTAAAGAAAGGAGTTGGCGACAACAACGATAGAAAAGGAATATTAAAAAAATAAGGAATTGGCGACAACAACGCTAGGAAACGAATATTAAAGTAATGAGTTGGCGACAAGAACGGTAGAATATGAATATTAAAGTAAAGAGTTGGCGACAACAACGATAGAAAAGGAATATTAAAGTAAGGAGTTGGTGGCAGAAAATTGGGAAAAGTTTTATTAAAGTAAGGAGTTGGCGACAACAACGCTAGAAAAGGAACATTAATGTAAGGAGTTGGCGACAACAACTCTAAGAAATAAATATTAAAGTAAGGAGTTGGCGACAACAACGTTAGAAAAGGAATATTAAAGTAAGGAGTTGGCCACTTTAAACGCTAGAAAAGGAATAGTAAAATAAGGAGTTAACGACAATAATTATGAAAAAGGAATATTAAAGTAAGGAATTGGTGGCAACAATGCCTGAAAAGGAATATTAAAGCAAGAAAATGGTGGCAACAAAGCTAGAAAAGTTATAAAAAAGTAAGGAAGTGGTGGTAACAATGCTAGAAAAGGAATATTAAAGTAAGAATTTGGTGGAGGCAAAAACGGAAAAGGAATATTAAAGTAAGTACTTGGTGGCAGCAAATTGGGAAATGGAATATTAAAGTACGGAATTGGCGACAACAACGCTAGAAAACAAATATGAAAGTAATGAGTTGGCGACAACAACGGTAGAATAGGAATATTAAAGTAAGGAGTTGGCGACAACAACGATAGAAAAGGAATAATAAAGTAAGGAGATGGTGGCAGCAAATTGGGAAAAGGATTATTAAAGTAAGGAGTTGGCGATAACAACGCTAGAAAAGGAATATTAAAGTAAGGAGTTGGTGGCAGCAACGCAATAAAAGGAATATTAAATTAAGGAATTGGCGACAACAACGATAGAAAAGGAATATTAAAGTAAGGAGTTGGCGACAACAACGATAGAAAAGGAATATTAAAGTAAGGAGTTGGTGACCACAACGCTACAAAAGGAATAGTAATGTAAGGAGTTAGCGACAAGAATTAGGAAAAGGAATATTAAAGTGAGGAATTGGTGGCAACAAATCTAGAAAAGAAATATTAATGTAAGAAATTGGTGGCAACAAGTCTATAAAAGCAATAGTAAAGTAAGAAATATGTGGCAACAATGATAGAAAAGAAATATTAAAGTAAGAAATTGGTGGCAACAATTCTAGAAAAGAAATATTAAAGTAAGGAATTGGTGGCAACAACGCTAGAAAAAGAATATCAAAGTAAAGATTTGGTGACAGCAAATTGTGAAAAGGAATATTAAAGTAAGGAGTTGATTGCAGCAAATTGGGAAATGGAATATTAAATTACGGAATTGGCGACAACAACGCTAGAAAACAAATATGAAAGTAATGAGTTGGCGACAACAACGGTAGAATAGGAATATTAAAGTAAGGAGTTGGCGACAACAACGATAGAAAAGGAATATTAAAGTAAGGAGATGGTGGCAGCAAATTGGGAAAAGGATTATTAAAGTAAGGAGTTGGCGATAACAACGCTAGAAAAGGAATATTAAAGTAAGGAGTTGGTGGCAGCAAATTGGGAAAAGGAATATTAAACTAAGGAGTTTGCGACAACAACGATAGAAAAGGAATATAAAAGTAAGGAGTTGGCGACAACAAAGCTAGAAAAAGATTATTAAAGTAAGGATTTGGTGACAGCAAATTGTGAAAAGGAATATTAAAGTAAGGAGTTGATATCAGCAAATTGGAAAAAGGAATATTAAAGTAAGGAGTTGGCGACAACAACGCTAGAAAAGGAATATTAAAGTAATGAGTTGGCGACAACAACGCTAGAACAAGAATATTAATGTAAGTAGTTGGCGACAACAACGATAGAAAATAAATATTAATGTAAGGAGTTGATGGCAGCAAATTGGGAAAAGGAATATTAAAGGTAGGAGTTGGCGACAACAACGCTACAAAAGGAATATTAAAGTAAGGAGTTGGCGACAACAATTATGAAAAAGGAATGTTAAACTGAGGAATTTTTGACAACAAATCTTGATAAGAAATATTAATGTAAGAAATTGGTGGCAACAAGTCTATAAAAGCAATAGTAAAGTAAGAAATTGGTGGCAACAACGCTAGATAAAGAATATTAAAGTAAGGATTTGGTGACAGCAAATTGTGAAAAGGAATATTAAAGTAAGGATTTGGCGACAACAACGTTCTAAAAAGAATATTAAAGTAAGGAGTTGGCGACAAAAACGCTAGAAAAGGAATATTAAGGTAAGGAGTTGGCGACAACAACGCTAGAAAAGGAATATTAAAGTAAGGAGTTGGCGACAACAACGCTAGAAAAGGAATATTAAAGTAAAGAGTTGGCGACAACAACGCTTGAAAAGGAATATTAAAGTAAGGAGTTTGCGACAACAACGCTAGAAAATGAATATTAAAAGTAAGGAGTTGGCGACAACAACGCTAGCAAAGGAATATTAAAGTAAGGAGTTGGCGACAACAACGCTAGAAAAGGAATATTAAAGTAAGGAGTTGGCGACAACAACGCTAGAAAAGGAACATTAATGTAAGGAGTTGGCGACAACAACGCTAGAAAAGGAATATTAAAGTAAGGAGTTGGCGACAACAACGCTAGAAAAGGAATATTAAAGTAAGGAGTTGGCCACTTTAAACGCTAGAACAGTAATAGTAAAATAAGGAGTTAACGACAATAATTATGAAAAAGGAATATTAAAGTAAGGAATTGGTGGCAACAATGCCTGAAAAGGAATATTAGAGCAAGAAAATGGTGGCAACAAAGCTTGAAAAGTTATAAAAAAGTAAGGAAGTTGTGGTAACAATGCTAGAAAAGGAATATTAAAGTAAGAATTTGGCGGAAGCAAAAATGGAAAAGGAAAATTAAAGTAAGAACTTGGTGGCAGCAAAATATGAACAGTAATATTAAAGTAAGGAGTTGGCGACAACAACGCTAGAAAATGAATATTAAAGTAAGGAGTTGGCGGCAACAACGCAATAAAAGGAATATTAAATTAAGGAGTTGGCGACAACAACGATAGAAAAGGAATATTAAAGAAAGGAGTTGGCGACAACAACGATAGAAAAGGAATATTAAAGTAAGGAGTTAGCGACAAGAATTAGGAAAAAGGAATATTAAAGTACGGAATTGGCGAAAACAACGCTAGAAAACAAATATGAAAGTAATGAGTTGGCAACAACAACGGTAGAATAGGAATATTAAAGTAAGGAGTTGGTGGCAGCAAATTGGGAAAAGGAATATTAAACTAAGGAGTTGGCGACAACAACGATAGAAAAGGAATATAAAAGTAAGGAGTTGGCGACAACAACGCTAGAAAAGGAATAAAAAATGTAAGGAGTTGGCGACAACAACGTTTTAAAAGGAATATTAAAGTAAGGAGTTGGCGACAATAACGTTAGTAAAGGAATATTAAAGTAAGGAGTTGGCGACAACAATGCTAGAAAAAGAATATTAAAGTAAGGATTTGGTGACAGCAAATTGTGAAAAGGAATATTAAAGTAAGGAGTTGATATCAGCAAATTGGAAAAAGGAATATTAAAGTAAGGAGTTGGCGACAACAACGCTAGAAAAGGAATATTAAAGTAATGAGTTGGCGACAACAACGTTGGAATAGGAATATTAATGTAAGGAGTTGGCGACAAGAACGATAGAAAATAAATATTAATGTAAGGAGTTGATGGCAGCAAATTGGGAAAAGGAATATTAAAGGTAGGAGTTGGCGACAACAACACTACAAAAGGAATATTAAAGTAAGGAGTTGGTACCAGCAAATTGGGAAAAGGAATATTAAAGTAAGGAGTTGGCGACAACAACGCTAGAAAACAAATATGAAAGTAATGAGTTGGCGACAACAACGGTAGAATAGGAATATTAAAGTAAGGAGTTGGCGACAACAACGATAGAAAAGGAATATTAAAGTAAGGAGATGGTGGCAGCAAATTGGGAAAAGGATTATTAAAGTAAGGAGTTGGCGATAACAACGCTAGAAAAGGAATATTAAAGTAAGGAGTTGGTGGCAGCAACGCAATAAAAGGAATATTAAATTAAGGAATTGGCGACAACAACGATAGAAAAGGAATATTAAAGTAAGGAGTTGGCGACAACAACGATAGAAAAGGAATATTAAAGTAAGGAGTTGGTGATCACAACGCTACAAAAGGAATAGTAATGTAAGGAGTTAGCGACAAGAATTAGGAAAAAGGAATATTAAAGTGAGGAATTGGTGGCAACTATTCTAGAAAAGAAATATTAATGTAAGAAATTGGTGGCAACAAGTCTATAAAAGCAATATTAAAGTAAGAAATATGTGGCAACAATGATAGAAAAGAAATATTAAAGTAAGAAATTGGTGGCAACAATTCTAGAAAAGAAATATTAAAGTAAGGAATTGGTGGCAACAACGCTAGAAAAAGAATATCAAAGTAAAGATTTGGTGACAGCAAATTGTGAAAAGGAATATTAAATTAAGGAGTTGATTGCAGCAAATTGGGAAATGGAATATTAAAGTACGGAATTGGCGACAACAACGCTAGAAAACAAATATGAAAGTAATGAGTTGGCGACAACAACGGTAGAATAGGAATATTAAAGTAAGGAGTTGGCGACAACAACGATAGAAAAGGAATATTAAAGTAAGGAGATGGTGGCAGCAAATTGGGAAAAGGATTATTAAAGTAAGGAGTTGGCGATAACAACGCTAGAAAAGGAATATTAAAGTAAGGAGTTGGTGGCAGCAAATTGGGAAAAGGAATATTAAACTAAGGAGTTTGCGACAACAACGATAGAAAAGGAATATAAAAGTAAGAAGTTGGCTACAACAAAGCTAGAAAAAGATTATTGAAGTAAGGATTTGGTGACAGCAAATTGTGAAACGGAATATTAAAGTAAGGAGTTGGCGACAACAACGATAGAAAGGGAATATTAAAGTAATGAGTTGGCGACAACAACGCTACAAAAGGAATATTAAAGTAAGGAGTTGGTGCCAGCAAATTGGGAAAAGGAATATTAAAGTAAGGAGTTGGCGACAACAACGCTAGAAAAGGAATATTAAAGTAAGGAGTTGGCGACAACAATTATGAAAAAGGAATGTTAAACAGAGGAATTTTTGACAACAAATCTTGATAAGAAATATTAATGTAAGAAATTGGTGGCAACAAGTCTATAAAAGCAATAGTAAAGTAAGAAATTGGTGGCAACAACGCTATATAAAGAATATTAAAGTAAGGAGTTGGCGACAACAACGCTAGAAAATGAATATTAAAGTAAGGAATTGGCGGCAACAACGCAATAAAAGGAAAATTAAATTAAGGAGTTGGCGACAACAACGATAGAAAAGAAATATTAAAGAAAGGAGTTGGCGACAACAACGATAGAAAAGGAATATTAAAGTAAGGAGTTAGCGACAAGAATTAGGAAAAGGAATATTAAAGTACGGAATTGGCGAAAACAACGCTAGAACACAAATATGAAAGTAATGAGTTGGCAACAACAACGGTAGAATAGGAATATTAAAGTAAGGAGTTGGTGGCAGCAAATTGGGAAAAGGAATATTAAACTAAGGAGTTGGCGACAACAACGATAGAAAAGGAATATAAAAGTAAGGAGTTGGAGACAACAACGCTAGAAAAGGAATAAAAATGTAAGGAGTTGGCGACAACAACGTTTTAAAAGGAATATTAAAGTAAGGAGTTGGCGACAATAACGTTAGTAAAGGAATATTAAAGTAAGGAGTTGGCGACAACAAAGCTAGAAAAAGAATATTAAAGTAAGGATTTGGTGACAGCAAATTGTGAAAAGGAATATTAAAGTAAGGAGTTGATATCAGCAAATTGGAAAAAGGAATATTAAAGTAAGGAGTTGGCGACAACAACGCTAGAAAAGGAATATTAAAGTAATGTATGGCGACAACAACGCTGGAACAGGAATATTAATGTAAGGAGTTGGCGACAACAACGATAGAAATAAATATTAATGTAAGGAGTTGATGGCAGCAAATTGGGAAAAGGAATATTAAAAGTAGGAGTTGGCGACAACAACACTACAAAAGGAATATTAAAGTAAGGAGTTGGTACCAGCAAATTGGGAAAAGGAATATTAAAGTAAGGAGTTGGCGACAACAACGCTAGAAAAGGAATATTAAAGTAAGGAATTGGTGGCAACAATGCCTGAAAAGGAATATTAAAGCAAGAAAATGGTGGCATCAAAGCTAGAAAAGTTATAAAAAAGTAAGGAAGTTGTGGTAACAATGCTAGAAAAGGAATATTTAAGTAAGAATTTGGTGGAAGCAAAAATGGAAAAGGAATATTAAAGTAAGGACTTGGTGGCAGCAAAATATGAACAGTAATATTAAAGTAAGGAATTGGCGACAACAACGCTAAAAAATGAATATTAAAGTAAAGAGTTGGTGGCAGCAAAATATGAACAGTAATATTAAAGTAAGGAGTTGGCGACAACAACGCTAGAAAATGAATATTAAAGTAAGGAGTTGGCGGCAACAACGCAATAAAAGGAATATTAAATTAAGGAGTTGGCGACAACGACGATAGAAAAGGAATATTAAAGAAAGGAGTTGGCGACAACAACGATAGAAAAGGAATATTAAAGTAAGGAGTTAGCGACAAGAATTAGGAAAAAGGAATATTAAAGTACGGAATTGGCGAAAACAACGCTAGAAAACAAATATGAAAGTAATGAGTTGGCAACAACAACGGTAGAATAGGAATATTAAAGTAAGGAGTTGGTGGCAGCAAATTGGGAAAAGGAATATTAAACTAAGGAGTTGGCGACAACAACGATAGAAAAGGAATATAAAAGTAAGGAGTTGGCGACAACAACGCTAGAAAAGGAATAAAAAATGTAAGGAGTTGGCGACAACAACGTTTTAAAAGGAATATTAAAGTAAGGAGTTGGCGACAATAACGTTAGTAAAGGAATATTAAAGTAAAGAGTTGGCGACAACAAAGCTAGAAAAAGAATATTAAAGTAAGGATTTGGTGACAGCAAATTGTGAAAAGGAATATTAAAGTAAGGAGTTGATATCAGCAAATTGGAAAAAGGAATATTAAAGTAAGGAGTTGGCGACAACAACGCTAGAAAAGGGATATTAAAGTAATGAGTTGGCGACAACAACGCTGGAACAGGAATATTAATGTAAGGAGTTGGCGACAACAACGATAGAAAATAAATATTAATGTAAGGAGTTGATGGCAGCAAATTGGGAAAAGGAATATTAAAGGTAGGAGTTGGTACCAGCAAATTGGGAAAAGGAATATTAAAGTAAGGAGTTGGCGACAACAACACTACAAAAGGAATATTAAAGTAAGGAGTTGGTACCAGCAAATTGGGAAAAGGAATATTAAAGTAAGGAGTTGGCGACAACAACGCTAGAAAAGGAATATTAAAGTAAGGAATTGGTGGCAACAATGCCTGAAAAGAAATATTAAAGCAAGAAAATGGTGGCAACAAAGCTAGAAAAGTTATAAAAAAGTAAGGAAGTTGTGGTAACAATGCTAGAAAAGGAATATTAAAGTAAGAATTTTGTGGAAGCAAAAATGGAAAAGGAATATTAAAGTAAGGACTTGGTGGCAGCAAAATATGAACAGTAATATTAAAGTAAGGAATTGGCGACAACAACACTAAAAAATGAATATTAAAGTAAGGAGTTGGCGGCAACAACGCAATAAAAGGAATATTAAATTAAGGAGTTGGCGACAACAACGATAGAAAAGGAATATTAAAGTAAGGAGTTGGAGACAACAACGATAGAAAAGGAATATTAAAGTAAGGAGTTGGTGACCACAACGCTACAAAAGGAATAGTAATGTAAGGAGTTAGCGACAAGAATTAGGAAAAAGTAATATTAAAGTATGGAATTTGTGGCAACTATCCTAGAAAAGAAATATTAATGTAAGAAATTGGTGGCAACAAGTCTATAAAAGCAATAGTAAAGTAAGAAATATGTGGCAACAATGATAGAAAAGAAATATTAAAGTAAGAAATTGGTGGCAACAATTCTAGAAAAGAAATATTAAAGTAAGGAATTGGTTGCAACAACGCTAGAAAAAGAATATCAAAGTAAAGATTTGGTGACAGCAAATTGTGAAAAGGAATATTAAAGTAAGGAGTTGATTGCAGCAAATTGGGAAATGGAATATTAAAGTACGGAATTGGCGAAAACAACGCTAGAAAACAAATATGAAAGTAATGAGTTGGCGACAACAACGGTAGAATAGGAATATTAAAGTAAGGAGTTGGCGACAACAACGATAGAAAAGGAATATTAAAGTAAGGAGTTGGTGGTAGCAAATTGGGAAAAGGATTAATAAAGTAAGGAGTTTGCGACAACAACGCTAGAAAAGGAATATTAAAGTAAGGAGTTGGTGCCAGCAAATTGGGAAAAGGAATATAAAAGTAAAGAGTTGGCGACAACAACGCTAGAAAAGGAATATTAAAGTAAGGAGTTAGCGACAACAACGTTAGTAAAGGAATATTAAAGTAAGTAGTTAGCGACAATAATTATGAAAAAGGAATATTAAAGTAAGGAATTGGTGGCACCAATTCTAGAAGAGAAATATTAAAGTAAGGAATTGGTGGCAACAAGTCTATAAAAGGAATATTAAAGTAAGAAATTTGTGGCAAATTCTAGAAAAGAAATATTAAAGTAAGAAATTGGCGGTACAAATTTTAGAAAAGGAATATTAAAGTAAGGAATTGGTGGCAACAAGTCTATAAAATGAATATTAAAGTAAGAAATTGGTGGCAACAATGCTAGTAAAGGAATATTAAAGTAAGGAATTGGAGGCAACAGTTCTAAAAAGGAATATTAAAGTAAGGAAATGGTGGCAACAATACTAGAACATAAATATTAAAGAAAGTAATTGGTGGCAACAATTCTACAAAAGAAATATTAAAGAAAGTAATTGGTGGCAACAATTCTAGAAAAGAAATATTAAAGCAAGGAATTGGTGGCAACAATACTGGAAAAAAATATTAAAGTAAGAATTGGTGGCATTAACGATAGAAAAGGAATATTAAAGCAAGGAGTTGGTGGCAGCAAATTTAGAAAAGGAATATTAAAGTAATAAGTTGGCGACAACAACGATCGAAAGGGAATATTAAAGTAAGGAGTTGGCGACAACAACGCTAGAGAAGGAACATTGAAGTAAGGAGTTGGCGACAACAACGCTAGAAAAGGAATATTAAAGTAACGAGTAGGCGACAACAACGCTCGAAAAGGAATATTAAAGTAAGGAATTGGCGACAACAACGCTAGAGAAGGAACATTGAAGTAAGGAGTTGGCGACAACAACGCTAAAAAAGGAATATTAAAGTAAGGAGTAGGCGACAACAACGCTAGAAAAGGAATATTAAAGTAAGGAGTTGGCGACAACAACGCTAGAAAAGGAATATTAAAGTAAGGAGTTAACGACAAGAATTATGAAAAAGAAATATTAAAGTAAGGAAGTGGTGGCAACAATTCTATAAAAGCAATATTAAAGTAAGAAATTTGTGGCAACAATGCTAGAAAAGAAATATTAAAGTAAGAAATTGGTGGCAACAACGCTAGAAAAGGAATATTAATGTAAGGATTTGGTGACAGCAACTTGTGAAAAGGAATATTAAAGTAAGGATTTGGTGACAGCAAATTGTGAAAAGGAGTATTAAAGTAAGGAGTTGATGGCAGAAAATTGGAAAAAGGAATATTAATGTTAGGAGTTGGCGACAACAATACTAAAAAAGGATTATTAAAGTAATGAGTTGGCGACAACAACGCTAGAATAGGAATATTAAAGCAAGGAGTGGGCGACAACAACTATCTATAATAAATATTAAAGTAAGGAGTTGGTGGCAGCAAATTGGGAAAAGGAATTTTACAGTAAGGAGTTGGCTACAACAACGCTACAAAAGGAATATTAAAGTAAGGAGTTGGTGCCAGTAAATTGGGAAAAGGAATATTAAAGTAAGGAGTTGGCGACAACAACGCTAGAAAATGAATATTAAAGTAAGGAGTTGGCGGCAACAACGCAATAAAAGGAATATTAAATTAAGGAGTTGGCGACAACAACGATAGAAAAGGAATATTAAAGTAAGGAATTGGTTGCAACAACGCTAGAAAAAGAATATCAAAGTAAAGATTTGGTGAAAGCAAATTGTGAAAAGGAATATTAAAGTAAGGAGTTGATTGCAGCAAATTGGGAAATGGAATATTAAAGTACGGAATTGGCGAAAACAACGCTAGAAAACAAATATGAAAGTAATGAGTTGGCAACAACAACGGTAGAATAGGAATATTAAAGTAAGGAGTTGGTGGCAGCAAATTGGGAAAAGGAATATTAAACTAAGGAGTTGGCGACAAGAACGATAGAAAAGGAATATTAAAGTAGGGAGTTGGAGACAACAACGATAGAAAAGGAATATTAAAGTAAGGAGTTGGTGACCACAACGCTACAAAAGGAATAGTAATGTAAGGAGTTAGCGACAAGAATTAGGAAAAAGTAATATTAAAGTATGGAATTTGTGGCAACTATCCTAGAAAAGAATATTAATGTAAGAAATTGATGGCAACAAGTCTATAAAAGCAATAGTAAAGTAAGAAATATGTGGCAACAATGATAGAAAAGAAATATTAAAGTAAGAAATTGGTGGCAACAATTCTAAAAAAGAAATATTAAAGTAAGGAATTGGTTGCAACAACGCTAGAAAAAGAATATCAAAGTAAAGATTTGGTGACAGCAAATTGTGAAAAGGAATATTAAAGTAAGGAGTTGATTGCAGCAAATTGGGAAATGGAATATTAAAGTACGGAATTGGCGAAAACAACGCTAGAAAACAAATATGAAAGTAATGAGTTGGCGACAACAACGGTAGAATAAGAATATTAAAGTAAGGAGTTGGCGACAACAACGATAGAAAAGGAATATTAAAGTAAGGAGTTGGTGGTAGCAAATTGGGAAAAGGATTAATAAAATAAGGAGTTTGCGACAACAACGCTAGAAAAGGAATATTAAAGTAAGGAGTTGGTGCCAGCAAATTGGGAAAAGGAATATGAAAGTAAAGAGTTGGCGACAACAACGCTAGAAAAGAGAATATTAAAGTAAGGAGTTAGCGACAACAACGTTAGTAAAGGAATATTAAAGTAAGGAGTTAGCGACAATAATTATGAAAAGGAATATTAAAGTAAGGAATTGGTGGCACCAATTCTAGAAGAGAAATATTAAAGTAAGGAATTGGTGGCAACAAGTCTATAAAAGGAATATTAAAGTAAGAAATTTGTGGCAAATTCTAGAAAAGAAATATTAAAGTAAGAAATTAGCGGTACAAATTTTAGAAAAGGAATATTAAAGTAAGGAATTGGTGGCAACAAGTCTATAAAATGAATATTAAAGTAAGAAATTGGTGGCAACAATGCTAGTAAAGGAATATTAAAGTAAGGAATTGGAGGCAACAGTTCTAAAAAAGGAATATTAAAGTAAGGAAATGGTGGCAACAATACTAGAACATAAATATTAAAGAATGTAATTGGTGGCAACAATTCTACAAAAGAAATATTAAAGAAAGTAATTGGTGGCAACAATTCTAGAAAAGAAATATTAAAGCAAGGAATTGGTGGCAACAATACTGGAAAAAAAATATTAAAGTAAGAATTGGTGGCATTAACGATAGAAAAGGAATATTAAAGCAAGGAGTTGGTGGCAGCAAATTTAGAAAAGGAATATTAAAGTAATGAGTTGGCGACAACAACGCTCGAAAGGGAATATTAAAGTAAGGAGTTGGCGACAACAACGCTAGAGAAGGAACATTGAAGTAAGGAGTTGGCGACAACAACGCTAAAAAAGGAATATTAAAGTAAGGAGTAGGCGACAACAACGCTAGAAAAGGAATATTAAAGTAAGGAGTTGGCGACAACAACGCTAGAAAAGGAATATTAAAGTAAGGAGTTAACGACAAGAATTATGAAAAAGAAATATTAAAGTAAGGAAGTGGTGGCAACAATTCTATAAAAGCAATATTAAAGTAAGAAAATTGTGGCAACAATGCTAGAAAAGAAATATTAAAGTAAGAAATTGGTGGCAACAACGCTAGAAAAGGAATATTAATCTAAGGATTTGGTGACAGCAACTTGTGAAAAGGAATATTAAAGTAAGGATTTGTTGACAGCAAATTGTGAAAAGGAATACAAAAAGTAAAGAGTTGGCGACAACAACGCTAGAAAAGGAATATTAAAGTAAGGAGTTAGCGACAACAACGTCAGTAAAGGAATATTAAAGTAAGGAGTTAGCGACAATAATTATGAAAAAGGAATATTAAAGTAAGGAATTGGTGGCACCAATTCTAGAAGAGAAATATTAAAGTAAGGAATTGGTGGCAACAAGTCTATAAAAGGAATATTAAAGTAAGAAATTTGTGGCAAATTCTAGAAAAGAAATATTAAAGTAAGAAATTAGCGGTACAAATTTTAGAAAAGGAATATTAAAGTAAGGAATTGGTGGCAACAAGTCTATAAAATGAATATTAAAGTAAGAAATTGGTGGCAACAATGCTAGTAAAGGAATATTAAAGTAAGGAATTGGAGGCAACAGTTCTAAAAAAGGAATATTAAAGTAAGGAAATGGTGGCAACAATACTAGAACATAAATATTAAAGAAAGTAATTGGTGGCAACAATTCTACAAAAGAAATATTAAAGAAAGTAATTGGTGGCAACAATTCTAGAAAAGAAATATTAAAGCAAGGAATTGGTGGCAACAATACTGGAAAAAAAATATTAAAGTAAGAATTGGTAGCATTAACGATAGAAAAGGAATATTAAAGCAAGGAGTTGGTGGCAGCAAATTTAGAAAAGGAATATTAAAGTAATGAGTTGGCGACAACAACGATCGAAAGGGAATATTAAAGTAAGGAGTTGGCGACAACAACGCTAGAGAAGGAACATTGAAGTAAGGAGTTGGCGACAACAACGCTAGAAAAGGAATATTAAAGTAACGAGTAGGCGACAACAACGCTCGAAAAGAAATATTAAAGTAAGGAGTTGGCGACAACAACGCTAGAGAAGGAACATTGAAGTAAGGAGTTGGCGACAACAACGCTAAAAAAGGAATATTAAAGTAAGGAATAGGCGACAACAACGCTAGAAAAGGAATATTAAAGTAAGGAGTTGGCGACAACAACGCTAGAAAAGGAATATTAAAGTAAGGAGTTAACGACAAGAATTATGAAAAAGAAATATTAAAGTAAGGAAGTGGTGGCAACAATTCTATAAAAGCAATATTAAAGTAAGAAATTTGTGGCAACAATGCTAGAAAAGAAATATTAAAGTAAGAAATTGGTGGCAACAACGCTAGAAAAGGAATATTAATGTAAGGATTTGGTGACAGCAATTTGTGAAAAGGAATATTAAAGTAAGGATTTGGTGACAGCAAATTGTGAAAAGGAGTATTAAAGTAAGGAGTTGATGGCAAAAAATTGGAAAAAGGAATATTAATGTAAGGAGTTGGCGACAACAATACTAAAAAAGGATTATTAAAGTAATGAGTTGGCGACAACAACGCTAGAATAGGAATATTAAAGCAAGGAGTGGGCGACAACAACTATCTATAATAAATATTAAAGTAAGGAGTTGGTGGCAGCAAATTGGGAAAAGGAATTTTACAGTAAGGAGTTGGCTACAACAACGCTACAAAAGGAATATTAAAGTAAGGAGTTGGTGCCAGCAAATTGGGAAAAGGAATATTAAAGTAAGGAGTTGGCGACAACAACGCTAGAAAATGAATATTAAAGTAAGGAGTTGGCGGCAACAACGCAATAAAAGGAATATTACATTAAGGAGTTGGCGACAACAACGATAGAAAAGGAATATTAAAGTAAGGAATTGGTTGCAACAACGCTAGAAAAAGAATATCAAAGTAAAGATTTGGTGAAAGCAAATTGTGAAAAGGAATATTAAAGTAAGGAGTTGATTGCAGCAAATTGGGAAATGGAATATTAAAGTACGGAATTGGCGAAAACAACGCTAGAAAACAAATATGAAAGTAATGAGTTGGCAACAACAACGGTAGAATAGGAATATTAAAGTAAGGAGTTGGTGGCAGCAAATTGGGAAAAGGAATATTAAACTAAGGAGTTGGCGACAACAACGATAGAAAAGGAATATAAAAGTAAGGAGTTGGCGACAAGAACGCTAGAAAAGGAATAAAAATGTAAGGAGTTGGCGACAACAACGCTAGAAAAGGAATATTAAAGTAAGGAGTTGGCGACAACAACGCTAGAAAATGAACATTAAAGTAAGGAGTTGGCGACAACAACTCTAAAAAAGGAATATTAAAGTAAGGAGTTGGCGACTTTAAACGCTAGAAAAGAAATAGTAAAATAAGGAGTTAACGACAATAATTATGAAAAAGGAATATTAAAATAAGGAATTGGTTGCAACAATGCCTGAAAAGGAATATTAAAGCAAGAAATGGTGGCAACAAAGCTGGAAAAGTTATAAAAAAGTAAGGAAGTGGTGGTAACAATGCTAGAAAAGGAATATTAAAGTAAGAATTTGGTGGAAGCAAAAATGGAAAAGGAATATTAATGTAAGGAGTTGATGGCAGCAAATTGGGAAAAGGAATATTAAAGGTAGGAGTTGGCGACAACAACCCTACAAAAGGAATATTAAAGTAAGGAGTTGGTGCCAGCAAATTGGGAAAAGGAATATTAAAGAAAGGAGTTGGCTACAACAACGCTAGAAAAGGAATATTAAAGTAAGGAGTTGGCGACAACAACGCTACAAAAGGAATAGTAATGTAAGGAGTTAGCGACAACAATTATGAAAAAGGAATGTTAAAGTAAGGATTTGGTGGCAACAAGGCTTTAAATGAAAATTAAAGTAATGATTTGGTGGCAGCAAATTGGGAAAAGAAACATTAAAGCAAGGAGATGGTGGCAGCAAATTTAGAAAAGGAATATTAAAGTAATGAGTTGGCGACAACAACGCTCGAAAAGGAATATTAAAGTAAGGAGTTGGCGACAACAACGCTACAAAAGAAATAGTAATGTAAGGAGTTAGCGACAACAATTATGAAAACGGAATTTTAAAGTAAGGAATTGGTGGCAACAATTCTAGATAAGAAATATTAATGTAAGAAATTGGTGGCAACAAGTCTATAAAAGCAATAGTAAAGTAAGAAATTTGTGGCAACAATGCTAGAAAAGTTATAAAAAGTAAGGAAGTTGTGGTAACAATGCTAGAAAAGGAATATTAAAGTAAGAATTTGGTGGAAGCAAAAATGGAAAAGGAATATTAAAGTAAGGACTTGGTGGCAGCAAAATATGAACAGTAATATTAAAGTAAGGAATTGGCGACAACAACACTATAAAAATGAATATTAAAGTAAGGAGTTGGCGGCAACAACGCAATAAAAGGAATATTAAATTAAGGAGTTGGCGACAACAACGATAGAAAAGGAATATTAAAGTAAGGAGTTGGAGACAACAACGATAGAAAAGGAATATTAAAGTAAGGAGTTGGTGACCACAACGCTACAAAAGGAATAGTAATGTAAGGAGTTAGCGACAAGAATTAGGAAAAAGTAATATTAAAGTATGGAATTTGTGGCAACTATCCTAGAAAAGAAATATTAATGTAAGAAATTGGTGGCAACAAGTCTATAAAAGCAATAGTAAAGTAAGAAATATGTGGCAACAATGATAGAAAAGAAATATTAAAGTAAGAAATTGGTGGCAACAATTCTAGAAAAGAAATATTAAAGTAAGGAATTGGTTGCAACAACGCTAGAAAAAGAATATCAAAGTAAAGATTTGGTGACAGCAAATTGTGAAAAGGAATATTAAAGTAAGGAGTTGATTGCAGCAAATTGGGAAATGGAATATTAAAGTACGGAATTGGCGAAAACAACGCTAGAAAACAAATATGAAAGTAATGAGTTGGCGACAACAACGGTAGAATAGGAATATTAAGGTAAGGAGTTGGCGACAACAACGATAGAAAAGGAATATTAAAGTAAGGAGTTGTTGGTAGCAAATTGGGAAAAGGATTAATAAAGTAAGGAGTTTGCGACAACAACGCTAGAAAAGGAATATTAAAGTAAGGAGTTGGTGCCTGCAAATTGGGAAAAGGAATATAAAAGTAAAGAGTTGGCGACAACAACGCTAGAAAAGGAATATTAAAGTAAGGAGTTAGCGACAACAACGTTAGTAAAGGAATATTAAAGTAAGGAGTTAGCGACAATAATTATGAAAAAGGAATATTAAAGTAAGGAATTGGTGGCACCAATTCTAGAAGAGAAATATTAAAGTAAGGAATTGGTGGCAACAAGTCTATAAAAGGAATATTAAAGTAAGAAATTTGTGGCAAATTCTAGAAAAGAAATATTAAAGTAAGAAATTGGCGGTACAAATTTTAGAAAAGGAATATTAAAGTAAGGAATTGGTGGCAACAAGTCTATAAAATGAATATTAAAGTAAGAAATTGGTGGCAACAATGCTAGTAAAGGAATATTAAAGTAAGGAATTGGAGGCATATGTTCTAAAAAAGGAATATTAAAGTAAGGAAATGGTGGCAACAATACTAGAACATAAATATTAAAGAAAGTAATTGGTGGCAACAATTCTACAAAAGAAATATTAAAGAAAGTAATTGGTGGCAACAATTCTAGAAAAGAAATATTAAAGCAAGGAATTGGTGGCAACAATACTGGAAAAAAAATATTAAAGTAAGAATTGGTGGCATTAACGATAGAAAAGGAATATTAAAGCAAGGAGTTGGTGGCAGCAAATTTAGAAAAGGAATATTAAAGTAATGAGTTGGCGACAACAACGCTCGAAAGGGAATATTAAAGTAAGGAGTTGGCGACAACAACGCTAGAGAAGGAACATTGAAGTAAGGAGTTGGCGACAACAACGCTAGAAAAGGAATATTAAAGTAACGAGTAGGCGACAACAACGCTCGAAAAGGAATATTAAAGTAAGGAGTTGGCGACAACAACGCTAGAGAAGGAACATTGAAGTAAGGAGTTGGTGACAACAACGCTAAAAAAGGAATATTAAAGTAAGGAGTAGGCGACAACAACGCTAGAAAAGGAATATTAAAGTAAGGAGTTGGCGACAACAACGCTAGAAAAGGAATATTAAAGTAAGGAGTTAACGACAAGAATTATGAAAAAGAAATATTAAAGTAAGGAAGTGGTGGCAACAATTCTATAAAAGCAATATTAAAGTAAGAAATTTGTGGCAACAATGCTAGAAAAGAAATATTAAAGTAAGAAATTGGTGGCAACAACGCTAGAAAAGGAATATTAATGTAAGGATTTGGTGACAGCAAATTGTGAAAAGGAGTATTAAAGTAAGGAGTTGATGGCAGAAAATTGGAAAAAGGAATATTAATGTAAGGAGTTGGCGACAACAATACTAAAAAAGGATTATTAAAGTAATGAGTTGGCGACAACAACGCTAGAATAGGAATATTAAAGCAAGGAGTGGGCGACAACAACTATCTATAATAAATATTAAAGTAAGGAGTTGGTGGCAGCAAATTGGGAAAAGGAATTTTACAGTAAGGAGTTGGCTACAACAACGCTACAAAAGGAATATTAAAGTAAGGAGTTGGTGCCAGCAAATTGGGAAAAGGAATATTAAAGTAAGGAGTTGGCGACAACAACGCTAGAAAATGAATATTAAAGTAAGGAGTTGGCGGCAACAACGCAATAAAAGGAATATTAAATTAAGGAGTTGGCGACAACAACGATAGAAAAGGAATATTAAAGTAAGGAATTGGTTGCAACAACGCTAGAAAAAGAATATCAAAGTAAAGATTTGGTGACAGCAAATTGTGAAAAGGAATATTAAAGTAAGGAGTTGATTGCAGCAAATTGGGAAATGGAATATTAAAGTACGGAATTGGCGAAAACAACGCTAGAAAACAAATATGAAAGTAATGAGTTGGCGACAACAACGGTAGAATAGGAATATTAAAGTAAGGAGTTGGCGACAACAACGCTAGAAAAGGAATATTAAAGTAAGGAGTTGGTGGTAGCAAATTGGGAAAAGGATTAATAAAGTAAGGAGTTTGCGACAACAACGCTAGAAAAGGAATATTAAAGTAAGGAGTTGGTGCCAGCAAATTGGGAAAAGGAATATAAAAGTAAAGAGTTGGCGACAACAACGCTAGAAAAGGAATATTAAAGTAAGGAGTTAGCGACAACAACGTTAGTAAAGGAATATTAAAGTAAGGAGTTAGCGACAATAATTATGAAAAAGGAATATTAAAGTAAGGAATTGGTGGCACCAATTCTAGAAGAGAAATATTAAAGTAAGGAATTGGTGGCAACAAGTCTATAAAAGGAATATTAAAGTAAGAAATTTGTGGCAAATTCTAGAAAAGAAATATTAAAGTAAGAAATTGGCGGTACAAATTTTAGAAAAGGAATATTAAAGTAAGGAATTGGTGGCAACAAGTCTATAAAATGAATATTAAAGTAAGAAATTGGTGGCAACAATGCTAGTAAAGGAATATTAAAGTAAGGAATTGGAGGCAACAGTTCTAAAAAAGGAATATTAAAGTAAGGAAATGGTGGCAACAATACTAGAACATAAATATTAAAGAAAGTAATTGGTGGCAACAATTCTACAAAAGAAATATTAAAGAAAGTAATTGGTGGCAACAATTCTAGAAAAGAAATATTAAAGCAAGGAATTGGTGGCAACAATACTGGAAAAAAAATATTAAAGTAAGAATTGGTGGCATTAACGATAGAAAAGGAATATTAAAGCAAGGAGTTGGTGGCAGCAAATTTAGAAAAGGAATATTAAAGTAATGAGTTGGCGACAACAACGCTCGAAAGGGAATATTAAAGTAAGGAGTTGGCGACAACAACGCTAGAGAAGGAACATTGAAGTAAGGAGTTGGCGACAACAACGCTAGAAAAGGAATATTAAAGTAACGAGTAGGCGACAACAACGCTCGAAAAGGAATATTAAAGTAAGGAGTTGGCGACAACAACGCTAGAGAAGGAACATTGAAGTAAGGAGTTGGCGACAACAACGCTAGAAAAGGAATATTAAAGTAAGGAGTTAACGACAAGAATTATGAAAAAGAAATATTAAAGTAAGGAAGTGGTGGCAACAATTCTATAAAAGCAATATTAAAGTAAGAAATTTGTGGCAACAATGCTAGAAAAGAAATATTAAAGTAAGAAATTGGTGGCAACAACGCTAGAAAAGGAATATTAATGTAAGGATTTGGTGACAGCAACTTGTGAAAAGGAATATTAAAGTAAGGATTTGGTGACAGCAAATTGTGAAAAGGAGTATTAAAGTAAGGAGTTGATGGCAGAAAATTGGAAAAAGGAATATTAATGTAAGGAGTTGGCGACAACAACGCTAGAATAGGAATATTAAAGCAAGGAGTGGGCGACAACAACTATCTATAATAAATATTAAAGTAAGGAGTTGGTGGCAGCAAATTGGGAAAAGGAATTTTACAGTAAGGAGTTGGCTACAACAACGCTACAAAAGGAATATTAAAGTAAGGAGTTGGTGCCAGCAAATTGGGAAAAGGAATATTAAAGTAAGGAGTTGCCGACAACAACGCTAGAAAATGAATATTAAAGTAAGGAGTTGGCGGCAACAACGCAATAAAAGGAATATTAAATTAAGGAGTTGGCGACAACAACGATAGAAAAGGAATATTAAAGTAATGAATTGGTTGCAACAACGCTAGAAAAAGAATATCAAAGTAAAGATTTGGTGAAAGCAAATTGTGAAAAGGAATATTAAAGTAAGGAGTTGATTGCAGCAAATTGGGAAATGGAATATTAAAGTACGGAATTGGCGAAAACAACGCTAGAAAACAAATATGAAAGTAATGAGTTGGCAACAACAACGGTAGAATAGGAATATTAAAGTAAGGAGTTGGTGGCAGCAAATTGGGAAAAGGAATATTAAACTAAGGAGTTGGCGACAACAACGATAGAAAAGGAATATAAAAGTAAGGAGTTGGCGACAAGAACGCTAGAAAAGGAATAAAAAATGTAAGGAGTTGGCGACAACAACGCTAGAAAAGGAATATTAAAGTAAGGAGTTGGCGACAACAACGCTAGAAAATGAACATTAAAGTAAGGAGTTGGCGACAACAACTCTAAAAAAGGAATATTAAAGTAAGGAGTTGGCGACTTTAAACGCTAGAAAAGAAATAGTAAAATAAGGAGTTAACGACAATAATTATGAAAAAGGAATATTAAAATAAGGAATTGGTGGCAACAATGCCTGAAAAGGAATATTAAAGCAAGAAAATGGTGGCAACAAAGCTGGAAAAGTTATAAAAAAGTAAGGAAGTGGTGGTAACAATGCTAGAAAAGGAATATTAAAGTAAGAATTTGGTGGAAGCAAAAATGGAAAAGGAATATTAATGTATGGAGTTGATGGCAGCAAATTGGGAAAAGGAATATTAAAGGTAGGAGTTGGCGACAACAACCCTACAAAAGGAATATTAAAGTAAGGAGTTGGTGCCAGCAAATTGGGAAAAGGAATATTAAAGAAAGGAGTTGGCTACAACAACGCTAGAAAAGGAATATTAAAGTAAGGAGTTGGCGACAACAACGCTACAAAAGGAATAGTAATGTAAGGAGTTAGCGACAATAATTATGAAAAAGGAATTTTAAAGTAAGGAATTGGTGGCAACAATTCTAGAAAAGGAATGTTAAAGTAAGGATTTGGTGGCAACAAGGCTTTAAATGAAAATTAAAGTAATGATTTGGTGGCAGCAAATTGGGAAAAGAAACATTAAAGCAAGGAGATGGTGGCAGCAAATTTAGAAAAGGAATATTAAAGTAATGAGTTGGCGACAACAACGCTCGAAAAGGAATATTAAAGTAAGGAGTTGGCGACAACAACGCTAGAAAATGAATATTAAAGTAAGGAGTTGGCGACAACAACGCTAGAAAAGGAATATTAAAGTAAGGAGTTGGCGACAACAATGCTAGAAAACGAATTTTAAAGTAAGGAGTTGGCGACAACAACGCTAGAAAATGAATATTAAAATAAGGAGTTGGCGACAACAACGCTAGAAAATGAATATTAAAATAAGGATTTGGCGACAACAACGCTAGAAAAGAAATAGTAAAATAAGGAGTTAACGACAATAATTATGAAAAAGGAATATTAAAATAAGGAATTGGTGGCAACAATGCCTGAAAAGTAATTTTAAAGCAAGAAGATGGTGGCAACAAAGCTGGAAAAGTTATAAAAAAGTAAAGAAGTGGTGGTAACAATGCTAGAAAAGGAATATTAAAGTAAGAATTTGGTGGAAGCAAAAATGGAAAAGGAATATTAATGTAAGGATTTGATGGCAGCAAATTGGGAAAAGGAATATTAAAGGTAGGAGTTGGCGACAACAACGCTACAAAAGGAATATTAATGTAAGGAGTTGGTGCCAGGAAATTGGGAAAAAATATTAAAGAAAGGAGTTGGCGACAACAACGCTAGAAAAGGAATATTAAAGTAAGGAGTTGATGCCAGGAAATTGGGAAAACAAATATTAAAGAAAGTTGTTGGCTACAACAACGCTAGAAAAGGAATATTAAAGTAAGGAGTTGGCGACAACAACGCTACAAAAGAAATAGTAATGTAAGGAGTTAGCGACAACAATTATAAAAAAGGAATTTTAAAGTAAGGAATTGGTGGCAACAATTCTAGATAAGAAATATTAATGTAAGAAATTGGTGGCAACAATGCTAGAAAAGTTATAAAAAAGTAAGGAAGTTGTGGTAACAATGCTAGAAAAGGAATATTAAAGTAAGAATTTGGTGGAAGCAAAAATGGAAAAGGAATATTAAAGTAAGGAGTTGGCGGCAAAAACGCAATAAAAGGAATATTAAATTAAGGAGTTGGCGACAACAACGATAGAAAAGGAATATTAAAGTAAGGAGTTGGAGACAACAACGCTAGAAAAGGAATATTAAAGTAAGGATTTGGCGAAAAGAACGCTCGAAAATAAATATTAAAGTAAGGAGTTGGCGACAACAACGCTAGAAAAAGAATAGTAAAATAAGGAGTTAGCGACAATAATTATGAAAAAGGAATATTAAAGTAAGGAATTGGTGGCAACAAGTCTATAAAAGGAATATTAAAGTAAGAAATTGTGGCAACAATGCTAGAAAAAGAATATTAAAGTAAGGATTCCGTGACAGCAAATTGTGAAAAGGAATATTAAAGTAAGGAGTTGATATCAGCAAATTGGGAAAAGGAATATTAAAGGTAGGAGTTGGCGACAACAACGCTAGAAAAGGAATATTAAAGTAAGGAGTTGGCGACAACAACGTTAGTAAAGTAATATTAAAGTAAGGATTTGGCGACAACAACGCTAGAAAAGGAATATTAAAGTAAGGAGTTGGCGACAAGATCGCTCGAAAAGGAATATTAAAGTAAGGAGTTGGCGACAACAACGTTAGAAAAGGAATGGTAAAATAAGTAGTTAGCGACAATAATTATGAAAAAGGAATATTAAAGTAAGAAATTGGTGGCACCAATTCTAGAAGAGAAATATTAAAGTAAGGAATTGGTGGCAACAAGTCTATAAAAGGAATATTAAAGTAAGAAATTTGTGACAAAATGCTAGAAAAGGAATAGTAAAGTAAGGAATTTATTGGCAACAGTTCTAGAAAAGGAATATCAAAGTAAGGAAATGGTGGCAACAATACTAGAACAGAAATATTAAAGAAAGTAATTGGTGGCAACAATTCTAAAAAATAAATATTAAAGAAAGTAATTGGTGGCGACAATTCTGGGAAAAAATATTAAAGCAAGAAATTGGTGGCAACAAAGCTAGAAATGGAATAAAAAATGTAAGGATTTGGCGACAACAACGCTTTAAAAGGAATATTAAAGTAAGGAGTTGGCGACAACAGCGTTAGTAAAGGAATATTAAAGTTAGGAGTTGGCGACAACAATGCTAGAAAAAGAATATTAAAGTAAGGATTCCGTGACAGCAAATTGTGAAAAGGAATATTAAAGTAAGGAGTTGATATCAGCAAATTGGGAAAAGGAATATTAAAGGTAGGAGTTGGCGACAACAACGCTAGAAAAGGAATATTAAAGTAAGGAGTTGGCGACAACAACGTTAGTAAAGTAATATTAAAGTAAGGATTTGGCGACAACAACGCTAGAAAAGGAATATTAAAGTAAGGAGTTGGCGACAAGATCGCTCGAAAAGGAATATTAAAGTAAGGAGTTGGCGACAACAACGTTAGAAAAGGAATGGTAAAATAAGTAGTTAGCGACAATAATTATGAAAAAGGAATATTAAAGTAAGAAATTGGTGGCACCAATTCTAGAAGAGAAATATTAAAGTAAGGAATTGGTGGCAACAAGTCTATAAAAGGAATATTAAAGTAAGAAATTTGTGGCAAAATGCTAGAAAAGAAATATTAAAGTAAGGAATTTATTGGCAACAGTTCTAGAAAAGGAATATCAAAGTAAGGAAATGGTGGCAACAATACTAGAACAGAAATATTAAAGAAAGTAATTGGTGGCAACAATTCTACAAAATAAATATTAAAGAAAGTAATTGGTGGCGACAATTCTAGAAAAGAAATATTAAAGGAAGGAATTGGTGGCAAGAATACTGGAAAAAAATATTAAAGTTAGAATTGGTGGCAACAATACTAGAAAAAAAATATTAAAGTAAGAATTGTTGGCAACAAAGCTATAAATGGAATATTAAAGTAAGGATTTGGTGGCAACAAGGCTTTAAAAAATTTAAAGTAATAATTTGGTGGAAGCAAAAAAGGAAAAGGAATATTAAAGTTAGGAGTTTGTGGCAGCAAATTGGGAACAGTAATATTAAAGTAAGGAGTTGGCGACAACAACGCTAGAAAAGGAATATTAAAGTAAGGAGTTGGCGACAACAACGTTAGTAAAGGAATATTAAAGTAAGGAGTTGACGACAACAACGCTAAAAAAGGAATATTAAAGTAAGGAGTTGGCGACAACAACGCTAAAAAAGGAATAGTAAAATAAGGAGTTAGCGACAATAATTATGAAAATGAATATTAAAGTAAGGAATTTATGGCAACAATTCTAGAAAAGGAATATTAAAGTAAGAAATTGGTGGCAACAATGCTAGAAAAGGAATATTAAAGTAAGGAATTGGAGGCAACAGTTCTAGAAAAGGATTATTAAAGTAAGGAAATGGTGGCAACAATACTAGAACAGAAATATTGAAGAAAGTAATTGGGGGCAACAATTCTACAAAAGAAATATTAAAGAAAGTAATTGGTGGCAACAATTCTAGAAAAGAAATATTAAAGCAAGGAATTGGTGGCAACAATACTGGGAAAAAATGTTAAAGTAAGAATTGGTGGCAACAATACTAGAAAAAAAATATTAAAGTAAGAATTGGTGGCATTAACGATAGAAAAGGAATATTAAAGCAAGAAATTGGGGGCAACAAAGCTAAAAATGGAATATTAAAGTAAGAATTTGGTGGCAACAAGGCTATAAAATAAAAATTAAAGTAAGGATTTGGTGGCAGCAAATTTAGAAAAGGAATATTAATGTAGTGATTTGGCGACAACAACGCTAGAAAAGGAATATTAAAGTAAGGAGTTGGCGACAACATCGCTAGAAAAAAAATATTAAATTAAGGAGTTGGCGACAACAACGCTATTAAAGGAATATTAAAGTAAGGAGTTGGCGACAACAACACTAGAAAAGGAATATTAAAGTATGAGTTGGCGACAACAACGCTAGAAAACGAATATTAAAGTAAGGAGTTGGCGACAACAACGCTAGAAAATGAATATTAAAGTAAGGAGTTGGCGACAACAACGCTAGCAAAGTAATATTAAAATAAGGAGTTGGCGACAACAACGCTAGAAAATGAATATTAAAGTAAGGAGTTGGCGACTATAAACGCTAGAAAAGGAATAGTAAAATAAGGAGTTAGCGACAATAATTATGAAAAAAGGAATATTAATGTAAGGAATTGGTGGCAACAATGCCTGAAAAGTAATATTATATCAAGAAAATGGTGGCGACAAAGCTAGAAAAGATATAAAAATGTAAGGAAGTGTTGGTAACAATGCTAGAAAAGGAATATTAAAGAAAGAATTTGGTGGAAGCAAATTGGGAACAGTAATATTAAAGTAAGGAGTTGGCGACAACAACGCTAGAAAAGAAATATTAAAGTAAGGAGTTGGCTGCAACAACGCAAGAAAAGGAATATTAAAGTAAGGAGTTGGCGACAACAACGCTAGAAAGGAATAGTAAAATAAGGAGTTAGCGACAATAATTATGAAAAAGGAATATTAAAGTAAGGAATTGGTGGCAACAAGTCTATAAAAGGAATATTAAAGTAAGAAATTGTGGCAACAATGCTAGAAAAGGAATATTAAAGTAAGGAATTGGAGGCAAAAGTTCTAGAAAAGGAATATTAAAGTAAGGAAATGGTGGCAACAATACTAGAACAGAAATAATGAAGAAAGTAATGGGTGGCAACAATACTGGGAAAAAGTATTAAAGCAAGAAATTGGTGGCAACATAGCTAGAAATGGAATAAAAATGTAAGGATTTGGCGACAACAACGCTTTAAAAGGAATATTAAAGTAAGGAGTTGGCGACAACAGCGTTAGTAAAGGAATATTAAAGTTAGGAGTTGGCGACAACAATGCTAGAAAAAGAATATTAAAATAAGGATTTCGTGACAGCAAATTGTGAAAAGGAATATTAAAGTAAGGAGTTGATATCAGCAAATTGGGAAAAGGAATATTAAAGGTAGGAGTTGGCGACAACAACGCTAGAAAAGGAATATTAAAGTAAGGAGTTGGCGACAACAACGTTAGTAAAGTAATATTAAAGTAAGGATTTGGCGACAACAACGCTAGAAAAGGAATATTAAAGTAAGGAGTTGGCGACAAGATCGCTCGAAAAGGAATATTAAAGTAAGGAGTTGGCGACAACAACGTTAGAAAAGGAATGGTAAAATAAGTAGTTAGCGACAATAATTATGAAAAAGGAATATTAAAGTAAGAAATTGGTGGCACCAATTCTAGAAGAGAAATATTAAAGTAAGGAATTGGTGGCAACAAGTCTATAAAAGGAATATTAAAGTAAGAAATTTGTGGCAACAATGCTAGAAAAGAAATATTAAAGTAAGGAATTTATTGGCAACAGTTCTAGAAAAGGAATATCAAAGTAAGGAAATGGTGGCAACAATACTAGAACAGAAATATTAAAGAAAGTAATTGGTGGCAACAATTCTACAAAATAAATATTAAAGAAAGTAATTGGTGGCGACAATTCTGGGAAAAAATATTAAAGCAAGAAATTGGTGGCAACAAAGCTAGAAATGGAATAAAAAATGTAAGGATTTGGCGACAACAACGCTTTAAAAGGAATATTAAAGTAAGGAGTTGGCGACAACAGCGTTAGTAAAGGAATATTAAAGTTAGGAGTTGGCGACAACAATGCTAGAAAAAGAATATTAAAGTAAGGATTTCGTGACAGCAAATTGTGAAAAGGAATATTAAAGTAAGGAGTTGATATCAGCAAATTGGGAAAAGGAATATTAAAGGTAGGAGTTGGCGACAACAACGCTAGAAAAGGAATATTAAAGTAAGGAGTTGGCGACAACAACGTTAGTAAAGTAATATTAAAGTAAGGATTTGGCGACAACAACGCTAGAAAAGGAATATTAAAGTAAGGAGTTGGCGACAAGATCGCTCGAAAAGGAATATTAAAGTAAGGAGTTGGCGACAACAACGTTAGAAAAGGAATGGTAAAATAAGTAGTTAGCGACAATAATTATGAAAAAGGAATATTAAAGTAAGAAATTGGTGGCACCAATTCTAGAAGAGAAATATTAAAGTAAGGAATTGGTGGCAACAAGTCTATAAAAGGAATATTAAAGTAAGAAATTTGTGGCAAAATGCTAGAAAAGAAATATTAAAGAAAGGAATTTATTGGCAACAGTTCTAGAAAAGGAATATCAAAGTAAGGAAATGGTGGCAACAATACTAGAACAGAAATATTAAAGAAAGTAATTGGTGGCAACAATTCTACAAAATAAATATTAAAGAAAGTAATTGGTGGCGACAATTCTAGAAAAGAAATATTAAAGGAAGGAATTGGTGGCAACAATACTGGAAAAAATATTAAAGTTAGAATTGGTGGCAACAATACTAGAAAAAAATATTAAAGTAAGAATTGTTGGCAACAAAGCTATAAATGGAATATTAAAGTAAGTATTTGGTGGCAACAAGGCTTTAAAAAATTTAAAGTAATAATTTGGTGGAAGCAAAAAAGGAAAAGGAATATTAAAGTTAGGAGTTTGTGGCAGCAAATTGGGAACAGTAATATTAAAGTAAGGAGTTGGCGACAACAACGCTAGAAAAGGAATATTAAAGTAAGGAGTTGGCGACAACAACGTTAGTAAAGCAATATTAAAGTAAGGAGTTGACGACAACAACGCTAAAAAAGGAATATTAAAGTAAGGAGTTGGCGACAACAACGCTAAAAAAGGAATAGTAAAATAAGGAGTTAGCGACAATAATTATGAAAATGAATATTAAAGTAAGGAATTGGTGGCAACAATTCTAGAAAAGGAATATTAAAGTAAGAAATTGGTGGCAACAATGCTAGAAAAGGAATATTAAAGTAAGGAATTGGAGGCAACAGTTCTAGAAAAGGAATATTAAAGTAAGGAAATGGTGGCAACAATACTAGAACATAAATATTAAAGAAAGTAATTGGTGGCAACAATTCTACAAAAGAAATATTAAAGAAAGTAATTGGAGGCAACAGTTCTAGAAAAGGAATATTAAAGTAAGGAAATGGTGGCAACAATACTAGAACATAAATATTAAAGAAAGTAATTGGTGGCAACAATTCTACAAAAGAAATATTAAAGAAAGTAATTGGTGGCAACAATTCTAGAAAAGAAATATTAAAGCAAGGAATTGGTGGCAACAATACTGGGAAAAAATGTTAAAGTAAGAATTGGTGGCAACAATACTAGAAAAAAAATATGAAAGTAAGAATTGGTGGCATTAACGATAGAAAAGGAATATTAAAGCAAGAAATTGGTGGCAACAAAGCTAAAAATGGAATATTAAAGTAAGAATTTGGTGGCAACAAGGCTATAAAATAAAAATTAAAGTAAGGATTTGGTGGCAGCAAATTGGGAAAAGAAATATTAAAGCGAGGAGTTAGTGGCAGCAAATTTAGAAAAGGAATATTAATGTAGTGATTTGGCGACAACAACGCTAGAAAAGGAATATTAAAGTAAGGAGTTGACGACAACATCGCTAGAAAAAAAATATTAAATTAAGTAGTTGGCGACAACAACGCTGTTAAAGGAATATTAAAGTAAGGATTTGGTGGCAACAAGGCTTTAAAAAATTTAAAGTAATAATTTGGTGGAAGCAAAAAAGGAAAAGGAATATTAAAGTTAGGAGTTTGTGGCAGCAAATTGGGAACAGTAATATTAAAGTAAGGAGTTGGCGACAACAACGCTAGAAAAGGAATATTAAAGTAAGGAGTTGGCGACAACAACGTTAGTAAAGGAATATTAAAGTAAGGAGTTGACGACAACAACGCTAAAAAAGGAATATTAAAGTAAGGAGTTGGCGACAACAACGCTAAAAAAGGAATAGTAAAATAAGGAGTTAGCGACAATAATTTTGAAAATGAATATTAAAGTAAGGAATTGGTGGCAACAATTCTAGAAAAGGAATATTAAAGTAAGAAATTGGTGGCAACAATGCTAGAAAAGGAATATTAAAGTAAGGAATTGGAGGCAACAGTTCTAGAAAAGGAATATTAAAGTAAGGAAATGGTGGCAACAATACTAGAACAGAAATATTGAAGAAAGTAATTGGTGGCAACAATTCTACAAAAGAAATATTAAAGAAAGTAATTGGTGGCAACAATTCTAGAAAAGAAATATTAAAGCAAGGAATTGGTGGCAACAATACTGGGAAAAAATGTTAAAGTAAGAATTGGTGGCAACAATACTAGAAAAAAAATATTAAAGTAAGAATTGGTGGCATTAACGATAGAAAAGGAATATTAAAGCAAGAAATTGGTGGCAACAAAGCTAAAAATGGAATATTAAAGTAAGAATTTGGTGGCAACAAGGCTATAAAATAAAAATTAAAGTAAGGATTTGGTGGCAGCAAATTTAGAAAAGGAATATTAATGTAGTGATTTGGCGACAACAACGCTAGAAAAGGAATATTAAAGTAAGGAGTTGGCGACAACATCGCTAGAAAAAAAATATTAAATTAAGGAGTTGGCGACAACAACGCTATTAAAGGAATATTAAAGTAAGGAGTTGGCGACAACAACACTAGAAAAGGAATATTAAAGTATGAGTTGGCGACAACAACGCTAGAAAACGAATATTAAAGTAAGGAGTTGGCGACAACAACGCTAGAAAATGAATATTAAAGTAAGGAGTTGGCGACAACAACGCTAGCAAAGTAATATTAAAATAAGGAGTTGGCGACAACAACGCTAGAAAATGAATATTAAAGTAAGGAGTTGGCGACTATAAACGCTAGAAAAGGAATAGTAAAATAAGGAGTTAGCGACAATAATTATGAAAAAAGGAATATTAATGTAAGGAATTGGTGGCAACAATGCCTGAAAAGGAATATTATATCAAGAAAATGGTGGCGACAAAGCTAGAAAAGATATAAAAAAGTAAGGAAGTGTTGGTAACAATGCTAGAAAAGGAATATTAAAGAAAGAATTTGGTGGAAGCAAATTGGGAACAGTAATATTAAAGTAAGGAGTTGGCGACAACAACGCTAGAAAAGAAATATTAAAGTAAGGAGTTGGCTGCAACAACGCAAGAAAAGGAATATTAAAGTAAGGAGTTGGCGACAACAACGATAGAAAAGGAATATTAAAGTAAGGAGTTGTCGACAACAACGATTGAAAAGGAATATTAAAGTAAGGAGTTGGCGACAACAACGCTAGAAAAGGAATATTAAAGTAAGGAGTTGGCGACAACAACGATAGAAAAGGAATATTAAAGTAAGGAGTTGGCAACAACAACGCTAGAAAAGGAATATTAAAGTAAGGAATTGGTGGCAACAATTCTAGAAAAGAAATATTAATGTAAGAAATTGGTGGCAACAAGTCTATAAAAGCATAGTAAAGTAAGAAATATGTGGCAACAATGATAAAAAAGAAATATTAAATAAGAAATTTGTTGGCAACAATTCTAGAAAAGAAATATTAAAGTAAGCAATTGGTGGCAACAACGCTGGAAAAAAGAATATCAAAGTAAGGACTTGGTGACAGCAAATTGTGAAAAGTAATATTAAAGCAAGGAGTTGATTGGAGAAAATTGAAAAAAGTAATATTAAAGTAAGGAAGTGGCGACAGGAACGCTAGAAAAGGAATATTAAAGTAATGAGTTGGCGACAACAACGGAAAAATAGGAATATTAAAGTAAGGAGTTGGCGATAACAACGATAGAAAAGGAATATTAAAGTAAGGAGTTGGCAACAACAACGCTAGAAAAGGAATATTAAAGTAAGGAATTGGTGGCAACAATTCTAGAAAAGAAATATTAATGTAAGAAATTGGTGGCAACAAGTCTATAAAAGCATAGTAAAGTAAGAAATATGTGGCAACAATGATAGAAAAGAAATATTAAATAAGAAATTTGTTGGCAACAATTCTAGAAAAGAAATATTAAAGTAAGCAATTGGTGGCAACAACGCTGGAAAAAAGAATATCAAAGTAAGGACTTGGTGACAGCAAATTGTGAAAAGTAATATTAAAGCAAGGAGTTGATTGGAGAAAATTGAAAAAAGTAATATTAAAGTAAGGAAGTGGCGACAAGAACGCTAGAAAAGGAATATTAAAGTAATGAGTTGGCGACAACAACGGAAAAATAGGAATATTAAAGTAAGGAGTTGGCGACAACAACGCTACAAAAGGAATAGTAATTGAAGGAGTTAGCGACAACAATTATGAATCAGGAATATTAAAGTAAGGAATTTGTGGCAAAAGTTCTAGAAACGAAATATTAATGTAAGAAATTGTGGCAACAATTCTAGAAAAGAAATATTAATGTAAGGAATTGGTGGCAACAACGCTAGAAAAAAGAATATAAAAGTAAAGAGTTGATGTCAGCAAATTGGAAAAAGGAATATTAAAGTAAGGAGTTGGCGACAACAACGCTAGAAAAGGAATATTAAAGTAATGAGTTGGAGACAACAACGGTAGAATAGGAATACTAAAGTAAATAGTTGGCGACAATCCGATAGAAAATAAATATTAATGTAAAGAGTTGATGGCAGCAAACTGGTAAAAGGAATATTAAAGGTAGGAGTTGGCGACAACTACGCTAGAAAAGGAATATTAAAGTAAGGAGTTGGCGACAACAACGCTAGAAAAGAAATATTAAAGCAAGGAATTGGTGGCAACAATACTAGAAAAAAATATTAAAGTAAGAATTGGTGGAAATAACGATAGAAAAGGAATATTAAAGCAAGAAATTGGTGGCAACAAAGCTAAAAATGGAATATTAAAGTAAGAATTTGGTGGCAACAAGGCTATAAAATAAAAATTAAAGTAAGGATTTGGTGGCAGCAAATTGGGAAAAGAAATATTAAAGCGAGGAGTTAGTGGCAGCAAATTTAGAAAAGGAATATTAATGTAGTGATTTGGCGACAACAACGCTAGAAAAGGAATATTAAAGTAAGGAGTTGACGACAACATCGCTAGAAAAAAAATATTAAATTAAGTAGTTGGCGACAACAACGCTGTTAAAGGAATATTAAAGTAAGGATTTGGTGGCAACAAGGCTTTAAAAAATTTAAAGTAATAATTTGGTGGAAGCAAAAAAGGAAAAGGAATATTAAAGTTAGGAGTTTGTGGCAGCAAATTGGGAACAGTAATATTAAAGTAAGGAGTTGGCGACAACAACGCTAGAAAAGGAATATTAAAGTAAGGAGTTGGCGACAACAACGTTAGTAAAGGAATATTAAAGTAAGGAGTTGACGACAACAACGCTAAAAAAGGAATATTAAAGTAAGGAGTTGGCGACAACAACGCTAAAAAAGGAATAGTAAAATAAGGAGTTAGCGACAATAATTTTGAAAATGAATATTAAAGTAAGGAATTGGTGGCAACAATTCTAGAAAAGGAATATTAAAGTAAGAAATTGGTGGCAACAATGCTAGAAAAGGAATATTAAAGTAAGGAATTGGAGGCAACAGTTCTAGAAAAGGAATATTAAAGTAAGGAAATGGTGGCAACAATACTAGAACAGAAATATTGAAGAAAGTAATTGGTGGCAACAATTCTACAAAAGAAATATTAAAGAAAGTAATTGGTGGCAACAATTCTAGAAAAGAAATATTAAAGCAAGGAATTGGTGGCAACAATACTGGGAAAAAATGTTAAAGTAAGAATTGGTGGCAACAATACTAGAAAAAAAATATTAAAGTAAGAATTGGTGGCATTAACGATAGAAAAGGAATATTAAAGCAAGAAATTGGTGGCAACAAAGCTAAAAATGGAATATTAAAGTAAGAATTTGGTGGCAACAAGGCTATAAAATAAAAATTAAAGTAAGGATTTGGTGGCAGCAAATTTAGAAAAGGAATATTAATGTAGTGATTTGGCGACAACAACGCTAGAAAAGGAATATTAAAGTAAGGAGTTGGCGACAACATCGCTAGAAAAAAAATATTAAATTAAGGAGTTGGCGACAACAACGCTATTAAAGGAATATTAAAGTAAGGAGTTGGCGACAACAACACTAGAAAAGGAATATTAAAGTATGAGTTGGCGACAACAACGCTAGAAAACGAATATTAAAGTAAGGAGTTGGCGACAACAACGCTAGAAAATGAATATTAAAGTAAGGAGTTGGCGACAACAACGCTAGCAAAGTAATATTAAAATAAGGAGTTGGCGACAACAACGCTAGAAAATGAATATTAAAGTAAGGAGTTGGCGACTATAAACGCTAGAAAAGGAATAGTAAAATAAGGAGTTAGCGACAATAATTATGAAAAAAGGAATATTAATGTAAGGAATTGGTGGCAACAATGCCTGAAAAGGAATATTATATCAAGAAAATGGTGGCGACAAAGCTAGAAAAGATATAAAAAAGTAAGGAAGTGTTGGTAACAATGCTAGAAAAGGAATATTAAAGAAAGAATTTGGTGGAAGCAAATTGGGAACAGTAATATTAAAGTAAGGAGTTGGCGACAACAACGCTAGAAAAGAAATATTAAAGTAAGGAGTTGGCTGCAACAACGCAAGAAAAGGAATATTAAAGTAAGGAGTTGGCGACAACAACGATAGAAAAGGAATATTAAAGTAAGGAGTTGTCGACAACAACGATTGAAAAGGAATATTAAAGTAAGGAGTTGGCGACAACAACGCTAGAAAAGGAATATTAAAGTAAGGAGTTGGCGACAACAACGATAGAAAAGGAATATTAAAGTAAGGAGTTGGCAACAACAACGCTAGAAAAGGAATATTAAAGTAAGGAATTGGTGGCAACAATTCTAGAAAAGAAATATTAATGTAAGAAATTGGTGGCAACAAGTCTATAAAAGCATAGTAAAGTAAGAAATATGTGGCAACAATGATAAAAAAGAAATATTAAATAAGAAATTTGTTGGCAACAATTCTAGAAAAGAAATATTAAAGTAAGCAATTGGTGGCAACAACGCTGGAAAAAAGAATATCAAAGTAAGGACTTGGTGACAGCAAATTGTGAAAAGTAATATTAAAGCAAGGAGTTGATTGGAGAAAATTGAAAAAAGTAATATTAAAGTAAGGAAGTGGCGACAGGAACGCTAGAAAAGGAATATTAAAGTAATGAGTTGGCGACAACAACGGAAAAATAGGAATATTAAAGTAAGGAGTTGGCGATAACAACGATAGAAAAGGAATATTAAAGTAAGGAGTTGGCAACAACAACGCTAGAAAAGGAATATTAAAGTAAGGAATTGGTGGCAACAATTCTAGAAAAGAAATATTAATGTAAGAAATTGGTGGCAACAAGTCTATAAAAGCATAGTAAAGTAAGAAATATGTGGCAACAATGATAGAAAAGAAATATTAAATAAGAAATTTGTTGGCAACAATTCTAGAAAAGAAATATTAAAGTAAGCAATTGGTGGCAACAACGCTGGAAAAAAGAATATCAAAGTAAGGACTTGGTGACAGCAAATTGTGAAAAGTAATATTAAAGCAAGGAGTTGATTGGAGAAAATTGAAAAAAGTAATATTAAAGTAAGGAAGTGGCGACAAGAACGCTAGAAAAGGAATATTAAAGTAATGAGTTGGCGACAACAACGGAAAAATAGGAATATTAAAGTAAGGAGTTGGCGACAACAACGCTACAAAAGGAATAGTAATTGAAGGAGTTAGCGACAACAATTATGAATCAGGAATATTAAAGTAAGGAATTTGTGGCAAAAGTTCTAGAAACGAAATATTAATGTAAGAAATTGTGGCAACAATTCTAGAAAAGAAATATTAATGTAAGGAATTGGTGGCAACAACGCTAGAAAAAAGAATATAAAAGTAAAGAGTTGATGTCAGCAAATTGGAAAAAGGAATATTAAAGTAAGGAGTTGGCGACAACAACGCTAGAAAAGGAATATTAAAGTAATGAGTTGGAGACAACAACGGTAGAATAGGAATACTAAAGTAAATAGTTGGCGACAATCCGATAGAAAATAAATATTAATGTAAAGAGTTGATGGCAGCAAACTGGTAAAAGGAATATTAAAGGTAGGAGTTGGCGACAACTACGCTAGAAAAGGAATATTAAAGTAAGGAGTTGGCGACAACAACGCTAGAAAAGAAATATTAAAGCAAGGAATTGGTGGCAACAATACTAGAAAAAAATATTAAAGTAAGAATTGGTGGAAATAACGATAGAAAAGGAATATTAAAGCAAGAAATTGGTGGCAACAAAACTAGAAAAGCAATATTAAAGTAAGGATTTGGTGGCAAACAAGTCTATAAAAGAAATTTTAAAGTAAGAAATTTGTAGCAAATTGCTAGAAAAGGAATATTAAAGTAAGGAATTTGGCAGCAATAATTCTAGAAAAGGAATATTAAAGCAAAAATTTGGTGGCAACAAAGCTAGAAAAGGAATAGTAAAATAAGGAGTTAGCGACAATAATTATGAAAATGAATATTAAAGTAAGGAATTGGTGGCAACAATTCTAGAAAAGGAATATTAAAGTAAGAAATTGGTGGCAACAATGCTAGAAAAGGAATATTAAAGTAAGGAATTGGAGGCAACAGTTCTAGAAAAGGAATATTAAAGTAAGGAAATGGTGGCAACAATACTAGAACAGAAATATTGAAGAAAGTAATTGGTGGCAACAATTCTAGAAAAGAAATATTAAAGCAAGGAATTGGTGGCAACAATACTGGGAAAAAATGTTAAAGTAAGAATTGGTGGCAACAAAACTAGAAAAAAAATATTAAAGTAAAAATTATTGGCATTAACGATAGAAAAGGAATATTAAAGCAAGAAATTGGTGGCAACAAAGCTAGAAATGGAATATTAAAGTAAGGATTTGGTGGCAACAAGGCTTTACAAAATTTAATGTAATAATTTGGTGGAAGCAAAAAAGGAAAAGGAATATTAAAGTAAGGAGTTTGTGGCAGCAAATTGGGAACAGTAATATTAAAGTAAGTAGTTGGCGACAACAACGCTAGAAAAGGAATATTAAAGTAAGGAGTTGGCGACAACAACGTTAGTAAAAGAACATTAAAGTAAGCAGTTGACGACAACAACGCTAAAAAAGGAATATTAAAGTAAGGAGTTGGCGACAAGAACGCTCGAAAAGGAATATTAAAGTAATGAGCTGGCGACAACAACACTAGAACAGGAATACTAAAATAAGGAGTTAGCGACAATAATTATGTAAAAAGGAATATTAAAGTAAAGAATTGGTGGCAACAATTCTAGGAAAAAAATATTAAAGTAAGGAATTGGTGGCAACAATTCTTGAAAAGAAATATTAAAGTAAGGAATTGGTGGCAACAAGTCTATAAAAGGAATATTAAAGTAAGAAATTTGTGGCAAAATGCTAGAAAAGAAATATTAAAGCAAGGAATTGGTGGCAACAATGTTAGAAAAAAATATTAAAGTAAGAATTGGTGGAAATAACGATAGAAAAGGAATATTAAAGCAAGAAATTGGTGGCAACAAAACTAGAAAAGCAATATTAAAGTAAGGAATTGGTGGCAACAATTCTAGAAAAGGAATATTAAAGTAAGAAATTGGTGGCAACAATGCTAGAAAAGGAATATTAAAGTAAGGAATTGGAGGCAACAGTTCTAGAAAAGGAATATTAAAGTAAGGAAATGGTGGCAACAATACTAGAACAGAAATATTGAAGAAAGTAATTGGTGGCAACAATTCTACAAAAGAAATATTAAAGAAAGTAATTGGTGGCAACAATTCTAGAAAAGAAATATTAAAGCAAGGAATTGGTGGCAACAATACTGGGAAAAAATGTTAAAGTAAGAATTGGTGGCAACAATACTAGAAAAAAAATATTAAAGTAAGAATTGGTGGCATTAACGATAGAAAAGGAATATTAAAGCAAGAAATTGGTGGCAACAAAGCTAAAAATGGAATATTAAAGTAAGAATTTGGTGGCAACAAGGCTATAAAATAAAAATTAAAGTAAGGATTTGGTGGCAGCAAATTTAGAAAAGGAATATTAATGTAGTGATTTGGCGACAACAACGCTAGAAAAGGAATATTAAAGTAAGGAGTTGGCGACAACATCGCTAGAAAAAAAATATTAAATTAAGGAGTTGGCGACAACAACGCTATTAAAGGAATATTAAAGTAAGGAGTTGGCGACAACAACACTAGAAAAGGAATATTAAAGTATGAGTTGGCGACAACAACGCTAGAAAACGAATATTAAAGTAAGGAGTTGGCGACAACAACGCTAGAAAATGAATATTAAAGTAAGGAGTTGGCGACAACAACGCTAGCAAAGTAATATTAAAATAAGGAGTTGGCGACAACAACGCTAGAAAATGAATATTAAAGTAAGGAGTTGGCGACTATAAACGCTAGAAAAGGAATAGTAAAATAAGGAGTTAGCGACAATAATTATGAAAAAAGGAATATTAATGTAAGGAATTGGTGGCAACAATGCCTGAAAAGGAATATTATATCAAGAAAATGGTGGCGACAAAGCTAGAAAAGATATAAAAAAGTAAGGAAGTGTTGGTAACAATGCTAGAAAAGGAATATTAAAGAAATAATTTGGTGGAAGCAAATTGGGAACAGTAATATTAAAGTAAGGAGTTGGCGACAACAACGCTAGAAAAGAAATATTAAAGTAAGGAGTTGGCTGCAACAACGCAAGAAAAGGAATATTAAAGTAAGGAGTTGGCGACAACAACGATAGAAAAGGAATATTAAAGTAAGGAGTTGTCGACAACAACGATTGAAAAGGAATATTAAAGTAAGGAGTTGGCGACAACAACGCTAGAAAAGGAATATTAAAGTAAGGAGTTGGCGACAACAACGATAGAAAAGGAATATTAAAGTAAGGAGTTGGCAACAACAACGCTAGAAAAGGAATATTAAAGTAAGGAATTGGTGGCAACAATTCTAGAAAAGAAATATTAATGTAAGAAATTGGTGGCAACAAGTCTATAAAAGCATAGTAAAGTAAGAAATATGTGGCAACAATGATGAAAAAGAAATATTAAATAAGAAATTTGTTGGCAACAATTCTAGAAAAGAAATATTAAAGTAAGCAATTGGTGGCAACAACGCTGGAAAAAAGAATATCAAAGTAAGGACTTGGTGACAGCAAATTGTGAAAAGTAATATTAAAGCAAGGAGTTGATTGGAGAAAATTGAAAAAAGTAATATTAAAGTAAGGAAGTGGCGACAGGAACGCTAGAAAAGGAATATTAAAGTAATGAGTTGGCGACAACAACGGAAAAATAGGAATATTAAAGTAAGGAGTTGGCGATAACAACGATAGAAAAGGAATATTAAAGTAAGGAGTTGGCAACAACAACGCTAGAAAAGGAATATTAAAGTAAGGAATTGGTGGCAACAATTCTAGAAAAGAAATATTAATGTAAGAAATTGGTGGCAACAAGTCTATAAAAGCATAGTAAAGTAAGAAATATGTGGCAACAATGATAGAAAAGAAATATTAAATAAGAAATTTGTTGGCAACAATTCTAGAAAAGAAATATTAAAGTAAGCAATTGGTGGCAACAACGCTGGAAAAAAGAATATCAAAGTAAGGACTTGGTGACAGCAAATTGTGAAAAGTAATATTAAAGCAAGGAGTTGATTGGAGAAAATTGAAAAAAGTAATATTAAAGTAAGGAAGTGGCGACAGGAACGCTAGAAAAGGAATATTAAAGTAATGAGTTGGCGACAACAACGGAAAAATAGGAATATTAAAGTAAGGAGTTGGCCATAACAACGATAGAAAAGGAATATTAAAGTAAGGAGTTGGCAACAACAACGCTAGAAAAGGAATATTAAAGTAAGGAATTGGTGGCAACAATTCTAGAAAAGAAATATTAATGTAAGAAATTGGTGGCAACAAGTCTATAAAAGCATAGTAAAGTAAGAAATATGTGGCAACAATGATAGAAAAGAAATATTAAATAAGAAATTTGTTGGCAACAATTCTAGAAAAGAAATATTAATGTAAGGAATTGGTGGCAACAACGCTAGAAAAAAGAATATAAAAGTAAAGAGTTGATGTCAGCAAATTGGAAAAAGGAATATTAAAGTAAGGAGTTGGCGACAACAACGCTAGAAAAGGAATATTAAAGTAATGAGTTGGAGACAACAACGGTAGAATAGGAATACTAAAGTAAATAGTTGGCGACAATCCGATAGAAAATAAATATTAATGTAAAGAGTTGATGGCAGCAAACTGGTAAAAGGAATATTAAAGGTAGGAGTTGGCGACAACTACGCTAGAAAAGGAATATTAAAGTAAGGAGTTGGCGACAACAACGCTAGAAAAGAAATATTAAAGCAAGGAATTGGTGGCAACAATACTAGAAAAAAATATTAAAGTAAGAATTGGTGGAAATAACGATAGAAAAGGAATATTAAAGCAAGAAATTGGTGGCAACAAAACTAGAAAAGCAATATTAAAGTAAGGATTTGGTGGCAAACAAGTCTATAAAAGAAATTTTAAAGTAAGAAATTTGTAGCAAATTCCTAGAAAAGGAATATTAAAGTAAGGAATTTGGCAGCAATAATTCTAGAAAAGGAATATTAAAGCAAAAATTTGGTGGCAACAAAGCTAGAAAAGGAATAGTAAAATAAGGAGTTAGCGACAATAATTATGAAAATGAATATTAAAGTAAGGAATTGGTGGCAACAATTCTAGAAAAGGAATATTAAAGTAAGAAATTGGTGGCAACAATGCTAGAAAAGGAATATTAAAGTAAGGAATTGGAGGCAACAGTTCTAGAAAAGGAATATTAAAGTAAGGAAATGGTGGCAACAATACTAGAACAGAAATATTGAAGAAAGTAATTGGTGGCAACAATTCTAGAAAAGAAATATTAAAGCAAGGAATTGGTGGCAACAATACTGGGAAAAAATGTTAAAGTAAGAATTGGTGGCAACAAAACTAGAAAAAAAATATTAAAGTAAAAATTATTGGCATTAACGATAGAAAAGGAATATTAAAGCAAGAAATTGGTGGCAACAAAGCTAGAAATGGAATATTAAAGTAAGGATTTGGTGGCAACAAGGCTTTACAAAATTTAATGTAATAATTTGGTGGAAGCAAAAAAGGAAAAGGAATATTAAAGTAAGGAGTTTGTGGCAGCAAATTGGGAACAGTAATATTAAAGTAAGTAGTTGGCGACAACAACGCTAGAAAAGGAATATTAAAGTAAGGAGTTGGCGACAACAACGTTAGTAAAAGAACATTAAAGTAAGCAGTTGACGACAACAACGCTAAAAAAGGAATATTAAAGTAAGGAGTTGGCGACAAGAACGCTCGAAAAGGAATATTAAAGTAATGAGCTGGCGACAACAACGCTAGAACAGGAATACTAAAATAAGGAGTTAGCGACAATAATTATGTAAAAAGGAATATTAAAGTAAAGAATTGGTGGCAACAATTCTAGGAAAAAAATATTAAAGTAAGGAATTGGTGGCAACAATTCTTGAAAAGAAATATTAAAGTAAGGAATTGGTGGCAACAAGTCTATAAAAGGAATATTAAAGTAAGAAATTTGTGGCAAAATGCTAGAAAAGAAATATTAAAGTAAGGAATTGGCGGCAATAATGTTAGAAAAAAATATTAAAGTAAGAATTGGTGGAAATAACGATAGAAAAGGAATATTAAAGCAAGAAATTGGTGGCAACAAAACTAGAAAAGCAATATTAAAGTAAGGATTTGGTGGCAAACAAGTCTGTAAAAGAAATTTTAAAGTAAGAAATTTGTAGCAAATTGCTAGAAAAGGAATATTAAAGTAAGGAATTTGGCAGCAATAATTCTAGAAAAGGAATATTAAAGCAAAAATTTGGTGGCAACAAAGCTAGAAAATGAATATTAAAGTAAGGAATTGGTGGCAACAATGCTAGAAAAGGAATATTAAAGTAAGGAATTGGAGGCAACAGTTCTAGAAAAGGAATATTAAAGTAAGGAAATGGTGGCAACAATACTAGAACAGAAATATTGAAGAAAGTAATTGGTGGCAACAATTCTACAAAAGAAATATTAAAGAAAGTAATTGGTGGCAACAATTCTAGAAAAGAAATATTAAAGCAAGGAATTGGTGGCAACAATACTGGGAAAAAATGTTAAAGTAAGAATTGGTGGCAACAATACTAGAAAAAAAATATTAAAGTAAGAATTGGTGGCATTAACGATAGAAAAGGAATATTAAAGCAAGAAATTGGTGGCAACAAAGCTAGAAATGGAATATTAAAGTAAGAATTGTTGGCAACAAAGCTATAAATGGAATATTAAAGTAAGCATTTGGTGGCAACAAGGCTTTAAAAAATTAATGTAATAATTTGGTGGAAGCAAAAAAGGAAAAGGAATATTAAAGTAAGGAGTTTGTGGCAGCAAATTGGGAACAGTAATATTAAAGTAAGGAGTTGGCGACAACAACGCTAGAAAAGGAATATTAAAGTAAGGAGTTGGCGACAACAACGTTAGTAAAAGAATATTAAAGTAAAGAGTTGACGACAACAACGCTAAAAAAGGAATATTAAAGTAAGGAGTTGGCGACAAGAACGCTCGAAAATAATTATTAAAGTAAGGAATTGGCGACAACAACGCTAAAAAAGGAATAGTAAAATAAGGAGTTAGCGACAATAATTATGAAAATGAATATTAAAGTAAGGAATTGGTGGCAACAATTCTAGAAAAGGAATATTAAAGTAAGAAATTGGTGGCAACAATGCTAGAAAAGGAATATTAAAGTAAGGAATTGGAGGCAACAGTTCTAGAAAAGGAATATTAAAGTAAGGAAATGGTGGCAACAATACTAGAACAGAAATATTGAAGAAAGTAATTGGTGGCAACAATTCTACAAAAGAAATATTAAAGAAAGTAATTGGTGGCAACAATTCTAGAAAAGAATTATTAAAGCAAGGAATTGGTGGCAACAATACTGGGAAAAAATGTTAAAGTAAGAATTGGTGGCAACAATACTAGAAAAAAATATTAAAGTAAGAATTGGTGGCATTAACGATAGAAAAGGAATATTAAAGCAAGAAAGTGGTTGCAACAAAGCTAGAAATGGAACATTAAAGTAAGAATTTGGTGGCAACAAGGCTATAAAATAAAAATTAAAGTAAGGATTTGGTGGCAGCAAATTGGGAAAAGAAATATTAAAGCGAGGAGTTGGTGGCAGCAAATTTAGAAAAGGAATATTAATGTAGTGATTTGGCGACAACAACGCTAGAAAAGGAATATTAAAGTAAGGAGTTGGCGACAACATCGCTAGAAAAAAATATTAAATTAAGGAGTTGGCGACAACAACGCTAGAAAAGGAATATTAAAGTAAGGAGTTGGCGACAACAACGCTAGAAAATGAATATTAAAGTAAGGAGTTGGCGACTAGAAACGCTAGAAAAGGAATAGTAAAATAAGGAGTTAGCGACAATAATTATGAAAAAGGAATATTAATGTAAGGAATTGGTGGCAACAATGCCTGAAAAGGAATATTAAAGCAAGAAAATGGTGGCGACAAAGCTAGAAAAGTTATAAAAAAGTAAGGAAGTGTTGGTAACAATGCTAGAAAAGAAATATTAAAGTAAGAATTTGGTGGAAGCCAATTGGGAACAGTAATATTAAAGTAAGGAGTTGGCGACAACAACGCTAGAAAAGGAATATTAAAGTAAGGAGTTGGCTGCAACAACGCAAGAAAAGGAATATTAAAGTAAGGAATTTGGCAGCAATAATTCTAGAAAAGGAATATTAAAGCAAAAATTTGGTGGCAACAAAGCTAGAAAAGGAATAGTAAAATAAGGAGTTAGCGACAATAATTATGAAAATGAATATTAAAGTAAGGAATTGGTGGCAACAATTCTAGAAAAGGAATATTAAAGTAAGAAATTGGTGGCAACAATGCTAGAAAAGGAATATTAAAGTAAGGAATTGGAGGCAACAGTTCTAGAAAAGGAATATTAAAGTAAGGAAATGGTGGCAACAATACTAGAACAGAAATATTGAAGAAAGTAATTGGTGGCAACAATTCTAGAAAAGAAATATTAAAGCAAGGAATTGGTGGCAACAATACTGGGAAAAAATGTTAAAGTAAGAATTGGTGGCAACAAAACTAGAAAAAAAATATTAAAGTAAAAATTATTGGCATTAACGATAGAAAAGGAATATTAAAGCAAGAAATTGGTGGCAACAAAGCTAGAAATGGAATATTAAAGTAAGGATTTGGTGGCAACAAGGCTTTACAAAATTTAATGTAATAATTTGGTGGAAGCAAAAAAGGAAAAGGAATATTAAAGTAAGGAGTTTGTGGCAGCAAATTGGGAACAGTAATATTAAAGTAAGTAGTTGGCGACAACAACGCTAGAAAAGGAATATTAAAGTAAGGAGTTGGCGACAACAACGTTAGTAAAAGAACATTAAAGTAAGCAGTTGACGACAACAACGCTAAAAAAGGAATATTAAAGTAAGGAGTTGGCGACAAGAACGCTCGAAAAGGAATATTAAAGTAATGAGCTGGCGACAACAACGCTAGAACAGGAATACTAAAATAAGGAGTTAGCGACAATAATTATGTAAAAAGGAATATTAAAGTAAAGAATTGGTGGCAACAATTCTAGGAAAAAAATATTAAAGTAAGGAATTGGTGGCAACAATTCTTGAAAAGAAATATTAAAGTAAGGAATTGGTGGCAACAAGTCTATAAAAGGAATATTAAAGTAAGAAATTTGTGGCAAAATGCTAGAAAAGAAATATTAAAGTAAGGAATTGGCGGCAATAATTCTAGAAAAGGAATATTAAAGCAAAAATTTGGTGGCAACAAAGCTAGAAAATGAATATTAAAGTAAGGAATTGGTGGCAACAATGCTAGAAAAGGAATATTAAAGTAAGGAATTGGAGGCAACAGTTCTAGAAAAGGAATATTAAAGTAAGGAAATGGTGGCAACAATACTAGAACAGAAATATTGAAGAAAGTAATTGGTGGCAACAATTCTACAAAAGAAATATTAAAGAAAGTAATTGGTGGCAACAATTCTAGAAAAGAAATATTAAAGCAAGGAATTGGTGGCAACAATACTGGGAAAAAATGTTAAAGTAAGAATTGGTGGCAACAATACTAGAAAAAAAATATTAAAGTAAGAATTGGTGGCATTAACGATAGAAAAGGAATATTAAAGCAAGAAATTGGTGGCAACAAAGCTAGAAATGGAATATTAAAGTAAGAATTGTTGGCAACAAAGCTATAAATGGAATATTAAAGTAAGCATTTGGTGGCAACAAGGCTTTAAAAAATTAATGTAATAATTTGGTGGAAGCAAAAAAGGAAAAGGAATATTAAAGTAAGGAGTTTGTGGCAGCAAATTGGGAACAGTAATATTAAAGTAAGGAGTTGGCGACAACAACGCTAGAAAAGGAATATTAAAGTAAGGAGTTGGCGACAACAACGTTAGTAAAAGAATATTAAAGTAAAGAGTTGACGACAACAACGCTAAAAAAGGAATATTAAAGTAAGGAGTTGGCGACAAGAACGCTCGAAAATAATTATTAAAGTAAGGAATTGGCGACAACAACGCTAAGAAAGGAATAGTAAAATAAGGAGTTAGCGACAATAATTATGAAAATGAATATTAAAGTAAGGAATTGGTGGCAACAATTCTAGAAAAGGAATATTAAAGTAAGAAATTGGTGGCAACAATGCTAGAAAAGGAATATTAAAGTAAGGAATTGGAGGCAACAGTTCTAGAAAAGGAATATTAAAGTAAGGAAATGGTGGCAACAATACTAGAACAGAATATTGAAGAAAGTAATTGGTGGCAACAATTCTAGAAAAGAATTATTAAAGCAAGGAATTGGTGGCAACAATACTGGAAAAAAAATATTAAAGTAAGAATTGGTGGCAACAATACTAGAAAAAAAATATTAAAGTAAGAATTGGTGGCATTAACGATAGAAAAGGAATATTAAAGCAAGAAAGTGGTTGCAACAAAGCTAGAAATGGAACATTAAAGTAAGAATTTGGTGGCAACAAGGCTATAAAATAAAAATTAAAGTAAGGATTTGGTGGCAGCAAATTGGGAAAAGAAATATTAAAGCGAGGAGTTGGTGGCAGCAAATTTAGAAAAGGAATATTAATGTAGTGATTTGGCGACAACAACGCTAGAAAAGGAATATTAAAGTAAGGAGTTGGCGACAACATCGCTAGAAAAAAATATTAAATTAAGGAGTTGGCGACAACAACGCTAGAAAAGGAATATTAAAGTAAGGAGTTGGCGACAACAACGCTAGAAAATGAATATTAAAGTAAGGAGTTGGCGACTAGAAACGCTAGAAAAGGAATAGTAAAATAAGGAGTTAGCGACAATAATTATGAAAAAGGAATATTAATGTAAGGAATTGGTGGCAACAATGCCTGAAAAGGAATATTAAAGCAAGAAAATGGTGGCGACAAAGCTAGAAAAGTTATAAAAAAGTAAGGAAGTGTTGGTAACAATGCTAGAAAAGAAATATTAAAGTAAGAATTTGGTGGAAGCCATTGGGAACAGTAATATTAAAGTAAGGAGTTGGCGACAACAACGCTAGAAAAGGAATATTAAAGTAAGGAGTTGGCTGCAACAACGCAAGAAAAGGAATATTAAAGTAAGGAGTTGGCGACAACAACGATAGAAAAGGAATATTAAAGTAAGGAGTTGTCGACAACAACGATAGAAAAGGAATATTAAAGTAAGGAGTTGGCGACAACAACGCTAGAAAAGGAATATTAAAGTAAGGAGTTGGCGACAACAACTATAGAAAAGGAATATTAAAGTAAGGAGTTGGCAACAACAACGCTAGAAAAGGAATATTAAAGTAAGACGTTGGTGATCACAACGCTACAAAAGGAATAGTAATGTAAGGAGTTAGCGACAACAATTACGAAAAAGGAATATTAAAGTAAGGAATTGGTGGCAACAATTCTAGAAAAGAAATATTAATGTAAGAAATTGGTGGCAACAAGTCTATAAAAGCATAGTAAAGTAAGAAATATGTGGCAACAATGATAGAAAAGAAATATTAAATAAGAAATTTGTTGGCAACAATTCTAGAAAAGAAATATTAAAGTAAGGAATTGGTGGCAACAACGCTGGAAAAAGAATATCAAAGTAAGGATTTGGTGACAGCAAATTGTGAAAAGGAATATTAAAGTAAGGAAGTGGCGACAAGAAAGCTAGAAAAGGAATATTAAAGTAATGAGTTGGCGACAACAACGGTAAAATAGGAATATTAAAGTAAGGAGTTGACGACAACTACGATAGAAAAGAAATATTAAAGTAAGGAGTTGGCGACAACAACGCTAGAAAAGGAATATTAAAGTAAGGAGTTGGCGACAACAACGCTACAAAAGGAATAGTAATTGAAGGAGTTAGCGACAACAATTATGAATATGGAATATTAAAGTAAGGAATTTGTGGCAAAAGTTCTAGAAATGAAATATTAATGTAAGAAATAGGTGGCAACTATTCTAGAAAAGAAATATTAAAGTAAGGAATTGGTGGCAACAACGCTAGAAAAAGAATATAAAAGTAAAGAGTTGATATCAGCAAATTGGAAAAAGGAATATTAAAGTAAGGAGTTGGCGACAACAACGCTCGAAAAGGAATATTAAAGTAATGAGCTGGCGACAACAACGCTAGAACAGGAATACTAAAATAAGGAGTTAGCGACAATAATTATGTAAAAAGGAATATTAAAGTAAAGAATTGGTGGCAACAATTCTAGGAAAAAAATATTAAAGTAAGGAATTGGTGGCAACAATTCTTGAAAAGAAATATTAAAGTAAGGAATTGGTGGCAAAAGGTCTATAAAAGGAATATTAAAGTAAGAAATTTGTGGCAAATTGCTAGAAAAGAAATATTAAAGTAAGGAATTGGCGGCAACAATTTTAGAAAAGGAATATTAAAGTAAGGAATTTTTGGCAACAATTCTAGAAAAGGAATATTACAGTAAGAAATTATTGGCAACAATGCTAGAAAAGGAATATTAAAGTAAATAATTTGTGGCAACAGTTCTAGAAAACAAATATTAAAGTAAGGAAATGGTAGCAACAATACTAGAACAGAAATATTAAAGAAAGTATTTGGTGGCAACAATTCTACAAAAGAAATATTAAAGAAAGTAATTGGTGGCAACAATTCTAGAAAAGAAATATTAAAGCAAAGAATTGGTGGCAACAATACTAGAAAAAAATATTAAAGTAAGAATTGGTGGAAATAACGATAGAAAAGGAATATTAAAGCAAGAAATTGGTGGCAACAAAACTAGAAAAGCAATATTAAAGTAAGGATTTGGTGGCAAACAAGTCTATAAAAGAAATTTTAAAGTAAGAAATTTGTAGCAAATTGCTAGAAAAGGAATATTAAAGTAAGGAATTTGGCGGAAATAATTCTAGAAAAGGAATATTAAAGCAAAAATTTGGTGGCAACAAAGCTAGAAAAGGAATAGTAAAAAATGGGTAAAAGGTAAAGTATGAGATTTGAACCGGCGTATTAACACGCCAGTTTCCACCCATATGTGCTCGGCCGCCTATCTAGAAGTGTTCGGAGACTTCTGTATAGCGTCGCCTCAAGCATCGAAACTCAGATGCGAGGCAACATTCCTCACCTTCCCAGTTTATTACCCTGGGACCCTTTTCTGCTAACGGCTGGGTCGCCCGTGAGGGTATTTTATTTTTTTTCCCAACCACGAGTACAATTCACACTGCTCCCAGCGGGAACAAAAGATTTGGAGACAGATGGTGTGAAAGTTACAAATGGACCCTGACTGTGCCGGATTTACTTAAAGTCTTTATTGGATTAAGCCAAGGGTATTAAAATCTAAAGAGCCTCCAGCTATTTTATTTTCTTAAAAATAACTTCTTCATATTTCACAAATTATTGCAAAAATCAGTTTAAATAAACAGTTCTCAAAATGAAAAAAAAAAGTTATACTTATGCATTTGTTTTTTAAACCGAAGATAAAATTGAAGAAATAGAAAATGTGGATTTATAGAAGAATAGGCAGAATTGGATGGAAGGTAAAGAAAACAAACGATGAAGTCTTGATAATGAAAGGAGATTTATAAAACACAATTCAAACAAGACAACTGAGAATTTTGGGGCATGTTAAAGGACACAGCAGCCTACTAAAAGTAACAGTGGAAAGGAAAATACAAAGTAAAAGAGGCAAAGGAAAACCAAGACTAACATGGACGAATCAGCCTGTGACAACCTGCACGATCAACGCAAAAGACAGAGCAAAATGGGGCTTTGTGGGTAGCCAAACTTCGATGTGGAGACGGCACTAGATGTTGTTTGTTGCTTGTGTCGTCCAGCTTTATATCTCCAGCTATTGTTTGTTGTTTGTGTTCGCCAGCTTTATATCTCCAGCTATTGTTTCTTGTTTGTGTTCGCCAGCTTTATATCTCCAACTATTGTTTATTGTTTGTGTTTACCAGTTTTATATCTCCAACAGTTGTTTATTGTTTGTTTTCGCCAGCTTTACATCTCCAAATATTGTTTGTAGTTTGTGTTCACCAGCTTTATATCTCCAGCTGTTGTTTGATGTTTATGTTCACCAGCTTTATATCTTCAAATATTATTTGTTGTTTATGTTCGCCAACTTTATATCTCCAAATGTTTGTTGTTTGTGTTCGCCAGCTTTATATCTCGAACTATTGTTTTGCTGTCTGTGTTCGTCACCTTTATACCTCCAGCTGTTGTTTGTTGTTTGTGTTCGCCAGCTTTATATCTACAATTATTGTGTGTTGTTTGTGTTCATCAGCTTTATATCTCCAACTATTGTTTGTTGTTTGTGTTCGTCAGCTTTATATCTCGAATTATTGTTTGTTGTTTGTATTCGTTAGCTTTGTTTCTCCAACTATTGTTTGTTGTTTGTGTTCACCAACTTTATTTCTCCAAATATTGTTTGTTGTTTATGTTCACCAGCTTTATATCGCCAACTGTTTGTTGTTTGTGTTCGCCAGATTTATATCTCCAGCTGTTTGTTGCTTGTGTTCGGCAGCTTTATGTCTCCAGCTATTGTTTGTTGTTTGTGTTCGCCACCTTTATATCTCCAGCTGTTGTTTGTTGCTTCTGTCGCTTAGCTTTATATCTCCAGCTATTGTTTGTTGTTTGTGTTCGCCAGCTTTATATCTCCAGCCGTTGTTTGTTGCTTCTGTCGCCCAGCTTTATATCTTCAGCTATTGTTTGTTGTTTGTGTTCGCCACCTTTATATCTCCAGCTGTTGTTTGTTGCTTCTGTCGCCCAGCTTTATATCTCCAGCTATTGTTTATTGTTTGTGTTAGCCAGCTGCATATCTCCAAGTGTTGTTTATTGTTTATGTTCGCCAGCTTTATATCTCCAACTATTGTTTGTTGTTTGTATTCGTCAGCTTTTTATCTCCAACTATAGTTTGTTGTTTGTGTTTACCAGCTTTATATCTCCAACAGTTGTTTATTGTTTTTGTTCGCCAGCTTTACATCTCCAAATAATGTTTGTAGTTTGTGTTCACCAGCTTTATATCTCCTGCTGTTGTTTGATGTTTACGTTCACCAGCTTTATATCTCCAAATATTGTTCGTTGTTTATGTTCGCCAAATTTATATCTCTAAATGTTTGTTGTTTGTGTTCACTAGCATTATATCTCCAACTGTTGTTTATTGTTTGTGTTCGCCAGCTTTATATTTCCAGCCCTTGTTTATTGTTTGCTTTCGACAGCTGCATATCTCCAAGTGTTGTTTGTTGTATGTGTTCGTCAACTGTATATCTCCAATTATTGTGTGTTGTTTGTGTTTTTCAGCTTTATATCTCCAACTATTGTTTGTTGTTTGTGTTCGTCAGCTTTATATCTCCAATTATTGTTTGTTGTTTGTATTCGTCAGCTTTGTTTCTCCAACTATTATTTGTTGTTTGTGTCACCAACTTTATTTCTCCAAATATTGTTTGTTGTTTATGTTCACCAGCTTTATATCTCCAACTATTTTTTGTGTTCGCCAGCTTTATATCTCCAACTGTTTTTTTTGTTCGTGTTCGCCAGCATTATTTTTCCAGCTGCTGTTTGTTGTTTGTGTTCGCCAGCTTCATATCTCCAACTTTTGTTTGTTGTTTGCGTTCGCCAGCTTTATATCTCCAACTAATGTTTGTTGTTTGTATTCGTCAGCTCTTTTAACTCAAGCTGTTGTTTGTTGTTTGTGTTCACCAGCTTTATATCTCCAACTGTTGTTTATTGTTTGTGTTCGCCATCTTTACATCTCCAGCTGTTGTTTTTTTTGTTTATGTTCACCGGCTTTATATGTCCAAATATTGTTTGTTGTTTATGTTCGCCAGCTTTACATCTCCAACTATTGTTTGTTGTTTGTGTCGCTCAGCTTTATATCTCCAGCTATTGTTTGTTGTTTGTGTTCGCCAGCTTTATATCTGCAGTAGGTGTTTGTTGTTTGTGTTCGCCAGCTGTATATCTGCAGATGGTGATTGTTGTTTATGTTCGTCAGCATTATATCTCCAACTGTATGTTGTTTGTGTTCGCCAGCTTTATATCTCCAACTATTGTATGTTGCTTGTGTTCGTCAGCTTTATATCTCCAGCTGTTATTTGTTTTTTATGTTCACAAGCTTTATATCTCCAAATAGTGTATGTTGTTTATGTTCGCCAGCTTTATATCTCCAACGATTGTTTGTTTTTTATGTTCGTCAGCTTTATATCCCCAGATGTTGTTTGTTGTTTGTGTTCGCCATCATTATATCTCCAAATAATGTTTGTTGTTTGTGTTCGCCAGCTTTATATCTTCAACTATTGTATGTTGTTTTTGTTCGTCAGCTTTTTATCTCCAGCTGTTTTTGTTGTTTGTGTTCGCCACCATTATATCTCCAACTATTGTTTGTGTTCGTCAGCTTTATATCTCCAGCTGTTATTTGTTGCTTGTGTTCGCCACCATTATATCTCCAAATAATGTTTGTTGTTTGTGTTCACCAGCTTTATATCTCCAACTATTGTTTGTGTTCGCCAGCTTTATATCTCCAACTGTTTTTTTTGTTTGTGTTCGCCAGCTTTATTTTTCCAGCTGCTGTTTCTTGTTTGTGTTCGCCAGCTTCATATCTCCAACTTTTGTTTGTTGTTTGTGTTCGCCAGCTTTATATCTCCAACTAATGTTTGTTGTTTGTATTCGTCAGCTCTTTATCTCCAGCTGTTGTTTGTTGTTTGTGTTCACTAGCTTTATATCTCCAACTGTTATTTATTGTTTGTGTTCGCCAGCTTTATATTTCCAGGTCTTGTTTATTGTTTGTTTTCGCCAGCTGCATATCTCCAAGTGTTGTTTGTTGTTTGTTTCCGCCAGCTTTATATCTCCAACTATTGTTTGTTGTCTAAGTTCGCCGACTTTATATCTCCAACTGCTTGTTGTTTGTGTTTGCCAGCTTTATATCTCCAACTATTGTATGCTGTTTAAGTTCGTCAGCTTTATATCTCCAGCTGTTATTTGTTGTTTATGTTCACAAGCTTTATATCTCCAGCTGTTGTTTGTTGTTTATGTCCGTAAGCTTTATATCTCCAGTTATTGTTTGTTGTTTGTGTTCGCCAGCTTTATATCTCCAACTAATGTTTGTGTTCGTCAGCTTTATATCTCCAGCTGTTGTTTGTTGTTTGTGTTCGCCACCATTATATCTCCAGCTGTTGTTTGTTGTTTGTGTTCGACACCATTATATCTCCAAATAATGTTTGTTGTTTCTGTTCACCAGCTTTATATCTCCAACTATTGTTTATTGTTTGTGTTCGCCAGCTTTATATCTCCAGGTGTTGTTTGATGTTTGTGTTCGCCAGCTTTATATCTCCAACTATTGTATGTTGTTTGTGTTCGTCAGCTTTATATCTCCAGCTGTTATTTGTTGTTTATGTTCACCAGCTTTATATCTCCAAGTGTTTGATGTTTGTGTTTTCCAGCTTTATATATCCAACTATTGCTTATTGTTTGTGTTCGTCAGCTTAATATCTCCAGCTGTTGTTTGTTGTTTGTGTTCGCCAGCTTTATATCTGCAGCTGTTGTTTGTTGTTTGTGTTTGCCACCATTATGTCTCCAGCTTTTGTTTGTTGTTTGTGTTCGCCAGCTTTATATCTCCAACTATTGTTTGTGTTCGTCAGCTTTATATCCCCAGCTGTTGTTTGTTGTTTGTATTCGTCACCATTATATCTCCAACTATTGTTTATCGTTTGTGTTCGCCTCCCTTATATCTCCAACTATTGTTTGTTGTTTGTGTTCGCCAAGTTTATATCCCCAGCTGTTGTTTATTGTTTGTGTTCGCCTCCTTTATATCTCTAACTATTGTTTGTTGTTTGTGTTCGCCAGCTTTATATCTCTAACTATTGTTTTTGTTCGTCAGCTTTATAGCCCCAGCTGTTGTTGCTGTTTGTGTTCGCCACCATTATATCTCCAACTAATGTTTGTTGTTTGTGTTCACCAGCTTTATATCTCAAACTATTGTTTATTGGTTTTTTTCGCCTCCTTTATATCTCCAACTATTGTTTATTGTTTGTGTTCGCCTCCTTTATATATCTAACTATTATTTGTTGTTAGTGTTCGCCAGCTTTATGTCTTCAACTATTGTTTGTTCTTTGTGTTTGCCAGCTTTATATCTCCAGCTGTTGTTTGATGTTTGTGTTTGCCAGCTTTATATCTCCAGCTATTGTTTGTTGTTTGTGTTCGCCAGCTTTATATCTGCAGCTGGTGTTTATTGTTTGTGTTCGCCAGCTTTATATCTGCAACTGGTGTTTGTTGTTTGTGTTCGCCAGCTTTATATCTCCAGCTTTAGTAGAGGATCTGGATTTTGAACAATTCTCACTTTTTCAATTTTTCACACTGACAGCCATGTTCTCATGTGACCCTCGCCATACAGGCAGATATTATTCGACTTCAGAGGTGTTCACATAGTTTTATAGTCGAGAATTTTAACGTTTTTGGATAGATTTCTTTCCTCTTTTCTTTTGTTTTTTTCGCTGGTTTCAACTATTTTTAGCCTACTATTTTTCTATTTCTGGGAGCCGCGATAGCTCAGTGGTTAGTGAACTGGACTACAAAGGACAAAAGGTAGGGTTCGATCCCAACCGATGGCTTCCGGGTTCACCCAGCCTTAGATGGGTACCGGATTTTTTTATGGGAAAGTAAAGCGGCACGTGCGTAATACCGACCACATTACCCCAAAAATCATGTGCTGAAGTTCTGTTAAATTTATCGTCACTAATACCATATTCCCTATACGCAACTTGGCATTACAGGGGCACTTTACTTTTTTTTAAATTGCTGCCGAAAGCTCACGCGTCCTTTTCTATACTTTTCTTCTCCATGTGCAACGATCTGCAGTAAAACGTGCCCAGCTTCTTTCACTGATAAAGAACTCCCTCAAGGAAGCCCTGCAAACATCCGTATATCTCAGCACTGGTCTGCCCTTTGGTCTCTTTCCGTCACATAAATTTGTCATATAATATGTGTTTTAGGAATATGATTGTTTGCCATTCTTCTTACACGACCCAGTCACCTTAGTCTAGGACTCTTAGTGTTGACATAATGGATGAGAGGTTAGCTCGTTGTAAGACATTAGAGTTGGTTACTTTGTCCTGTCATGATGGATGGGAGTTTAGCTCGTTGTAAGATATTAGAGTTGGTTACTTTGTCCTGTCATGATGGATGGGAGTTTAGCTCGTTGTAAGATATTAGAGTTGGTTACTTTGTCCTGTCATGATGGATGGGAGTTTAGCTCGTTGTAAGACATTAGAGTTGGTTACTTTGTCCTGTCATGATGGATGGGAGTTTAGCTCGTTGTAAGACATTAGAGTTGATTACTTTGTCCTGTCATGATGGATGGGAGTTTAACTCGTTGTAAGATATTAGAGTTGGTTACTTTGTCCTGTCATGATGGATGGGAGTTTAACTCGTTGTAAGATATTAGAGTTGGTTACTTTGTCCTGTCATGATGGATGGGAGTTTAACTCGTTGTAAGATATTAGAGTTGGTTACTTTGTCCTGTCATGATGGATGGGAGTTTAACTCGTTGTAAGATATTAGAGTTGGTTACTTTGTCCTGTTATGATGGATGGGAGTTTAGCTCGTTGTAAGATATTAGAGTTGGTTACTTTGTCCTGTTATGATGGATGGGAGTTTAACTCGTTGTAAGATATTAGAGTTGGTTACTTTGTCCTGTTATGATGGATGGGAGTTTAACTCGTTGTAAGATATTAGAGTTGGTTACTTTGTCCTGTCATGATGGATGGGAGTTTAACTCGTTGTAAGATATTAGAGTTGGTTACTTTGTCCTGTTATGATGGATGGGAGTTTAGCTCGTTGTAAGATATTAGAGTTGGTTACTTTGTCCTGTTATGATGGATGGGAGTTTAGCTCGTTGTAAGATATTAGAGTTGGTTACTTTGTCCTGTCATGATGGATGAGAGTTTAACTCGTTGTAAGACATTAGAGTTGGTTACTTTGTCCTGTCATGATGGATGAGAGTTTAACTCGTTGTAAGACATTAGAGTTGGTTATTTTGTCATGCTATGATGGATGAGTGTTTAGCTCGTTGTAAGACATTAGAGTTGGTTACTTTGTCCTGCTATTTGATGTTCATAATATGTTGAATGTTGAGAACACCATTTACAGCTATTATGAGCAATGAAGATATTGTGAAAGGCAGATACGAAAAGAAAACATTATCAACATCAGAAGGAAAGAGTGATGGTTATTACTCTAGTCATGTGGGTAGCTGCATGGACGACCTGCCAGTATATACCTCTGTTTTGAAGGGGAATAAAACAGCTGACGTTTTTAATGTGAAAGTTTTGAAAATATGGGGGAAAAAAGATAGAGGGAAAGAGAAAGAAAATATAGGAAACCAAAAATAGAGGGAAATAGAAAAGAAAATATAGGAAACCAAAGATATAGGGAAAGAGAAAGAAAATATAGGAAAGCAAACGTAAAGGGAAACAGAAAGAAAATATAGGAAACCAAAGATAGAGGGAAAGAGAAAGAAAATATAGGAAACCAAACGTAGTGGGAAAGAAAAGAAAATATAGGAAACCAAAGATAGAGGAAAACAGAAAGAAAATATAGGAAACCAAAGATAGAGGAAAACATAAAGAAAATGTAGGAAACAAATGATAGAGGGAAAGGAAAAGAAAATATAGGAAACCAAACGTAGTGGGAAAGAAAAAAGAAAATATAGGAAACCAAAGATAGAGGAAAACAGAAAGAAAATATGAAAGACAGTTTGAGTGAGGTCTAGTGGAATATGAAACAACTAGAAGTTATTTTTAAACAAAAATAATAAAATAGAACGTTGTGGAGAGATAGGATTACCTGAGTAAGCAGATTCGGTACTTTGATGATGGTGGTGGTGGTGGTAGTGGTGCTGATGCTGGTGATGAGGGTGATAATGGTGGTGGTGATAACGGTAGTTTTACAGGCGTCGCTTTTTAATAACCCATATCTGTACGGACCAAGGAATTCTTGGAGAAGACAGATCGAAGCAGAGATGAAGATGATGGGGAAGACATGGAATGATCTTAAAAGAATTGCAAAAAACAGAACGACTTGGAAAGTGTTTGTTGAAGACATATGATCCACTGGGAGCTAAAAGGTAGAAGAGATATCTGAGTTAATCACAGCAAAATGCTGCATTTTTTGTCTATACAAAAGTATACATGGAGTTAAACTTGGAAAACTGCTGTGCTGCACTTTTTGTCTATATAAAAGTATACATGGAGTTAAACTTGGAAAACTGCTGTGCTGCACTTTTTGTCTATATAAAAGTATACATGGATTAAAACTTGGAAAACTGCTATGCAGCATTTTTTGTCTTTATAAAAGTATACACGCAGCATGCAGTGCAGCATTTTTTGACTATATAAAAAGTATACACGCAGTTAAAATTGGCAAAATGCTATGCTGAATTTTTTGTCTATATAAAAAGTATATGATAAACGCTGACTACCGTTTAGTGGGAATATTACGTCGCGAATAAAATGTGATCCAAAAAGGGTTTTGTGCAGACACGGACAGAAACAATTGAATTAAGACAAAGACTTAAGTATAGTTTAGAAGATTATACAACATCAATAAAAAAAAAACAACAGCGTTAGATATAAAAAAGAAAACAAAGATATATTTAATTCTTTTATTATCTCAATAGATATATAACACAGCAATAGCATTACAATAGTTACATTACTTATTATCGGTGCTGATGGTGAAGCTGGTGTTGTAGAGGGTGTTGATGGTGAAGGTGGTGTTGTAGACGGTACTGATCGTAAAGGTGGTGTTGTAGCAGGTGCCGATAGTGAAGCTGATGATGTAGACGGTACCAATGATGAAGGAGTTGTTGTAGAAGCTGAATTGTTTACTCTCTTTCTCTCTCCCGGTCTCCTACCCCTCTTAAGCTTCTCTCCTACCATATCACCCTCCTTACTTTCCCTCTTTGACTATATAAGCTTGTACGTGATGACTAATCAAGCGATCGGGAAGCCATGTATGCGAAATAAATAAAAACTAGTTGCGGGAATGCTCTCCACCATCCACTTAATATCGGGTCTGTTGAGCAGGGCAGTGTTTACGGGGTCGTGTTCTTTTAAAGAGTCTACAAAACGTGTGAAATCGCCAAAATTATTGACTAACTGTGGGAACTCGAGAACAGACGAATTATTGAGGGATGAGTGGAAAAAGCTTAAATCACAACTCTCTCTGTGTCTGAGAATAAGATGGTGCCCATAATTAATTTTAAAACGGGTTGTTTGACTACCAAACACATCACTTAGAACAGCAGACCAGTCTGTCGTGAATGGGCGATCATGTGAGTGGAAAATGTATATGTGGAAACTGTTTTATTGATACTAGCGTGGGTGTTTATAACTGAGCTTGTACTCAACCTCAACACCTTTCATTTCAATAGTAACTTCTATGACCAAGTTAGTGGAGTAGTCATGGGTATCAAGATGGGCCCTGGCTATGCTTGCCTATTTATGGGTTACATTGAACACCAAATTCTCACTTCATGTCAAGGTTCCCTTCCTATCATATAGCTCCGGTACATTGATGACTGCTTCGGACTTTCCGATCTACCTGAGGATGACGTCTCCAGGTTTATCGACTACATTGGTAGCTATCACAAAGCTATCACGTTCACATCTTGTATATCCACCTCCTCGGTTACCTTCCTAGATCTTATTGTTGACACTTCTGGTCTACAAACCTCGGTTTTCTATAAACCCACAGACGCCCATTGTTATCTTCTCTATACTTCATCACATTCACCTTCTTGTCGTGATTCAATTTTGTTCTCACAGTTATTGCGTCTCCGTCGCTTCTGCCAGGATGATACGTGTTATTTGTTTGTTCCTGCTGAAGGCCTATTGAGCCGAAACGTCGTTCAAATCTGTGTCGTCTACTAATCACGTAAAGCTTTTACCATACCGTTTCAATTTTCCCTGTTTATAACTGGCCAGTTTTGTTGATATACGCCCCGCACATCTTCAGGTAGTGTGGCTAAAGGGTCATCAGGCTTGTTCTTTTTACTCTCAGGTGATTGTTCTTCATCTGGCTCTCTTTTGTTCGATGGTGAGGGGGCCAAGTGTGATGATATAGAAGGAGCCATTGGTGAACTGGGTGTTATAGCAGGTACCGATGGTGTTGTAGAGGCTGTCACCGATGAAGTGGGTATGGTAGAAGGTACCGATGATGAAGGAGCTGTTGTAGAAACTGAATGTTTTAGTCTCATATGTCGAGTTAAAGAACCAGGAGTCGTATACGTGCACTGACAGGTGGTGCAAGCATGACGGATAAGAGAAGCTGGTATGATAGTATGGTGAAACTACCGATGTAGACGGTACCAATGGCGAAGGAGCTGTTGTAGATACTGAATGTTTTAGTCTCCTATGGCTGGCTAAATAACTTCGACTCGTATATGAACGTTGACAAATGAGACAAGCATGACGGATAAGAGAAGCTGGTATGGTAGACGGTACCGATGGTGAAACTGGTGATATAGACGATACCAATGGTGAAGGAGCTGTTGTAGATACTGAATGTTTTTGTCTCCTATGGCTAGCTAAAGAACTTAGACTCGTATATGAACGTTGACAAACGGCACAAGCATGACGTATAAGGCGATGTGAGGCCCGTATAGGCTGAACCATAGTTTGGCCCCGTTTAAACTGCTTTGAACATAATGGACACTGATGCTCACCATAAGATGTTACATTATGAGAAACTATCTGTAGAAGGTCAAAAAACCCTTTCACAACAATACTTAACATACCCAGTTTAAACACATTAATATCATTGAATAACAATCACATCAGCACTAAAAATATCCACTTTCTAAGCAACCAATAAGATAAACATATGAAAAACGAAGGAATAATACACTCAACAAGACTTAACATACATACTTTAAACACATTATCCATTATAAAATTGAATAACCTTTTATTGATAAGCCCTAACATACGTATTTTAAGAGAAAACAGAAAAAATATTCCAACTTACAGCGCAAAACAACTCTTCTTCGTCCCAACACAAGTGTCTAGACTGAGCAGTATTATTAAAATAAGCCTCCGTGAATCAATAATGATTATAACACGAAATCTCACATGCGACTATCTCTAAAAATATATACTTTTTAAGCAAAAATTAAAATAATCATATTAAAATCGAAGGAATAATACACTCAACAAGACTTAACATAAATACTTTATGTACATACCATTAATACAGTTTAATATCCTTTTAGTAATAAACCTTATTGCATCGTTATGAGATAAGAAAAAAAAATCATTACAATTTTCAACTTACCGCGTAAAATATACTCTTTACAGAGGCCGGTAGACTGAGCAGTAGTATGACAATATGCTTGCGTGAATCACTCGCGCTAATAACACGAAGTCTCACATGCGACTAGTTTAAATATAATCTGGTAAATAAAAGTTGGACGACACTATTCCACCATCGACTAACATCTTAACCAATCAGAAAAGAGCATTTTTATTGGACACCCACCAACGAAATAATTGACATCGGGATTAACCAATGAGAGAAGAGGATTACTGCTATCGTGATAACTGACCACATTTTCAACTTGAAGTGCTGTCGAGTCTGACGCATAGGTTACTTTAACTCGATTCGGTTCCTAATACAATCTACTTGTCGGGTGATCGGTGGCGGAGATAATACGGGTGGTGTGTTATTTGAAAATGCTTTTACCCCTGAAGCAACGCCAGAGGAGTTTCTTGACATCGATTTAACCTCCGAAGGTTGCAATACCAAGGTTTACCACCTCAACGAATGACAGGAAACATTAAAAATGATTAATACAAGTCAGAATACTTAATTCCAAATCCCAAAATTTCACCACATAGTCACAAACTTGGACTCAAAACCCTAAAACTAAAAATCTACTCCCATCATCATACTAGTTAGACACAACGAGCAGATAGTTATATTCAAAATCCAAATAGTTAGTCCAAAGCGCAACATTTTGCCCCCTTAGATATCCCCATATCAAGAATTTACTTAAAAATAACTTTTATAATTTTTACCCCAGCCATTTTTTATCGATACGCCTCTGAAATCACTAAAAATAGTAAATTTATAATCTAGTCCTACCCCAAACTTCATATGACACATCATCGCAGCAGAATTTTGAATAAAGATCACTTTTATGAATTTTACCCTCTGACCATTTTTGAGGGATACACCTATGAAACTGTTTAAAAAAATAAATTATAACCTCTAGGCTTACCTCAAACTTTATTTCAGACATCCCTATAGCAAAGATTTTGAATAAAAATCATTTTTATGAATTTTACCCATTGACTATTTTTATTGCTACACCTATGAATTCACTAAAATAGTAAATTTATACTATAGGCTTACCTCAAACTGTGTATTAGACATCCCCACAGCAAGATTTTTTTAAAAATCACTTTTATGATTTTTACTCTCGGAGGATTTTTGAGGGAAACGCCTATGAAACTGTTTTAAAAATAAAATTTAACCTCTAGGCTTACCTCAAACTTTATTTTTGACTCTTCCATATATAAAATTCGCATTAAAAAAAAAAAAAAAACTAGTAGTTATAGTACCGATTCAGATCCTCCTGTAGTGCAGAAATGTGCAGATGTTTTGTTATATAGTGTCTATGCGTACATTGTCTGTACATGTTTTTTATGTACCCGTGAAACTTTTTGTGCGGATCTGAACCGGTCAAAGCATATTCTAGTACCGCGTATTATCTCCCCGATCGATTACCCGAAAGGTGGATTGTATCAGGGACCTTATCGAGCTAAAGTAACCCATGCGTCAAACTCGACAGCGCTTCAAGTTGAAAATGAGGAAAGTTATCACGATACCAGTAATCCTCTTCTCTTATTGGTTAATCCCGAAGTTAGTTATTTCGTTCTTGGGTGTCCTATAGAAATACTCTTTTCTGATTAGTTAACCTAGATGTTAGTCAATGGTGGAATAGTGTCATCCAACTTTTATTTACCAGATTATATTTAAACTAGTCGCATGTGAGACTTCGTGTTATAAGCGCGATTGATTCACGGAAGCATTTTTTCATACTACTACTCAGTCTTGCGGCCTGTGTTAAGAGTAGATTTTACGCTGTAAGTTGAAAATTTTTATGATCTTTCTCTTATCTCATAACAATGCGATAATGTTATTACTAAAAGGATATTAAATTGTATTAATGGTAATGTACATAAAGTACGTATGTTAAGTCTTGTTGAGACTAAAACATTCAGTATCTTCAACAGCTCCTTCGCCATTGGTACCGTCTACATCGGTAGTTTCACCATCGGTACCGTCTACCATACCAGCTTCTCTTATCCGTCATGCTTGCACCACCTGCCAGCGCCGGTATACGACACCTTGTTCTTTAACCCGACATATGAGACAAAAAAAACATTCAGTTTCTACAACAGCTCCTTCATCATCGATACCATCTACCATGCCCACTTCCCCGGTGACAGCTTCTACAAGACCATCGGTACCTGCTACAACACCACTGACTGGCCTGCTGTTTCACGACAGACTGGTCTGCTGTTCTAAGTGATGTGTTTAATAGTCAAACAACCCGTTTTAAAATTAACTATGGCCACCATCTTATTCTCATACACAGAGAGAGTGGTGATGTACGCTTCTTCCAAGCATCCTTTAATAATTCGGCTGTTCTCGAGTTCCCACAGTTAGTCAATAATCTTGGCGATTTCACAAGTTTTGTAGACTCTTTAAAAGAACAACAGACCCGATACTAAGTGGACGGTGGAGAGCATTCCGGCCACTAGTTTTTATTTATTTCACATACATGGCTTCCCGATCGGTTGATTAGTCATCACGTACAAACCTATATGTCGAAGAGAGAAAAAGGAGGGAGGGTGACATGGTAGGAGAGAAGCCTAAGAGTGGTAGGAGAGCGGGAGGGAGAGAGAGAGTAAAAAATTCAGCTTCTACAACAACTCCTACAGCATTGGTACCGTCTACATCACCAGCTTCAGTATCAGTAACTGCTACAACACCACATTTACCATCAGTACCGCCTACACCACCTTTACCATCAACACCCTCTACAACACCAACGGCACCATCAACACCCTCTACAACACCACCTTTACCATCAACACCTTCTACAACACCACCTTTACCATCAACACCCTCTACAGCACCACCTTTGCCATCAGTACCGTCTACAACACCACCTTTACCATCAACACCCTCTACAGCACCACTTTTACCATCAACACCCTCTACAACACCACCTTTAACATCAGTACCGTCTACAAAATCACCTTTACCATCAACACCCTCTACAATTCCACATTTACCATCAACACCCTCTACAACGCCACCTTTACCATCAACACCCTCTACAACACCACCTTTACCATCAACACCCTCTACAACATCAACTTTACCATCAACACCCTCTACAACACTACCTTTATCATCAATACCGTCTACAACACCACCTTTACCATCAACACCCTCTACAACACGAGCTTCACCATCAGCACCGATAATAAATAATGTAACTATTGTAATGCTATTGGTGTGTTATATATCTATTGAGATAATAAAAGAATGAAATAGATCTTTGTTTTCTCTTTTATATATAACGCTATTGTTTTTTATTGATGTTGTATAATATACTAAACTATTCTTAGGTCTTTGTCTTAATTCCCTTGTTTCTGTCCGTGTCTGCACAAAACCCTTGTTTGGATTACATTTTATTCGAGACGTAATATTCCCACTAAACGGTAATCAGCGTTTTTCATATACATTTTATATAGACAGAAAATGCAGTATTTTGCTTTGATTAACGAAGATATGGGTGGATACAAAGCGACACCTATACTACTAACAATGAGAGTGGTGGTAGTGGTGCCGATGGTCGTGATGGTGATGACTGAGATGGTGAGGGTGGTAGTGATGTTGATGACGATAATAATGGTGGTGATGATAGTGATGATGATGGTGTTGTTGGTGATGATGATGATAATGAAGGTGATAATGATGGTGACGATATTGATAATGGTAATGTTGACGGTGATGATAATGATAATGCTGAGGATGATGGTAATGGTGGTGATGATGATGCCGGTGATGTTACTGCAGGTGTCCACTGCCTAAAATATATTATCATCATAATCAAGTGTTATGCCTACTGGCGCAGGTGATCATGTCTCTCCACAAATCTCGATCTCGACAGTTATTTATCCGTTCTGTTGTTGACCTTCTGCTATGCCATTCTCTTAAGTTGTCTGGTATTTTTTTCTCTTTGCTTCCCTCAATTTCTTCGTCCCTCAATTTTCCCAGATGTTACAATATATTCCAGCTGTTCCCTTCTCATTACACTGCCAAAAACATGATGATTATTTCTTCCTAATATTGGAAATGAACTCTCTTTTTGCTTTGGCCTCTTTCAGAACTTTCCATTACTCTTTCTTAATTGCCAATGGTATTCTCAACATTCTTCTGTAAAACCCTCTTTCTTTCAGGCTCCAGTGATTTTCTTGTCTGTTGTCCTATTGTCCATAGTTCACATCCATATGTTAAGACTGCATATTACCAAACTAAATCTATTCTATTATATTCTATCCATGGAACCAGTTTCATTGCAGTCAGGAATTCCCAATACCCGCTCCTATATAATTTCCCACAATGCATCAGTAAATTCCTTTGACAATATCGCACCGTGCATGTCCTACTCGACTGCACAGAGGCTCCCGCAGTGAAGGGAAGAAAGAATAGAGCATCTATTATCTACCACGCCTGTCGTAGGAGGTGACAAAAGAGGTTTGGAATTGTCGCTTAAATCATCTCGCGGCACAGAAATACTTCATTTTTACGATACAGTGAGTCCAGATTCATCAAGTGTAATGTCTTTATCTTGGCTGTTATGGATGTGTTGCCACATCGTGTCTTCTAAGTCGTTGTCAATGCTCTCACTACATGTGACCTCAAACTAGTTATTTTTGTGTTTAATTTCCTCGTAATAGAGGGCGGGAAATATCAAGAACTTATGACTGATTATACTCTTTGAGGCAGAAGAGCATTTAAACTTCTTTCCTCCATCATTTTCTTCTCAGCATCGACGGGAGATATATTTTGCTGTCTTTTGACTTTCTGTTGGTCTCTCCTACTGTTGTGTTTAAAATTTTTGCTAATAAACCACCAATCCATCTTTACTGTGTTCGTCCTTTTGGTCTTGTGCTCTTGTGGCGGTTTTTTTTTAATGGCTTGTGTCAACATCAACATTTTTCGGGCACATCATGAGAAGTGGTAAGTTGGAATACTTGATTACAACTGGCAAAATAAAAGGAAAGAGAGAACGCGGACGACAAAGAGAGAAGATACTAGATAGCTTGGTGTCATGACATGGAAAGCAGTCAACAACAGAACTGATACGATGCACCGTAGATAGAAGATTGTGGAAGGACATGATCGCCTACGCCAACCGGTATGGTACATGATGATGATGTGTGTGTTTTGAACTTTCTACCTTATCACGCGGCCAAACCATTTTCACTGTTAATTCTTTATGTATAACTATTAAGTGTAGATATGTTATGTCGAATATATTGTAAGCCATTAGTTCAGTAAAGCAGGAGATCGACGGCTAGAAGTGAAGACCCAGGCGGGTCCACCTGTCTTAGACTGTCAAGAACTCTGACTAGAAGTGAAGACCCAGACGGGTCCACCTGTCTTAGACTGTCAAAAATGCTGCCTAGAAGTGAAGACCCAGGCGGGTCCAGCGGTCTTAGACTGTCAAGAACACTGCCTAGAAGTGAAGACCCAGGCGGGTCTACCTGTCTTAGACTGTCAAGAACACTGCCTAGAAGTGAAGACCCAGGCGGGTCTACCTGTCTTAGACTGTCAAGAACACTGCCTAGAAGTGAAGACCCAGGTGGGTCTACCTGTCTTAGACTGTCAAGAACACTGCCTAGAAGTGAAGACCCAGGCGGGTCCACCTGTCTTAGACTGTCAATAACGCTATCTAGAAGTGAAGACCCAGGCGGGCCCACCTGTCTTAGAATGTCAAGAAACGAAAAGGCCGAAACACTTGCTCGACGAGGCCCACTTCAGATGATCAGATTACCTACTACAGCGAAGCTCTGTATAAAGAGTTTCCTATAACTGTAATCAATGGCGGGAACTATTCGTAACTTTTTTTCTTCTTTGTTCTTCTTTTCTTCTTATTTTTTTTTCGTATGTATCAACTTTAATCACCCTGATAAAAACAATGTATGAACGAATGAAATGTAGTGTTGTGCATGAAGGACAGCTTATAGAAGCATTTGAAATAAGAACAGGAGTAAGGCAGGGATGTCTTCTGTCTCCATTTCTCTTTCTACTGGCCATAGATTGGATTATGAAAATAACTCAAAACAACAGAAATGGAATCCAGTGGTCACTGATCAAGCAACTTGATGATTTAGACTTTGCTGATGACATAGCTCTCCTATCACACAGCCATCAATAAATGAAGGATAAAAATGAGCATACTTGATGAGAGATCACAACAGCTAGGACTGAAAATTAATAGAGATAAGACCGACATTATGAGAATTAATGCAGTTGGCAAAATTCAAATAAAATTAGGAGAAATACCTCTACTAGTCTTACAATCTTACATATATCTGGGCAGTAATATAGATAAAAAGGGAGGAACAGAAAATGATACCAAAATAAGGATATCAAAAGCAAGAGGAGCTTTTGTTGCACTAAGAAACATATGGAAGTCCAAATAAATTCGGTTAAATACAAAAATAAAAATGTTCAACTCCAATGTTAAGGTACCTGCCACACGTGTCATAAGAGGCGACTAAGGATGTGTGGGATCGTCGCCTATGCAGTCGAGTAGACGGGTACAGAGCGACCTTGCCAGAATTTACCGAAGCATGTTGAGGAAATGATGTAATAAGTGGTGGAGCGCATATGGAACATTTATGACTGTAATAAAACTGATTCCATTGATAGAATAGGAGGCAGGAACCATTGAAGGCTATGTATGAAAGTGTTCCTTGTTGCTGTTTCCACATATTCCAGGTCCGGTTTGTTGCAGGAGCTACTGAGTTAGGTGCTCTGTGCACACCATGAGCTGTGTGTTTCATCCATTTTGATCATGTTCGGATATTCCAATTGCTTACGATGAATGATGATATCGTATGACAGGGAACAGTTAACTGTGTTCACTTTCTGTACGGTTTCGTCTTATGTCTTTTGGCGTGTGCTGAGACTGCTACGATCGGGACTACAGTTACCTTTTTTGTTTGAGAGATGAAACAGTAATTCGGATGATTTCACTTGCACGGACGATTGAGCAATTATGGATTTTAATTCGTTTGCAGTGATACCGGGGCCTTCCATAACCAAAGAACCAAAGAACAGAATAGAATAGTATAGCAATCAACGCAGAGATATAAAACAGTTAATTCAATATTATTTGGGCTTCCTAGTTAGGGAACCAGCACAGTTGATGTAACAATTATTGAATCGTTGACGGAAACGTACGTGAATTGCAGGAAAACTAGTACTGTTATCTCCTAGATGTAGGTCAATTAATTGTGTTCAACGCGCCTGAGCAACATGACCGAATGTCGCCATTGAAAGATTAGCGACCCATAATTAATGAAGATAGTAAATCACCTAAAAGTTAGGGCTCATTGATAACAGTCTGCTCAAAACATATTGACTAATATGGTGAGCACGTCCCTTTTAGGCGGTATCTTTTGGTACAGAAGACAGATATACAATATCTACAGAATGGATACACACCAATATCTCCAACCAGATTGACCATGAAGATATGACATTACCACTAGAATAGAAAAAACCAATATCTCTAACAAGATTGACATGGAAGATCTAGATTGACATTACCTAAAGGATAGGCAAACCCAATATATCTAACCAGATTGACATGGAAGATCTGACATTACCTCTAGGATAGACAAAACCATTGTCTCTAACCAGATTGACATGGAAGATCTGACATTACCTCTAGGATAGACAAAACCAATATCTCTAACCAGATTGACATGGAAGATCTGACATTACCTCTAGGATAGACAAAACCATTATCTCTAAACAGATTGACATGGAAGATCTGACATTAGCTCTATGATAGACAAAACCAATATCTCTAACCAGATTGACATGGAAGATCTGACATTACCTCTAGGATAGACAAAACCAATATCTCTAGCCAGATTGACATGGAAGATCTGACATTACCTCTAGGATAGACAAAACCATTATCTCTAACCAGATTGACATGGAAGATCTGACATTACCTCTAGGATAGACAAAACCAATATCTCTAACCAGATTGACATGGAAGAGCTAGACTGACATTAACTCTAGGATAAACAAAACCAATATCTCCAAACAGATTGACATGGAAGATCTGACATTACCTCTAGGATAGACAAAACCAATATCTCCAAACAGATTGACATGGAAGACCTAGACTGACATTACCTCTAGGATAGACAAAACCAATATCTCCAAACAGATTGACATGGAAGACCTAGACTGACATTACCTCTAGGATAGACAAAACCAATATCTCCAAACAGATTGACATGGAAGACCTAGACTGACATTACCTCTAGGATAGACAAAACCAATATCTCTAACCAGATTGACATGGAAGATCTGACATTACCTCTAGGATAGACAAAACCATTATCTCTAACCAGATTGACATGGAAGATCTGACATTACCTCTAGGATAGACAAAACCAATATCTCTAACCAGATTGACATGGAAGATTTGACATTACCTCTAGGATAGACAAAACCAATATCTCTAACCAGATTGACATGGAAGATCTGACATTACCTCTAGGATAGACAAAACCAATATCTCCAAACAGATTGACATGGAAGATCTGACATTACCTCTTGGATAGACAAAACCAATATCTCTAACCAGATTGACATGGAAGATTTGACATTACCTCTAGGATAGACGAAACCAATATCTCTAACCAGATTGACAGTGAAGATCTTACATTACCTCTTGGATAGACAAAACCAATATCTCTAACCAGATTGACATGGAAGATCTGACATTACCTCTTGGATAGACAAAACCAATATCTCTAACCAGATTGACATGGAAGATCTGACATTACCTCTAGGATAGACAAAACTAATATCTCTAACCAGATTGACATGGAAGACCTAGACTAACATTACCTCTAGGATAGACAAAACTAATATCTCTAACCAGATTGACATGGAAGATCTGACATTACATCTAGGATAGACAAAACCAATATCTCTAACCAGATTGACATGGAAGACCTAGATTGACATTACCTCTAGGATAGACAAAACCAATATCTCTAACCAGATTGACATGGAAGGTTTGACATTACATCTAGGATAGACAAAACCAATATCTCTAACCAGATTGACATGGAAGATCTAGACTGACTTTACCTCTAGGATAGACAAAACCAATATCTCCAAACAGATTGTCATGGAGGATCTGACATTACCTCTAGGATAGACAAAACCAATATCTCCAAACAGATTGACATGGAGGGCCTTGACTGACATTACCTCTAGGATAGACAAAACCATTATCTCTAACCAGATTGACATGGAAGATCTGACATTAGCTCTAGGATAGACAAAGCCAATATCTCTAACCAGATTGACATGGAGGATCTGACATTACCTCTAGGATAGACAAAACCATTGTCTCTAACCAAATTGACATGGAAGATCTGACATTACCTCTAGGATAGACAAAACCAATATCTCTAACCAGATTGACATGGAAGATCTAACATTACCTCTAGGATAGACAAAACCATTATCTCTAACCAGATTGACATGGAAGATCTGACATTAGCTCTATGATAGACAAAACCAATATCTCTAACCAGATTGACATGGAAGATCTGACATTACCTCTAGGATAGACAAAACCAATATCTCTAACCAGATTGACATGGAAGATCTGACATTACCTCTAGGATGGACAAAACCATTATCTCTAACCAGATTGACATGGAGGATCTGACATTACCTCTAGGATAGACAAAACCAATATCTCTAACCAGATTGACATGAAAGATTTGACATTACCTCTAGGATAGACAAAACCAATATCTCTAACCAGATTGACATGGAAGATCTGACATTACCTCTAGGATAGACAAAACCAATATCTCCAAACAGATTGACATGAAGATCTGACATTACCTCTTGTATAGACAAAACCGATATATCTAACCAGATTGACATGGAAGATTGGACATTACCTCTAGGATAGACGAAACCAATATCTCTAAACAGATTGACATTGAAGATCTGACATTACCTCTTGGATAGACAAAACCAATATCTCTAACCAGATTGACATGGAAGATCTGACATTACCTCTAGGATAGACAAAACTAATATGTCTAACCAGATTGACATGGAAGACCTAGACAAACATTACCTCTAGGATAGACAAAACTAATATCTCTAACCAGATTGACATGGAAGATCTGACATTACATCTAGGATAGACAAAACCAATATCTCTAACCAGATTGACATGGAAGACCTAGACTGACATTACCTCTAGGATAGACAAACTAATATCTCCAAACAGATTGACATGGAAGACCTAGACTGTCATTACCTCTAGGATAGACAAAACTAATATCTCCAAACAGATTGACATGGAAGACCTAGACTGACATTACCTCTAGGATAGATAAAACCAATATCTCTAACCAGATTGACATGGAAGACCTAGACTGACATTACCTCTAGGATAAACAAAACCAATATCTCTAAACAGATTGACATGGAAGATCTGACATTAGCTCTATGATAGACAAAACCAATATCTCTAACCAGATTGACATGGAAGATCTGACATTACCTCTATCTATCTATCTATTGACCTTTCGAGCCGTAACCGGCCCATAGGGCGTAGACCAAGATACACCTTCTCCTATATGAATTTTTGTTCTAGCAGTTTTTTTTAAAGATATTTTATCAAATCTCGCCATCTGTCTCTGTTCTGTGCAAGCAGTTCTATCTCATTGAGGGAGCCGATTCCTACATTACCTCTAGGATAGACAAAACCAATATCTCTAACCAGATTGACATGGAAGATCTGACATTACCTCTAGGATAGACAAAACCATTATCTCTAACCAGATTGACATGGAAGATCTGACATTACCTCTAGGATAGACAAAACCAATATCTCTAACCAGATTGACATGGAAGAGCTAGACTGACATTAACTCTAGGATAAACAAAACCAATATCTCCAAACAGATTGACATGGAAGATCTGACATTACCTCTAGGATAGACAAAACCAATATCTCCAAACAGATTGACATGGAAGACCTAGACTGACATTACCTCTAGGATAGACAAAACCAATATCTCCAAACAGATTGACATGGAAGACCTAGACTGACATTACCTCTAGGATAGACAAAACCAATATCTCTAACCAGATTGACATGGAAGATCTGACATTACCTCTAGGATAGACAAAACCATTATCTCTAACCAGATTGACATGGAAGATCTGACATTACCTCTAGGATAGACAAAACCAATATCTCTAACCAGATTGACATGGAAGATTTGCCATTACCTCTGGGATAGACAAAACCAATATCTCTAACCAGATTGACATGGAAGATTTGACATTACCTCTAGGATAGACAAAACCAATATCTCCAAACAGATTGACATGGAAGATCTGACATTACCTCTTGGATAGACAAAACCAATATCTCTAACCAGATTGACATGGAAGATTTGACATTACCTCTAGGATAGACTAAACCAATATCTCTAACCAGATTGACAGTGAAGATCTTACATTACCTCTTGGATAGACAAAGCAATATCTCTAACCAGATTGACATGGAAGATCTGACATTACCTCTTGGATAGACAAAACCAATATCTCTAACCAGATTGACATGGAAGATCTGACATTACCTCTAGGATAGACAAAACTAATATCTCTAACCAGATTGATATGGAAGACCTAGACTAACATTACCTCTAGGATAGACAAAACTAATATCTCTAACCAGATTGACATGGAAGATCTGACATTACATCTAGGATAGACAAAACCAATATCTCTAACCAGATTGACATGGAAGACCTAGACTGACATTACCTCTAGGATAGAAAAAACCAATATCTCTAACCAGATTGACATGAAAGGTTTGACATTACATCTAGGATAGACAAAACCAATATCTCTAACCAGATTGACATGGAAGATCTAGACTGACATTACCTCTAGGATAGACAAAACCAATATCTCCAAACAGATTGTCATGGAAGATCTGACATTACCTCTAGGATAGACAAAACCAATATCTCCAAACAGATTGACATGGAGGGCCTTGACTGACATTACCTCTAGGATAGACAAAACCAATATCTCTAACCAGATTGACATGGAAGATCTGACATTACATCTAGGATAGACAAAACCATTATCTCTAACCAGATTGACATGGAAGATCTGACATTACCTCTAGGATAGACAAAACCAATATCTCAAACCAGATTGACATGGAAGATTTGACATTACCTCTAGGATAGACAAAACCAATATCTCTAACCAGATTGACATGGAAGATCTGACATTACCTCTAGGATAGACAAAACCAATATCTCTAGCCAGATTGACATGGAAGATCTGACATTACCTCTAGGATAGACAAAACTAATATGTCTAACCAGATTGACATGGAAGACCTAGACAAACATTACCTCTAGGATAGACAAAACTAATATCTCTAACCAGATTGACATGGAAGATCTGACATTACATCTAGGATAGACAAAACCAATATCTCTAACCAGATTGACATGGAAGAGCTAGACTGACATTACCTCTAGGATAGACAAAACTAATATCTCCAAACAGATTGACATGGAAGACCTAGACTGACATTACCTCTAGGATAGACAAAAACAATATCTCCAAACAGATTGACATGGAAGACCTAGACTGACATTACCTCTAGGATAGACAAAACCAATATCTCTAACCAGATTGACATGGAAGATCTAGACTGACATTACCTCTAGGATAGACAAAACCAATATCTCTAACCAGATTGACATGGAAGAGCTAGACTGACATTACCTCTAGGATAGACAAAACTAATATCTCCAAACAGATTGACATGGAAGACCTAGACTGACATTACCTCTAGGGTAGACAAAAACAATATCTCCAAACAGATTGACATGGAAGACCTAGACTGACATTACCTCTAGGATAAACAAAACCAATATCTCCAAAGAGATTGACATGGAAGATCTGACATTACCTCAAGGATAGACAAAACCAATATCTCCAAACAGATTGACATGGAAGATCTGACATTACCTCTAGGATAGACAAAACCATTATCTCTAACCAGATTGACTTGGAAGATCTGACATTACATCTAGGATAGACAAAACCAATATCTCTAACCAGATTGACATGGAAGATTTGACATTACCTCTAGGATAGACAAAACCAATATCTCTAACCAGATTGACATGGAAGATTTGACATTACCTCTAGGATAGACAAAACCAATATCTCTAACCAGATTGACATGGAAGATCTGACATTACCTCTAGGATAGACAAAACCAATATCTCTAACCAGATTGACATGGAAGATTTGACATTACCTCTAGGATAGACAAAACCAATATCTCTAACCAGATTGACATAGAAGACCTAGACTGACATTACCTCTAGGATAGACAAAACCAATATCTCCAAACAGATTGACATGGAAGATCTGACATTACCTCTAGGATAGACAAAACCATTATCTCTAACCAGATTGACATGGAAGATCTGACATTACCTCTAGGATAGACAAAACCAATATCTCTAACCAGATTGACATGGAAAATCTGACATTACCTCTAGGATAGACAAAACCAATATCTCTAACCAGATTGACATGGAAGATTTGACATTACCTCTAGGATAGACGAAACCAATATCTCTAACCAGATTGACATGGAAGATTTGAAATTGCCTCTAGGATAGACAAAACCAATATCTCTAACCAGATTGACATGGAAGATCTGACATTACCTCTAGGATAGACAAAACCAATATCTCTGACCAGATTGACATGGACGACCTAGACTGACATTACCTCTAGGATAAACAAAACCAATATCTCCAAACAGATTGACATGGAAGATCTGACATTACCTCTAGGATAGACGAAACCAATATCTCGAAACAGATTGACATGGAAGACCTAGACTGACATTACCTCTAGGATAGACAAAACCAATATCTCCAAACAGATTGACATGGAAGACCTAGACTGACATTACCTCTAGGATAGACAAAACCAATATCTCTAACCAGATTGACATGGAAGATCTGACATTACCTCTAGGATAGACAAAACCAATATCTCTAACCAGATTGACATGGAAGATCTGACATTACCTCTAGGATAGACAAAACCAATATCTCTAACCAGATTGACATTGAAGATCTGACATTACCTCTTGGATAGACAAAACCAATATCTCTAACCAGATTGACATGGAAGATCTGACATTACCTCTTGGATAGACAAAACCAATATCTCTAACCAGATTGACATGGAAGATCTGACATTACCTCTAGGATAGACAAAACTAATATCACTAACCAGATTGACATGGAAGACCTAGACTAACATTACCTCTAGGATAGACAAAACTAATATCTCTAGCCAGATTGACATGGAAGATCTGACATTACCTCTAGGATAGACAAAACCAATATCTCTAACCAGATTGACATGGAAGACCTAGACTGACATTACCTCTAGGATAGACAAAACTAATATCTCCAAACAGATTGACATGGAAGACTTAGACTGACATTACCTCTAGGATAGACAAAACTAATATCTCCAAACAGATTGACATGGAAGACCTAGACTGACATTACCTCTTGGATAGACAAAACCAATATCTCCAAACAGATTGACATGGAAGATCTGACATTACCTCTAGGATAGACAAAACCAATATCTCTAACCAGATTGACATGGAAGATCTGACATTACCTCTAGGATAGACAAAACCAATATCTCCAAACAGATTGACATGGAAGATCTAGACTGACATTACCTCTAGGATAGACAAAACCATTATCTCTAACCAGATTGACATGGAAGATCTAGACTGACATTACCTCTAGGATAGGCAAAACCAATATCTCTAACCAGATTGACATGGAAGATCTGACATTACATCTAGGATAGACAAAACCAATATCTCCAAACAGATTGACATGGAAGAGCTAGACTGACATTACCTCTAGGATAGACAAAACCAATATCTCCAAACAGATTGACATGGAAGATCTAGACTGACATTACCTCTAGGATAGACAAAACCAATATCTCCAAACAGATTGACATGGAAGAGCTAGACTGACATTACCTCTATGATAGACAAAACTAATATCTCCAAACAGATTGACATGGAATATCTAGACTGACATTACCTCTAGGATAGACAAAACCAATATCTCCAAACAGATTGACATGGAAGAGCTAGACTGACATTACCTCTATGATAGACAAAACTAATATCTCCAAACACAATTTATATAGAAGACCTAGACTAACATTACCTATAAGATAGACAAACCCAATTTGTCCAACCAGAATTGATATAGAAGACTTACAATGACGTTACACCTCATCATCATCATGTGCCATACCGGTTGGCGTAGACGATCATATCCCTCCACAATCTTCTATCCACAGTGTATCGTATCAGTTCTGTTTTTAACTGTTTTCCATGCCGTGACACCAAGCTATTCATTATTTTCTGTCTATGATCTCTCTTTCCTTTTTTTTGCCAGTTGTAACCAAGTTTTCCAACTTTTCTCTTCTCATGATGTGCCCGAAAAATGTTGATTGTTTCTTTCTGATGTTTTTTAAGAGCTCCCTTTTTGTGTTGGCCTCTTTGAGAACTTCCTCATTGGTCTTTTTAGATGCCCAGGGAACTTTCAACATTTTTCTGAGAAATCCCATCTCTGTGGCCTCTAATCGTCTTTTCATTTGTTTGTCTACTGTCCATGATTTACTTCCATAGGTCAGAATTGGTTATATATAGTACCGATGAAATCTCTTTCTCATTTCTATTGACATAGATTTGTTGCATAAGATATTTTGCATTTTCTGAAATGCTATTTTGGCCTGAGCTATTCTGCTTTTTATTTCTGTGATGCATGTCCCATCTGATGTTATTATTGTGCCAACGTATTTGAAACATTGCACTTGTCAGATTTGACTCGTTTATTTTTATGCTGCATGATGGTGATGATTGTTTCTTCGATATAACCATTACTTCCGTTTTCTTACTATTCAGACTGAAACCTTTCTTTTTACTGTCTTTCACCATTATGTCTATCATTTCTTGTAGTTCGTTCTCTGTCTCTGCTATTAAGACTGTGTCATCCGCATATCGCAAATTATTTATGTTGTGACCATTGACTTCAATTCCTTTTTTGTCTACTATTGATCTCATAATATATTCGCTGTAAAGTGAAAACAAATCCGGCGACAGAACACAGCCTTGTCTGACTCCCTGTTTTATAAATTGAAATTGTCCTGTTTGGTTGTTAATTCGTATAGCTGCTGTTTGTTACCTGTACATATTTTTTTATGATTCGCAGATCCTTGTCATCAATGTTTAATTTCTCAAGCATATTGATTATTTCCACATGCTTTTCTTTGTTAAATGCTTTCGTGTAGTCTATAAAGCACATATATAGATCTTTCTTTACCTCTATAGATCTTGCTATCAATGTTCTTAAGATGTATATTGCATTATTGGTGCCCTTTCCTTCCACAAATCCACATTGTTCCTCACTTATTTCTGGCTTTATTTTGTTCCTTAAACGTCTCATGATTATTCTTAGTAATATTTCCGTCATATGGCTCATGAGACTAATAGTGCGATGGTCTTCACAATCAGTGGCACCTGACTTCTTCGGTATGGCTACAAAGATAGATTTTAGTAGATCTTCGGGTATGTGTCCAGTGTTATATATGCCATTGAGTAATTTTGTTATGACCTGTACTCCCAGCTCTCCTAATGCATTTATCTCTTCGATTGCTATATTGTCAGGACCTGGAGCTTTGCCTCTTTTCATGTGTTGAATTGCGTCCTCCACATCACTCTGCATTCTTGGTGGTCCTGTGTCTTCATTTGAATTGTTTAATTCTAGTCTTTCATCATTATAGAGTTGACTGATATATTCTGTCCATCTTTCTATTGTCTTCTCCTGTCCCGTTATTATATTTCCTTCCTTTGATTTCACACATCCTGAAACTCTGACTTCTTTGCTTCCTGTTAATTCATTTAACTGATTGTGCATAAATTGAGAGTCTTTCTTTTGTTGTTTTTCTATTTATTCACATTTCTATTTTAACCATCCTTCCTTTGCGTATCTGCATTTGTTTTGGATCTCTTTGTGCAATATTTTGTATGTCCGTTCTTCTTTCTTATGTTTTCTTCTTTCGTTCATTAGTTGTAATATTTCTTCTGTCATCCATTTCATTTTGTTGATTCTTTTAGTCACTGGTATTACTTCTTTTGATGTTTGTTGAATCGATTGTTTGAGCATTTCCCACTGCTCCTGGATGTCCTGTATTTTCTCAATAGCATTATATCTATTTTGTACTATCGTGCTATACTTATCACTCATCTGTTTATCTACTCTTAGCATATCTAGTTCTAATTTTATATTTCTTGGTGATTTCTGTGCCTTCCGCAGTTTTATTCTTATCTTTCCAACTACTGGTACATGGTCACTATTGCAATCTGCTCCTGGCCTTGTTTTAACCGATGTTAGCCCATTCCTAAATCTTCTCTGTACCAGTATAAAATCAATTTGATTGTGTACTTTTTTGTCTGGGCTTTGCCATGTCCATAGTCGCCTAGGGTGTTGTTTGAACCAGGTGTTACCTATAATCATTTCATGTGTCTTTGCCCAATCTATCAATCTATCCCCTCTGTCATTCGTCTCGCCAAGGCCATGCCCCCCAGTCACATTTTGCACTTTAGCTGTTCCTACCTTTGCATTGAAATCCCATAATACAATAGTTATTTCTTGGGATTTACACTGTTCCATGGTCGCCTCTAGCTCCTCGTAAAACGTGTCACTGTCTTTTTCTTCACTATTACTTGTTGGTGCATAAACTTGAATTATGTTGATATCCATTGGTCTACCTCTCAATTTTAATAGCAGAATGTTGTTTGATACTGGCCAAAATCCTTTCACTGTTTTGCTTCTTTCTCTATCTAACATGATGCTTACTCCTCTTTCGTGTGTGGTTCCCCCAGAGTAACTTACATTTCCACTGTCGCGTTGCAATAATCCTGCCCCTGTCCATCTCATTTCACATAGTCCCAATATGTTCAATTTCATTCTCTTCATTTCTTGGCTGATGTTTTCTAGTTTACCAACATGGAATGCTGATCTAATGTTCCAAGTTCCTATTGCTAGTGTCTCTTTATTTTTGATCTTGCATACAGTAGCTTGATGACGATCGGGTGTCACCTGTAGCACATGACGCTCCCTACCAGACGAGGTGGCTGTGGAGCCCCCATTAACGTCGTTAGCTGTAAATAGAAGGTTGTGATTTGTCATGATTATTCCAGGCAATATAAGAAGGTAGTTTGCCATTCCTTTCCTTCTTGGCAGTGCCTGTACTAGTCGGAGATCGCAGCCATTGTCTCTATACATGAGATCCTTTGGCTGCCATCGCGGTGTGGGGACCATAACCGGTCCTACTTGTCGGCTGCTCCCACAACACCATCCACCACTTGCTCCAATGGCTTCACATAACCCTGAAAGGGGGGCTAAACGGGAGCTCCACCTTGCCCAAGGGTGTCCCGTTACACCTAGCATGGACAAAATGTAATATCTCCAACCAAAATTGACATGGAAGACCTGACATTACATCTAGGATAGACAAACTCAATACCTACAACCATAATTTATATGGAAGACCTAGACTGACATTACATCTAGGATAGATACTGACTACTTTCACTCACTTAGTGCCTACTGCCTATCCTAGATTGCTGTCTACTGCCTACTCAACTCTGAAGCGGTATTATTATTTTATTGAATCATATTATTGAGTGGAGAAGAAAAGAAGTGAATATTTAATATGAGATGAGTCTGATGATGAGAGGAATGTTGACCCCATGATATCAGATTCTGCTTCTTTCTTTTTTAAAATTTGCCTTTCAACAACTAGGGGATATATAATTTGTGGCCTTTTTGCTCTTCTGTTTCCTAGTGTTTCTAATATTCTGTCAATCTATATTTATTCGTGGTCGGCTCTGGGTCTGGTGTTCACTCAAAGTTTATTGAAGGCTCATGATTGAGCTGTGTTTTGATCATTCTGCCTTGTCACATAGCCAAACTATTTTGTCTGTTGTTTCTTTATATATTCTATGGCGGGGGGAGTGGTCAGTGTGTGTTATTCCTAGCTTTGTTCTCAGTTCTTCATTTCTGATCTGATCTCTCCTCAGGCTGTTTCATATTCTTGTCATTCGACCATTCGTCTAACACATTCCATCTTGGTTGTGGTTATTTCTCTTATTATTCTTGAGACTTCACTAGAAATATAAAACTGGTGGACACAAACAACAATAAACAACAGCAAAAGAGTTTTTAGAACAATACAAAAACTAGACAAAATAATCAGAAATGTAAATTTTTGTCACCACTATATATATTTAACAAAATGTAAAGAGCTGCATCACACCAAGTGACGTATAGGGAATAGGGTGTTAGTGACCATAATTTTTTATAGACCTTCGGCACATTATTTTTTGGGGTAATGTGGTCGATATTACGCCCGTGCCGCTATACTTTCTAAAAAAAATATCCGGTATCCATTTAAGGCTGGGTGAACCCGGAAGCCGTTGATGAGGATCGAACGTCTTGTCCTTTGTAGTCCAGTTCACTAACCACTGAGCTATCGTGGCTCCATGGCAATAATATGCTAGACTCTCAACAAAGGGAAATAAGTCACTCTGTCTGACTCTGTGGACTCTGAAACACTGAGTTATCGCGACTCCCTTACAATGTATGTGGTAATGAGAAAACTCGATTGAGTAGCACAAGGTTTGTTCCAGGATCTGTGGGTTACTGAATCCGCCAGACAGAATAAATTACAGTATACGTTGAGGCAACAAATGATGAACTTTCAAAAACTAAGAAACGAAATCAAATTGTATACAGATTTAATTATGATGGATTGCAACCAAAATCAAATTCAAATTCAGTAAAAAACAAAAAAAATTGGCTGTTTTGGCGTGCAGCTGTCATCAAAATCAAAATCAATTATTATTGTTATATTGGTGTGTAGCTATTACCAAAATCAAATTCAAAATCAGTCATTATTGCATATTTTGGTGTGCAACTGTAATCAACATTGATAATAGTAATAATTATGTAATTGTGTGTGCAACTATAATCAAAATTGATAATAGTAATAATTATGTAATTGTATGTGCAACTATGATCAAAATGGAATTATAAATCATCAATTGTGCTATCTAGAGTGCTACATATGTCATGCCAAATTATGTTACTCCAGAATCAAAAATGCAAATAATCCGGTAACCTCTAAACCCCATCTTAAACACAGCACAACTAATTCCCCTGCTTGGACCTTATGGTTTTAAGTATGAATCTACACGCTTATCTATAGTCCGTTCAGATATTCATAATCACACCTGAATTAGTTTTGCGTGATAACCGTTTGTTATTTTGGTTTAAAACTTTGCATGCAATCTTAGAATATTGATGACGTTATAGAAATATTTTTTGCTCTGAGAAATTTGATCTAGTTTAAAAGTGTTCTTCTTTAGGCTATATTAAATTCACCCTGTTCGAATTTGACACCATTTTAGGATATATACATTAATTTGGTGCGGTCGTTCACGTAAAATAGTTTGGCTATTGCAGAAACACTAACTTCAGGAAAATCCCGTGCACAAAACTGAATTGTTATTAAACGACATGACGCACCACGGCCTTGGCATTAATTACCGAAGGGAAGGCGTATCTTTATTAATTTTGTGAAGACTCACTAGACAATTTGTTGACTTTAAATACCAACATTTATATCTAAATTACAATGAGTTTGAAATGCAAATTTATAACTATGCAAAAGGTTACTGTTTACTATATCAGCACTTCCTTAGGGAATCCAAGATGGGGCATTTATATTGTGATATTCATGACCCAGATAGACGAACGCAACTTGCGCTTGGTCTTAATAAATCGTCATTTTCTCGTTGGATTAAACAAGACTCAGAGTGCACTCATGTCAATCAAGGAAGGAAAAGGAAAGTCAACAGCTTTGACATGGATGTCATAAAACGTGAGATACTGAAAATGTTTGCTAATAATGTACTTGTTACTCTCAGGAATTTGAAATTAAAATTGTATGCGGGCTGCAATATTGACATTTCTAAAAGTACTCTATGAAAGATTGTGCGAGGAGCCGGCTTCACTTTCAGAAAAACTGTTGGGGCAGGAATATTATTTGTGAAAAACCACACTTGGTCATTGCTCGAAGAAAATAACTGAGACAGATCCGTGAGCGGCGGAGTGAACGGTATGATATTGTATATTTGGACGAATCATGGGTCAACGCACACCACACCTATGCTAAATAATGGCAGTCAGTAAATGGCAAACTCAAAAGAACAATTCCGAGCAGCAAAGGCCAGCGCATTATATTAACGCATGCTGAAAGCACTGAAAACGGCCTTGTCCATGATGCGGGACTTATTTTCCAATCGTTCGTTCGTTCGTTCGCTTTCGTCAGCTTTGACCTCTGACGAAGTCCCACCCACTCAATTTTGTGGGACTGAATTTTGCGTGTAAAGTCTGTTTTATCCCATTACAGGATGCCCCTCGCCATGCAGGCAGATTTACTCCGACTTCAGAGGTAATTTTCCAATCAAAAAGTACCGACGGTAGGGACTACCATACTGAAATGAATGGAAACATTTTCAGGCACTGGTTGAAGAACGATCTTTAACCAATCCTGGAAAGACCTTCATACACAGTCATGGATAATGCATCATACCACAATGTCGTATCAGAGGAAGACAAAGTGCCTACTGCATCAAATACAAAAGAGCAAATTAGGACATGGCTTGCGAATGAAAATGTCAAATTTGACGAAACATATTTAAAACCCGAATTGTTACAACTTGTGAAGAATACGAATAAGAAAAAGGTGTACCATGTTGACAAAATCATTGAGAAATACGGTCACACCTCTCTTCGACTCCCTGCATATCATGCGCACCTTAATCCAATCGAACTTGTCTGGGCTCACGTCAAAGGACAAGTTGCAGAACAGAACAGGACGTTTAAAATGTGTGATGTTGAAGTTCTGACACGCGAGTCTCTCTCAAAAATAGACATTCCGTTCTGGAAGAAGTGTGTTGAACATGTGCTGCGGGTGGAAGATGAGTACTGGAAACGAGATGAATTACTATTTGTCCAGCCAGTAATGATTATCAACCTCTTGGAATCGCCAGATTCGGAATGATTAAAATTAAGATGAATTTATTTCCAGCTGCAATTAGGACGGCCTGGGGTCTAATGGTGACCGAAGGACAAGACTAATTGTAACTAATTGAATTCATGTTTGCAAATATACATAACGAACAACACCCACAATTAAGCACTATGTAGACACGCCTCTGACAAGAATTGCAGTAAACTGGAAAATTTAACACGATTACTGTAAACTCTAAAATTTGAATCAACTTGTGTGATATCGTCATAAAAGATCAAAGGAATTCGCTGATGTGCAAAATCTGTTGTGTTTGTGGAATAAAAAATACCAAAATCTTTGCGTCATCAATATTGTAAGATTGCATGTAAAGTTTGAAACCAAAATAACAAGCGGTTATCACGCAAAACTAATTCAGGTGTGATTATGAATTTCTGAACGGACTATAGCACATAACATTGTGCATATGAGTTGTTCTATAATTGAACACGAAATAATATTTCACCGGTAAAGAAGATGATAACGATGAAGTCTTAAAACGACTAAAAATGAAAAGAGAACTACTAAGAACAATTCAAACAAGGCAAATGCAATGTTTGTTCCATGTAAAAAGACACAACAGCCTACTAAAAGTAATCATATTGGGGAAAATACAAGGTAAAGGAGGCAGAAGCAGACCAAGACTAACATGGACGAGTAACATCAATAGATGGACAAACCAGCCTATGACAACCTGCACCAATAAAGCCAGATACAGAGCAGAATGGCGCTCCATGGTAGACAACCTTCGTTGCGGAGACGGCACTCGATGATGTTGATGATGAAAGAAGATGATACACGACATTATTAATATGACATGTTATCTTATTTTCTGTTTGTATAACTAAACGTTTATGTATATCAAAACAAATAACAGAAGGGCTAAAACTAAGAATAGTAAAATGTTACACCTCAACATTCCTGTATAATGCAGAGACATGCACATTAGACAAGAGAATGTAACAGAGAATTGAAGCCTTTGAAATGTGGATCTGTATAAGAATAGAAAGAATTGAATAGAAAAAATGAAAACAAATAATGAAATATTACATCAACTAAAAGTGAAAAGAAAACTACTAAACACAATTCAAACAGGACAAATTAGATTTTTGGGGCATGCTAAAAAGACACAACAACAGCCAAATAAAATTAATCTTGAAAGGGAATATACAAGATAAAAGAGGCAGAGGCAGACCAAGACTAACATGGACGCGTAACATACAAAATAGACAAGTCAGCCTATGACAACCTGCACCATCAAAGCAAGAGACAGAACGGAATGGCGATCCATGTAGTCAACCTTCGATGTGGAGACAGCACTCGATGATGATATCAAACGCAGAAATAAAGGATTCCCAAAGATGTCCCTCATGAAGAGATAGTCATTGACAAAAGAAACAAAGGGAGAATCCTCTAACACTATAAAGACGTTTGTAAATGTGACTTGGGGGTGCGTGACATAACCAAAACTGAATGACACGAGAACCTTCTAACAGGTCACTCCGGAGGATGCTAACATGAAAGGAGACAACTAAATCTAAATGAGACAGGCTATCGATTCTAAGGAAAGAAAAGCAGTTGACGACCAAGTACTTAAACTAACACTTGCTACATTAAATCTCGAGATAGATATCCGCCTTCATGTAGCTGTAAATGTACAGGATAATCACAAGATGGTTAATGGTGAAAGGCGTGGGATGCAGACAGGAACTAATTCATGCTAAACTAAATACAGTAGAACCCAGTGGAAGGAAAAACGATACAACATAACTATCTATCAAACGGAAGAAAAATAAGAACAAAATTACATCATTGTATAACTACTATTATCACTTTAATTGTATTACTAAAAATATCCCTATCCATTGTATCACTATAAATATCCCTATAAATTGTTTCACTACAAAAATGACTATAAATTGTATCATTACATATATCATTAAATATTATATCATTATAAATATCACTATACATTCGATTACTACAAATATCACTACAAATTGTATCACTACAAATATCACTATAAAGTGTATCATTATCTATATCTCTGTATATTCTATCATTATAAATGTAATTAACATTAACGTTTTACAGAATTAAACAAAAAACTGGGAAAGAACAGAATTAAACTAATCGATGAACGTGATTTTCATCTTCTTCTTCGATCATGGCACTTTCCCACTGGGACTCCGGACTCTCTTATGAAGGCAGCTTCTGTTTCTGTGATTCATTTGACCTGTAAAGTTCCACTTCCAGGTAGGTGGGTGTGGGCCACATTGTCCTTAGACCTGTATACTGGAAGAAATCCTGTAGAACGTGTTTTGTTGCAATCTTATACAGGGTACCGTGGCATTGGCTGGTAGTTCCTATTTTGAATTTGGTGAACATGTGGTTTCTCATTCTGTTGTGGCCAGTGTATAGGTGAAGTATGATGACTCGACCCCTCCTAGATAGTTGGAGGTATCCGTCCTTCTGCTTATACTTTGGGTGTTCTTGTTTCCATTTTTCATAAACGTGATATGAATGCTAGGGTATAGATGGATAGGACACACACTTAGAAAACCTGTTATCAGCATAGCAAGACAGGCACTGCCATGAAACCGACAGGGAAGGCGAAAAAGGGTAAAGCGTATTACTCATCATCATCATCGAGTGCCGTCTCCGCAACGAAGGATGGCTACCATGGAACACCATTCTGATCTGTCTCTTGCTTTGATGGTGCAGGTTATCATAGGCTGGTTTGTCCATCTTTTAATGTTACTCGTCCATGTTAGTCTTGGTCTGCCTCTGCCTCTTTTACCTTGTATTTTCCCCTCCAGTATTACTTTTAGTAGGCTCTTGTGTCTTTTAACATGGGTCAAAAATCGCTAGAGTATTACTACAGAGAATAAAAGTTACGGCAGCAATTAAGGAAATTGAACTTGACCTGGCGGAAGTAAAGACATGTTTCCAAGAATAAGGATGAGGGTAGAGACCTTGACCGTGACTAATATCCCTAAAAGGAGATTGAAGAGTCATGAATGACTGAATGATTAGTTTGATTGGTTGATTGTATGATTGATTGATTGAATTTCCTCTACCACATTTTGGACAACTATTCAAGATTTATATGTTTAATTTATTTATGAAAGTATTTATTTTCCAAATCAGTAACTAAAAATAAGCTGAAAATAGTAGCGTTGAGATGTCTTTCCAAGCTTCGACCCAGCATCACTCAAAAATCAAGGATGATTTCCGTTTCGTTTTTGATGGTGTATTTTACGCCCTTAAATTTGTCTGCTTTAATGATAGTGATGTTTCTGTCCTCATCTGCAGACCTCTTACCAACGTAGCCACTGTGGATGTATACATTGTATAGATCTGATGATAAATGATAGACATAATAGTAAAAGAAAGCAACAAGCAAGGATTAAGTCTGAATGAATAGTAAGAAAACAAAAGTAATTGTCATATCGAAGAAACAATCATCACCATCAAGCAGCAAACGAATCAACGGGACAGATCTGAAACTAGTGCAACGTTTCAAATACTTGTGCGCAATGATGAAAGATGTACCACAGAAATAAAAAGCAGAAAAGCTCAGGTCAAAATAAAATTTCAGAAAATGAAAAACGTCTTATGTAACAATTCTATGTCAATAGAAGTGAGAAAGAGAGTTCATCGCTGCTATATAGAGCCAATTTTGACTTATAGAAACTAATCATGGAAAGTAAGAAAACAAATGGAAAGACGATTAGAAGCTACAGAGATGGGATTTCTCAGAAGAATGTTGAAAGTTCTCTGGACAGCTAAAAAGACCAATGAGGAAATTCTCAAATAGGCCAACACAGAAAGGGAGCTCCTAAAAAACATCAGTAAGAAACAATCAACATTGTTTTCGTACATCATAAGAAGAGGAAATTTGGAATTCTTGGTTACAAGTGGCAAAATACAGGAAAAAAGAGATCACGGATGACTAAGAAAAAAAATACTAGATAGCTTGGTCTCATGACGTGGAAAACAGTCAACAACAGAATTGTTTGGTACACTGCCACGCAGCTAACTAAAAAATTAGCTATTGTGAGCAGTGTCTTACACGAAAGCGTTCCCATGACTGTAGCATAGGGTTAAGATCACAGATTGGAAATAACTTGTATTTCTGTACTTTCCTATTAATGCAAGTATCTCCCAGTAGGGCTGAATACTTGTGTTGCAGACAAATATTTATTGGACGAAACTAAACGAATAGTAGTTTCCAGTGGTTATATACTGGATACAAATAATAATACATAAATATTATTATATAGGGAACTTCCGAGGCGATAATAGGGAATAAAAGAACAAAGAAGTATGTGTTAATAATATTTATGCATTATTATTTGTATCCAACAACAGAATTGATACGATGCGCGGTAGATAGACAATTGTGTAAGGACATTATCGCCTGGTATGATGATGATGATGACGACAGATTTGATGTCAATATATCAATAATATTATACTTAGAGATGATAGTTCATCAAAATTATAAAATAAAAAAATCATCAAAAATAAAGTAAATTATCATAATCTGATATCAATATTATACAGTGTCCTCAAAGTCAACCACAGAGACAAACATACATAGAGATTGACTGAATGACAATTCCCATATCTGGGCTGGAATAATGTTGGACTATGCACTCAACATATTTAGGCTAAAAATAATCATATGACAATGTATGTTACATGTTTTCAAATACTGTAATAGGAAACTCTTTATACAGAGGTTCACAGTATGAGACATACTGGCCATCAGAAGCGGACCCCATTGAGGAGCATGTGTTTCGGCCCTTTAGCTGCTTGATACTCCAGGGGAGGTGAGCCCATCTAGGTCATGACTACAAGGCGTCGACCCCCTGCTGATTTGAACGTGAAGGCTCCCACCATATTCGGCATCTAATAACTAAACTTACACTTATTCTGCGCCACATTTTTTTATCGTGACTGCTTACACTGTCGGTTACAAGCGCCTGTCTAATCTTTAACCTAGCACATTGAAATCCTCTTTTTGATGGCCGCAGTCTAAAATGGTTTGCTTCACTGCGTGACGCTCTTATATACTCTCATGATTCCTTCTTATAATTGAGTAGCTCGACATGATGGGGCAGGTCGTTAGCTGATAACAAGTGGCAGAGATATCTCGGGCTGGGAACTCCAATTCTTTGAACTGTCGGAGCGACAAACAAAGGGTGTGGGTCAGGACATGGTCGAAGTTGTAAACTTCTTTCTTTTCCTTTCTTTCTTTTTATCTTTTTCTTTCTTTCTTTTTCTTTCTTTCTTTTTTCCTTATTTCTTTCTTTCTTTCTTTCTTTCTTTTTTCCCTTCTGTCTTTTTTCTATCTTTGTATTTCCTTTTCTTTCTTTTTCGTTCTTTTTATTTCTTTCTTACTTTCGTTTCCTTTCTTTCTTTTTTTCTTTCTTTCTTAAGACTGGGCTATCTTTAAGAAATAGATATTAGATAGGAATTAGTAAATAAATATACCATACACGTTTTCTTCTCCATCCTCTTCATTTTATATTCTTCATTCGAAATCTCCTGAAATTTCTAAAGTTTTTGAAGAACTACTTTTAAAAATTAAGCAAACAATGAAATTATTGCGCGATAATTGCCATTCAAATAATTATTTTAAACGCCGGATATATTCAACACTTGCACTGTCTACAGCATGAACACGTTACAATAAACATATTACTTACTGGCATGTGCTACAGCAAACAGCCGCGTTTTGCCTTGCGCAGGCTGTAGTCTTGGGAAGTGTTGAGCATATATCGCTCCTGTCGCCGTATTGACAGCCTGTTGTTAAAATAAATGTGAACTTAGTGCATCATCATCATCATGTGCCATACCGGTTGGCGATCATGTCCGTCTACAATCTTCTATCTACAGTGCATCGTATCAGTTCTGTTGTTGACTGTTTTCCCTGCCATGACACCAAGCTATCCAGTATTTTCTCTCTTTGTCATCCGGGATCTCTGTTTCCTTTTATTTTGCCAGTTGTAACCAAGTATTCCAACTTTCCTCTTCTCGTGACTTGCCCACAAAATGTTGATTGTTTCTTTCTGGTGTTTCTTAGGAGCTCCCTTTTTGTGTTTGCTTCTTTCAGAATTTCCTCATTGGTCTTTTTAGCTGTCCGGGAAACGTTCAACATTCTTCTGAGAAATCCCATCTCTGTGGCCACTAATCATCTTTTCATTTGTTTGTCTACTGTCCGTGATTCGCTTCATAGGTCAGAATTGGTTCTATATAGCACCGATGAACTCTCTTTTCTCTTTTCTATCACTATTATGTCTATCATTTCTTGTAGTTCATTCTCTGTCTCTGCTATTAAAACTGTGCCATCTGCATATCACAAATTGCTTATGTTGTGACTTGACTTAAATCCTATTTTTGTCTACTATTGATCTCATAATATGTTCGATGTAAAGTGAAAACAAGTCCGGCGACAGACCACAGCCTTGTCTGACTCCTTGTTTTATTTTTTGGAATTGTCCTTTGTGTTTGTTAATTCGTATAGCTGCTGCTTGATTATTGATTATAATTTATATACATATTGATTATTGTTTCACTTTGTTAAATGCTTTTGTGTAGTCCACAAAGCACATATATAGATCTTTCTTTACCTCTATAGATCTTTCTATCAATGTTCTTAAGATGCATATTGCATTATTGGTGCCATTTCCGTTCAGAAATCCACATAAGTCACCATTCACTTTATGATCAAGATTTAGGCGCGAACAAAAGTTCAACCAAAGAAATGTCTTCTACCTTTCAGCTCCCTGTGAAGCATAGGTCTTTAACAAGCACTTTCCAAGCCGTTATGTTTCTTGCCATTCTTATAAGATCATTCCATATCTTCTTCATCATCTTCATCTCTGCTTCTATCTGTCTTATCCAAGAATTTTTTGGTCTTCCTCTTTGTCTTTTCCCCTGGGGATTCCAAAAAAGGGCCTGTTGCGTAATACAGTTGGCTTCCGCAGTGTGTGTCCTATCCAACGCAATCGTCTTCGCTGTATCTCTTTATCTACTGGTATTTGAACTCGTATTTATTTTACTGAGAAAGTTCACTCAGAGAAAGTATACTCAAAGAAAGTACACTCAAAGAAAGTTCACTCAAAGAAAGTTCACTCAGAGAAAGTTCATCTCAAGCTGTTACTAATAAACAGACTCCATTGTGTATGGAGGTTAAACCTACTACAACCGTTCTACGGCATCTATCGAATTTGCGATGTGTATCAGAACTAGGTAGGCCATTTCAGCAATCGTATCCCCGTTGTCATGGAAAAAGAAGAATGGCTATTAAGATGGCGTTATATCTTTGTATCCAACCATAAAATAGTAGTACCAATAGTCGTCTGTACTATTTTGTGCCTCCGATAAGAATCACTGCGCTACATCTTTATATATTACAAAGAAAAACAAAACTGCAAGAGGCTTTAATAAACATCAAAACCCAATTTATTTATAACTTTACTGAACATAACTACGACAGTATGATATAATTATGTTAATTTAGGACCATAATTAAATTAACTATTTTACACAGCGCAAATTGCAGTAATGCAAATGTCTCAATTTACCACATAAAATGTGATCATAAAAGTTAGGTCTTATGTCCATTCCTCAAAAAGTTTACAGTCCACCGTTCGCAGTAATAATATATGGCCATGAGCTGGCGAATGTGAGTGATCTCTGCCATGACCTATGAGATCTGACATCATACAATGGTGTAATTCAGGGGATGATGCTACCCGTAACTCTTCAGGTACGGAAGGTTTTTATCAATTTAGCGGTGGAGATTTCAGAGTCAAAATTGTTCATGTTTTTAAAGTGCAATCTACATGTTTATATTTATCTAACACTTAACATATTATATATGCATTTTTAGATAATTAAACAAGGAATTAGATTTCACCAATACCAAGATGATCAATCAATCAAGTACCGGGCCTGCTGGCGTAGGTGATCATGTCTCTCTACAACTTTCGATCACGACAGTTATTTATCATTTCTGTTGTTGACGTTCTGCCAAGCCATTCTCTTAAGCTGTCAGGTATTTTTTTCTCTTTGCTTTCTTCTATCTTTTCGTCCCTCAATTTTCCCAGTTCTTACAATATATTCCAGTTGTTCTCTTCTCATTACATGGCCAAAGAATGATGATTGTTTCGTCTTAATATTGGAAATTAGCTCTCTTTTTTTATTTGGCCTTTTTCAGAACGTTTTCATTACTCTTCTTAGCTGTCCATTGTATTCTCAACATTCATCTGTAAAACCACGTTTCTACAAACTCCAGTGATTTTCGTGCCTGTTGTCCTATTGTCCATGATTCACATCCATATGTTAAGATTGGCTCTACATAACATTTAAGAACTCTTTTTTCTTGTTTCTATTGTCAAATATGGATTGCATAGTATCTTCCTCATTTTTTGAAAAGCTGCTTTTGCCTGAACCATTCTGCATCTCACCTCTTTTGTACATCTTCCGTCTGAGGTTAACAAAGTTCCCAAATATTTAAACTCATTTACCTGTTTTAATATTGTTTCACTTGTCTTCATTTTGCACTGAGGTGATGTCTTTTACTTTGTTTTTACAATTACCTCTGTCTTCCTGCTATTAAGGCTGAGTCCTTTATTTTTGCTTCCTTTCACTATAATGTCTAACATTTCTTGTAACTCATTTTCCCTCTTAGCAATTACAACTCTATCATCAACCTACCTTAGATTATTTATATACCAAGATGATACAAGACATATAAAAAGAATATGGTTTGATGACAGTTTACGTTAATCAAATTGAGAGTGACGCACTGTGCGGCTTGACGTACATGTCGAAAAATAGTGCGTCGAAACGTATGGAAAGAGTTACGTAAAGTTTCATGTACTGAAATATGACCAATAACGAATCCGACAAATAAATGAGGACCCGAAGCTGTGCCAAAGAGTTCGTTCACGAGTGTGAAAGTTCTTGGAAATGCTCAGTTTGTCGGGGAGAAGATCAGATCACCTATGGGTGTGTTCGGAGTGATGTGATGATGATCGTGACATAACATAACAAATATGTACACACATAAATACATACTTCCTCTACTGTCCTTCCTAATTTGCTTTTCAGCGTCGAGGAGAGATATCATTTGCGGTCATTTGATCTCTAGTTAGCCTCTGCTGCAGTTATGTTTCCTAGCATTTATTATATTACATCAATGCATTTTTTCCATGGTCAATTCTTGAGTATGGTGTTCACGCCACGTTTATTGAACACTCTTTGTGTTGTGTTTTGATTTTCCTGTCTTATCACGCGGTGAAACCATTGTATCTGTTGTTTCTTTATATATATTCTATGGCGGGAATTATTCCCAGCTGTTTGCTGTTTCTTTATTTATGATCTTATCCCTCAGGTTATGTCCTTTCATTCGTCTAATATAATTCATCTCGGTAGTGGTTACTTTTTTCCTCAGTGTTCTAGAGTTTAAAGTAAGGTCTAACATTATTAACAAAACGCTTGGATGAATATTGTATTGTAGAGTGCCCGTTTTGCCACTAAGAGTTATTCCTTGTTGGACAATAGTGGTAAAAGATGTCCGATGATTTATCAAACTTGGTTGTATCTTAAGTCTATTTCTGCTGTTTGTTAATTGTCGTTTGACACTAGACTTCCTATATATTTAAACTTATCCGCTTGTTTTAATTGTGCTCCTTCTATCGTTATGTTGATGTTCTGTTCCTCTTTTGCGATGTTCATGACTTCAGTTTTGTTGATATTAATTTTCATGATGTATTGAGTATCACACACACACACACACACACACACAAACACACAAACACACACACACACGCACGCACACACGCACGTACGCACGCACGCACGCACGCACACACACACATACACATACTGCTTCGGTGGCATGATGTTAGTAGTAGTAGTAGCCTCCGTCAGTCTAAGTTGATTATGGATTTTTCAGCGCCCCTAGAAATGTTATTATTATCTTTTCTTTTCTTTCGTCGTGTATTCTCTTTTTCTATGAATCTGTCTGCTTCTTGTTTGAGGTGAACCTTTAGAGTTGTGTTTCCAGAGATTGCGGTCTGCAGCTATGTCTTCCAATGCTGCATGGTTTATGTTCAGAGTCTTCATGACGCGTTTACACACATTCGTTATAAATCGAAGTTTTGTGCGCCCCCTAGTTGTTTTACCATCTGCCAGTTGTCCGTAGAGTATATCTTTTGGTATGCAGCCATCTTTCATACGGTGTACATGGCTAAGCCAGCGTAATCTACGTTGTTTGAGCAGAGTGTGGATGTTCGGTGGGTCTGTACAAGTCATGACCTCCACGTTTGTCACTTTATCCTTCCAGGTGATAGCAAGAATACGGCGCAGACATCGCATATAATGTTACAGTTACTATAAATTGAAGTTACAATATATGGCACGATGTTACAGTTACTATAAATTGAAGTTACAATATATGGCACGATGTTACAGTTACTATAAATTGAAGTTACAATATATGGCACGATGTTACAGTTACTATAAATTGAAGTTACAATATATGACACGATGTTACATTTACTATAAATTTAAGTTACAATATATGGCACGATGTCACAGTTACTATAAATTGAAGTTACAATATATGGCACGATGTTACAGTTACTATAAATTGAAGTTACAATATATGGCACGATGTTACATTTACTATAAATTGAAGTTACAATATATGGCACGATGTTACAGTTACTATAAATTGAAGTTACAATATATAGCACGATGTTACAGTTACTATAAATTGAAGTTACAATATATGGCACGATGTTATAGTTACTATAAATTGAAGTTACAATATATGGCACAATGTTACAGTTACTATAAATTGAAGTTACAATATATGGCACGATGTCACAGTTACTATAAATTAAAGTTACAATATATGGCACGATGTTACATTTACTATAAATTGAAGTTACAATATATGGCACGATGTTGCATTTACTATAAATTGAAGTTACAATATACCCAAATTACTGCCGGTTTCATACCTGGGATTAGAAGTTTTGCTTGTTTACAGCTACTGCAACACAACTCCTCGACGTAGCTAGTGTAACATACCACTCTGGTGTGCTGATTTATCAGTTCTTGACAGGACCCACTGAATTGAGGATTCAGATATAATTCGATCACTTTCTGGTCACCCAAAAGGCAAGAAGCTGAAAATGTTTTAGATAAAATGGCAATATTTAGTACAAAAATGTTTTAGAAAAAATGGCAATATTTAGTGCAAAAATGTTTTAGATAAAATGGCAATATTTAGTGCAAAAATGTTTTAGAAAAAATGGCAATATTTAGTGCAAAAATGTTTTAGATAAAGTGGCAATATTTAGTGCAAAAATGTTTTAGAAAATAATGGCAATATTTAGTCCAAAAATGTTTTAGATAAAATGGCAATATTTAGTGCAAAAATGTTTTAGAAAATAATGGCAATATTTAGTGCAAAATGTTTTAGATCAAATGGCAATATTTAGTGCAAAAATGTTTTAGATAAAATGCTAACATATCACAGCATTTTTTAAAAATGAATTATACCAAGACCAGTCAAGGAAAAAGTATACTACAACGAATAAATGTAGAAAGTATTTCAATGTAGGGTTTCTTAAAGAACAAGGAATTAAAGATAAATTCGCAGTCACAATATCAAACAAATACCAAGTCCTCCAACAACTAGAAAATATAATAAATATAGAAGATCATTGGAAACAGGTAAAAAATATGTGGAAAGAGACATGCGAAGAAACACTGGGGAAAAGAATACGCCAGGATAAGGCATGGATGACAGCAGAGACCCTGGATAAAATTAAAGAAAGAAAGAACAAGAAAGCAGACATAAATAAAAGCAAAACAAGAAGTAATAAAGCCAAGACACAGGAAGCTTACACAGAGGTGAACAAAGAAGTGAGAAGATGCATTAAAAGGGATAAGAGGAAATACATAGATGAACTAGCTAAAGAGGCAGAAGAAGCAGCAAATAAAGGGAATATGAAAGAACTGTACAACAGCACAAAGAAATTAGGTGGAAAATACAAACAGATCAACGCCTTTATCAAAGATACGAAAGGAAATCTGCTTAGTAATATAAGGGTACAAATGGAGAGATGGAAAGAGCACTTTGAAGAACTTTTGAATAGACCCGGCTCAAATAATCCTCCAGATATACTACCAGCAGAAGAAGAGTTACATGTTAACTGCGGAAAACCAAGCAAAGAAGAAATAATGAAAGCCATCAAACTATTAAAAGATGGTAAAGCCACAGGACCAGATGAAATTCCTTCCGAAGCCATCAAAGCAGATATTAACACCTCTACCAAGATGTTACATGATCTATTGGATAAAATTTGGGAAAGGGAAGAAATATCCAAAGACTGGAGAGAAGGTTATATGATCAAACTACCAAGGAAAGGAAGTTTACAGGAGTGCACAAATTATAGGGGAATTATGCTACTATCAGTGCCAGGAAAAGTATTAGGCAGAATCATTCTGGAGACACTAAAGGAGGTCATAGAGAAACACTTGAGAGATGAACAAGCAGGTTTTAGGAAGAACAGATCATGTGCTGATCAAATAACTACTCTACGTATAATAGTTGAACATAGTTTAGAACTAAAATCCCTACTTTATATTGGATTCATAGATTACGAAAAGGCATTTGATAGTTTAGACAGAAGAATGCTTTGGAAGTTGATGAGTCATTACGGAATCCCAATAAAGTTTATTAACCTGATAAAAACAATGTATGAAGGAACAAAATGTAGGGTGGTGCATGAAGGACAGCTTACAGAAGCATTTGAAATAAAAACAGGAGTAAGGCAAGGATGCCTTCTGTCCCCATTTCTCTTTCTACTGGCCATAGATTGGATTATGAAAATAACTCAAAACAACAGAAATGGGATCCAGTGGTCACTGACCAAACAACTTAATGATTTAGACTTTGCTGATGACATAGCTCTCCTATCACACAGCCATCAACAGATGCAGGATGAAATGGGTATATTAGATGAAAGATCACAACAACTAGGGCTAAAGATTAATAGAGATAAGACCAACATTATGAGAATTAATGCAGTTGGCAATAACCAAATAAAACTAGGAGAAATACCTCTACTAGACGTACAATCTTATATATATCTGGGCAGTAATATAGATAAAGAGGGAGGAACAGAAAATGATACCAAAATAAGGATATCAAAAGCAAGAGGAGCTTTCATTGCACTGGGAAACATATGGAAATCCAAAGAAATTAGGCTAAATACAAAAATAAAAATTTTCAACTCAAATGTTAAGTCGGTCCTATTATATGGCTGTGAAACATGGAGAATAACAAAATTTACAATCACGAAGGTACAGACTTTCATAAAGGAATAATACAGAATAAAGGGATGGAAATGGCAGGACAAAGTCACTAACGTGGAATTATGGAAATGTACTGGTCAAATACCAGTGGATAAAGAGATACAGCGAAGACGATAGCGATGGATAGGACACACACTACGGAAGCCAACTGAGAGTATTACACAACAAGCCCTTTTTTGGAATCTCCAGGGGAAAAGACAAAGAGGAAGACCAAGGAATTCTTGGAGAAGACAGATCGAAGCAGAGATGAAGATGATGGGGAAGACATGGAATGATCTTAAAAGAATTGCAAAAAACAGAACGACTTGGAAAGTGTTTGTTGAAGACCTATGCTCCACTGGGAGCTAAAAGGTAGAAGAAGTCAAGGAAAAGCTTTCATAACGAATGCTTACGCAAGATAAAAGGATGGAAAGGGCAGGACAAAATCACTAACATAGAATTATTTAAATTTACCAGTCATATACATGTGGATAAAGAGATACAATGCTATTTTGGCCTGAACTATTCTGCTTTTTATTTATTTGGTGCATGTTCCATCTGATGTTATTATTGTGCCCAAGTAATTTAAGCATTGCACTTGTTTCAGATTTGTCCTGTTTATTTTTATTATGCTGCATGATGGTGATGATTGTTTCTTCGATATAACCATTACTTCTGTTTTCTTATTATTCAGACTGAGACTTTTCTTGTTGCTTTCTTTTACTATTATGTCTATTATTTCTTGTAGTTCGTTCTCTGTCTCTGCTATTAAGACTGTGTCATCTGCATATCGCAAATTATTTATGTTGTGACCGTTGACTTCAATTCCTTTTTTGTCTACTCTTGATCTCATAATATGTTCGCTGTAAAGTGAAAACAAATCCGGTGACAGAACACAGCCTTGTCTGACTCTTTGTTTTATATACTGAAATTGTTCTTTTTGTTTTTTAATTCGTATAGCTGCTGTTTGTTGCCAGTACATGTTTTTTTTATTCGCAGATCCTTGACATGCGTTTAATTTCTCAAGCATATTTATTATTTCCACATGCTTTACTTTGCCAAATGCGTCGTTTGTTTAGTCTATAAAGCACATATATAGATCTTTCTTTACCTCTATAGACCTTTATATCAATGTTCTTAAGATGTTCATTGCATTATTGGAACCCTTTCCTTCCACAAATCCACATTGTTCCTCACTTATTTATGGTTTTATTTTGTTCCTTACACGTCTCATGATTATTCTTAGTAATATTTTCGTCATATGGCTCATGAGACTAATAGTGCGATGGTCTTCACAATCAGTGGCTCCTGACTTCTTCGGTATGGCTACAAAGATAGATTTTAGTAGATCTTCGGGTATGTGTCCAGTGTTATATATGTCATTGAGTAGTTTTGTTATGACTTGTACTCCCAGCTCTCCTAATGCATTTATCTCTTCGATTGTTATATTGTCGGGACCTGGAGCTTTGCCTCTTTTCATGTGTTGAAATACCTCCTCCATTTCACTCTCCATTATTGGTGGTCCTATATCTTTGTTTGAATTATTTACCTCTGGTCTTTTATCATCATAGAGTTGACTGATTTATTCTGTCCATCTTTCCGTTATCTTCTCCTGTCCCATTATTATATTTCCTTCCTTTGATTTCACACACTGAAACTTTGACTTCTTTGCTTCCTGTTCATTCATGTAATTTGGTTGTGCATGAATTTTGAATCTTTCTTTTTTTTCCCCCTATTTCTTCACATTTCGACTTAATCATCCTTGCTTTGCTTATCTCCGTTTATTTTTGATCTCTTTGTGCAATATTGTGTATGTCCGTTCTTCTTTCTTATGTTTTCGTCTTTCGTCCATTAGTTGTAATATTTCTTCTGTCATCCATTTATTTTTGTCGGTTCCTTTAGCCACTGGTATTACTTCTTTTGACGTTTGTTGAATCCATTGTTTGAGCATTTCCCACTGCTCCTCGATGCCCTACGTAATTGATGGATGACACAAATTTGAGCAACGTTACGGCTCAATAGGCCTTCAGTTCCTTCTGGAAACGGTCAACGACACAGGGAAGAATAATGTTTGTTTCTCGAACTAGTTTCTATTATTTTGTTCTGGATACTTCATTATTAGTTATCTATGTAGACCTAGATTCAATTATTTTGTTCTGGATACTTCCTTATTATTTATCTATGTAGGCCTAGTTTCAAATATTTTGTTCTGGATACTTCATTATTAGTTATCTATGTAGGCCTAGTTTCAATTATTTTATTTTGTATACTTCACTAATAGTTAGCTATGTAGGACTAGTTTTATTTATTTACATATCTGTGTATGTGTTGTTTGTTTGTTCCTGCTGAAGGCCTACTGAGCCGAAACGTCGTTCAAATTTGTGTCGTTCATCAAATACGGAAAGCTTTAACCATACAATTGTTTTCTATTTATTTTTCAATTCTCCTTCTTCAAGAGACAGAAAAATGACGTTCCGTGGTAGCCAACCTTTATTTTCAATGTGGAGACGGCACTTAATGAATTAATGAGTATAAATAGGACAGGTAGAATGAATAGAAAAGTTGAAGTTTGAAGATGACTAAGAATTTCAAGAAAAGTTCCGCTGTAATGTCACAGAGACGATGAATGCCAACATCACTGAGATTCAGATGTTGAAGCAGCGGGCAGCGATGTCTTTCTTGATTCCCCTGGTCTTGCTGGATAAGTTGGAACTTACCCAATGTAACCATATGTGCAAGACTAGGTCATCTATATCAGAAGATTCCACCAGTGCATGAATTTTGGCGACTATCGGCTAATTAGAAGCGGGGATAATCAGAGGAACAACAGAGGCCTCGACACCTCTAATATTTTATCTGAATACATAACACAATCCCATTCCAGCTCAATGAGTTCAATGTCGGTGTACAACCAGCCACCTTATTCCCTAGTATAGTCGTGATATAGCTCAAATAACTGAAGTCGTTACTAATAATTAGACTTATATGGCTATGGAGGTCAAACCTACTACAACCGTACAACGGCATCTATCGACCTTGCAATGTGTATGAGAACTAGGTAGGCCATTTCAACAATTACTTCCTTGTTTCCATGGTAACAAAAGAACGACAACTTAGATGACTTTCTATCATTTCATTGAAACATTAGAAGTAGTGCCGATTGTAAGCAACACTACTCTGTGTCTTTCTATTAGAAAATACCTGAACAAAACTGTAACGGAATTTAATGAACAGCAAAACTATGTTTTCTTAAAAAATAATATATATAATACAAATGAAGACCACAGAAGTAGAAGGCAGGATAGCTCAGGCCAAAATAGCATTTCAGAAAATGAATAATATCTTATGCAACAAATCTATGTCAATAGCAGTGAGAGAGAGAGAGAGAGAGAGAGAGAGAGAGAGAGAGAGAGAGAGAGAGAGAGAGAGAGTTCATCGGTGCAATATAGAACCAATTTTGACACACGGAGGCGATTCGTGGACAGTGGACAAACAGATGATTAGACGATTGGAGGCCACAAAGATGGGATTTCTCAGAAGAATGTTGAAAGTTCCCTGGACGGCTAAAAAGACCAATGAGGAAATTCTCAAAGAGGCCAACACAAAAAGGGAGCTCCTAAAAAACATCAGAAAGAAACAATCAACATTTTTCGGATACATCATGAGAAGACGAAGGTTGGAATACTTGGTTCCAACTGGCAAAATACAGGGAAAGAGAGATCGCGGACGACAAAGAGAGACAATTCTTGATAGCTTGGTGTCATGGCATGGAAAACAGTCAACAACAGAACTGATACGATGCACTGTAGATAGAAGATTGTGGAAGGACATGCTCGCCTACGCCAGCCGGTATGGCACATGATGATGATGATGACAATAAAAATAACTACGATATTACAATGCAATTATAATTATATCAATTTTAAGCAACAATAGAAGGAACTATATTATATAGCGCAAATTCCAGCTACATTTAGGTCGCAAATGATCAGGTTAAAGCTCAAACTATAGTCCGTTTCATATCTCTTGCCCAACTTTTAAAATCGATATCTTTTTAACCCCTTTTTGTAATTTTTTCAAAATTTGCATGTAAAGTTATAATGATTAGAACCCAACAGGGAATTAATTTCATTTAAAAAAACATTTGGTTATTATTATTCCTTATTTGATTTATATAAATTTATAACGACCCATTGATGTAGTCAAAACTTAGTGTTTACAGTATTTTATTTTAAAATAGCGAGTAAAAATCCATACACGGTCAAATTTACGATTTTGCACGCTTTAAACGTGAGTTGTCTGACACAATTAGACACTTGTAGAAAACACGAGGCATTGTGTGTTCCATTTCCGTTCATTCATAGGTGTAGACGTGGAACGCTAACATTTATCATGAGTCTTAAAATGAAATTCTGCAGTTTACAAAACATCGCAATAAAAATGTATGACTATTTTTGCAAAGAGGCTAAACGAGGAAGATTATTTCATTCTTTAGAAAACCCTGAGAATAGGACAAGACACATTTTGGATTTATCTAAACGGTCATTTAATCGCTGGATTCAAGCACGTGACCGTCAATGTTCAAAATATACAAAATCACAAGGAAGAGCAGAAATGTTGGATAATTTCGACAGTGAACTTATTAGAAGTGAAATTCGCAAAATGTTGGGTATGAATGAAACTGTTACAATAAGAAAATTAAAAGTATCGCTGAAAAAGAACAACAGTATTGAAATATCAAAGTCTACATTATGGAGGAATGTGAGAGCTGCAGGCTTTACATTCAGAAAGTATTCCAATGGACGAAACATCATCTGTGAGAAGCCACATGTAGTAGTCATGAGAAGCAAGTACTTACGTGAAGTAAAAGAGGTGCGCAAGCAAGGTTATGATATTATGTACTTGGATGAAACATGGATCAATGCTCATCACACTAACCAAAGGGAATGGCAGTCATCAGATGGAAAGATTAAGAGATTAATACCTAGCAGCAAAGGACAGCGCTTGATAATTGCTCATGCAGGTAGTCGACAACATGGACTAATACAGAATGCAGAGCTCATTTTTCTTTCAAAATCCATAGACAATCGGGATTATCACTCTGAGATGAATGGTCACATATTTAGACATTGGATTGAAAATTCTGTTCTCCCATCACTAGATCGACCATCTTGCCTAATAATGGACAATGCAGCGTACCACAACATTGTTGCACTTGAAGATAAAGTCCCGACGTCATCCAGTACAAAAGATGCTATTAAGATATGGCTCACAAAGGAGCACATACAATTTAATAACATGTACTTAAAACCTGAATTACTATCTCTAGTAAAGCAAAAACAGAGGACAAAGATTTTTCAAATAGATAAGATTATCCAAGAGCACGGTCATATAAGTTTGAGGCTGCCACCTTACCATGCTCATTTAAATCCAATAGAACTAATCTGGGCAAAATTAAAAGGACAAGTGGCAGATGAAAATACAACATTCAAAATATGCGATGTAAAGACTCTTGCTAATCTCGCTTTATTAAATATAGACAAAGATTATTGGGCTAAATGTGAAGACCACATCTTAAAACAGGAAGAGGAATATTGGAAAAATGATGGTTTGTGGAATGTTCAACCCCAAACAGTTATTAATCTTTTAGACTCGTCTGATTCAGAATGAAAGTATATAGCCCCCACAATGTTGGCCCCTATATTACCTTAAATTTGTTCAACAAACTGTCCTTTTCAGGACCACACAACTATGAAAATTGGACATACAGGTATACCTTGATATTATCGTCCGTCCTCGAACTGAGCAGACAATAATTCTCCTGGCGTTTTGTTTTATCCAGTTATTTCCCCATTACGGCCACGCCTTTACCTAGTGAAAAGTAATCGTAGACCAGCAACAACGGTAATTTCTATTCTTTAGGGCTTCACAATTTACAATTTTGACAAACATTAAAGAAATATCGCCGCTTTAAGAAAACTGCAGCTGCAAGATATTTGTTAAATATACATTTAAAGGGTCTTTTGCATTCTAATAACATTTGGAAAATTTCAAAAGTATTTAACAAACGGTTAGCGAGTAATAGCGTTTTGAAGTTGGGCACATGATTTGAAACGAGCTATAAAAGTTCGGCCTCATGTCTGGCCTTCTCAAGTTTCAAACTCACCGTCCGCCGCTGCTCGCTAGACAAATCACTGTAACAATATTTGTTACTTGATCCACGTGAATGATTAATGAGGGGCTCTCAGTTTTGGGTCGTCTACTCCGTATTTCTTTAATCAATGTCAGCTAGCATGTGGTCATCATTAGAAGAGGAGAAAAATTATGAATTTGAAGTTTTTGAAAAGAAAGGTCAATCGAGTATGAGAAATGATTAAAATAAAACAAAGCAAGGAATAAAGACAATGAAACTAATAAAGAGATACAAATGGAGAAGAATGAACAAGAGAAAATAGAGTAGAATCGAAGACGAGGCAGAAGCAGACAAGGACTAAAGTGGGCTACAACATTAGGAGATGGACATGTCAACCTATGACAACATGCAGCATCAAGGCATGAGCTCCATGCTAGAGAACCTTCGATGTGAAGACGGCGCCCAATAAATGAAAGCTCATTGCCGCCTATAGTGAATGCTTGCCCTTGAGGGGGATCACCCAAAGGTCGTGACGTATTCAGCAATGTGAGCAGGAGCGGTTGTGGGTAATATGACGTCATCCCAGCTCACGTAGCTGATGACATCACAAACTTGGGGGGTGGGGGTGGGTGGAGAATGAGGTTTCTGGAAAATCCTCTCAACACTTCTAGTTTCAAAATCAGTGGTAATGTTCTACTATCAGAACAATATGGGTGGCAATGTTCTACTATCAGAACAATATGGGTGGCAATGTTCTACTATCAGAACAGTATGGGTGGCTATGTTCTACTATCAGAACAATATGGGTGGCAATGTTCTACTATCAGAACAATATGGGTAGCAATGTTCTATTATCAGAATAATATAGGTGGGAATGGTCTACAATCAGAGTAATTAAAGTGGCAATGTTCTACTATCAGAGCTATATAGGTGGCAATGTTCTACTATCAGAAAAATATGGGTGGCAATGTTCTACTATCAGAACAATATGAGTGGCAGTGTTCTACTATCAGAACAATATGTGTGACAATGTTCTACTATCAGAACAATATAGGTGGCAATGTTCTTCTATCAGAAAAATATGGGTGGCAATGTTCTACTATCAGAACATTATGGGTGGCAATGTTCTACTATCAGAACAATATGGGTGGCAATGTTCTACTATCAGAACAATATGGGTGGCAATGTTCTACTATCAGAGCAATATGGGTGGCAATGTTCTACTATCAGAGCAATATAAGTTTCAATGTTCTACTATCAGAACAATATGGGTGGCAATGTTCTACTATTAGAACAATATAGGTGGCAATGTTCTATTATCAGAACAATATAGATGGCAATGTTCTACTATCAGAACTATATAAGTGGCAATGTTCTACTATCAGAACAATGTAGATGCGATGGTCTACTATCAGAACAATATAAGTGGCAATGTTCTACCTATCAGAACAACACAGGTGGCAATGTCCTACCTATAAATACAACATAGGTTGCAATGCTGTACCTATGAGAACAATAGAGGCGGCAATGTTCAATCAATAAGAGCAATATAGGCGGCAATGTTCTATCTATAAGAACAATACATGTGGCAATGTTCTACCTATCAGAACAGTAAAGTTGGAAACAGAAAAAAAGTCAACATAAAAGGGAAAGAAATAAGTAGATGGAACAACATCGGCGATAGGAAGTGCAGAAGCCAAACCATTAAAGAAAGAATAACATGTGTACTCACCGTCAACGGTGGCAGTTGTATAGCTGGTGTCAGGTTGGCATACTCCTACACTGCATCTCTGACAGGTAAATAGAAAAACGTAATCAAATCAAGCAAATGCTATCAACATAACGAAAGTATAATATCAAGAAAAATATACTAACATCAAAACATAAAGCACAGGGCTAAAACTAGGAATAGCAAAATGTTATATCTTCTCAATATACCTATATGGTATCACCACAAAAATCATGTGCCGAAGGTCTGTAAAATTTATGGTCACTAACACCATATTCCCTCTACGCTACTTGGCGTGATGGGGGCTCTTTACTTTTTTTTTATACCTATATGGTGCAGAAACATGGGCATTAGACAAGAAAACTGAACAGAAAATTGAAGCATTTTAAAATGTGGATTTATAGAAGAGTGTGAAGAATTGGATGGAAAGAAAACAAAGGATGAAGTCTTAAAACAATTAAAAATAAAAAGAGAACTATTAAACACAATTCAAACAAGACAAATGAGATGTTAGGAGCATGTTAAAATACACAAGAGAGCCACGATAGTTCAGTGGCTAGTGAACTGGACTACAAAGGACATGGGGATCATGATTGACAGCTTCCGGGTTCACCCAGCCTTAAATGGGTACCTGATTTTTTTTTCTGGGAAAGTAAAGCGGCACGGGCGTAATACCGACCACTTTACCCCAAAAATCATGTGCCGAAGGTCTGTAAAAATGATGGTCACTAACACAATATTCTCTATACGCCACTTATCGTGACGGTGGCTCTTTACTTTTCACAAAAAGACACAGCAGCTTACAAAAGGTAATCTTGTAATGGAAAATATAAGATAAAAGAGACAATAATAGAGGCGGTAATCGAAGACTAACATTGAAAAATGACAGACAAAGATGGACAAGTCAGCCCATGACAACCTGCACTTTCAAAGCAAGAGACAGAGCGAAATGGCGCTCCATGGGGGCCAAAGGTGACGTCACTTAATGATGATGATGAATGTATATAAGAAAGTATAATCAAATTAGGCGACAGTTCAACATCATCAAGTAGCGTGGTGAGAGAGGAAAGTTGATCTACATGTTTGAATATCTCTCGTAGTCAGCTGTTTTGCATGGCACGCTGGGTGGAATCATTAACACTTTCTCCCATCTTCTACTATGTCGATCCATTCTCCTCTCTTCAGGAACCATGCCATCAGTTATTGTGTTTACAAGGTTAATGTAGCATTTTATATTGTCAAAATGTCTATCTATCAATCTATCTATCTATCTATCTATCTATCTATCTATCTATCTATCTATCTATCTATCTATCTATCTATCTATCTATCTATCTATCTATCTATCTATCTATCTATCTATCTATCTATCTATCTATCTATCTATCTATCTATCTATCTATCTATCTATCTATCTATCTATCTATCTATCTATCTATCTATCTGTCCGTCCGTCCGTCCGTCCGTCCGTCCGTCCGTCCGTCCGTCCGTCCATCCATCCATCCATCCATCCATCCATCCATCTATCTTACTGTATGTCTGTCTATTGTCCTTTCGAGACGAAGACAAGCACCTAGGGCAGAAATTCTAGACTCTTGCGTGTGACGATCTAACGACTGTCTTGCATAGGACCTGCCTTGTGTCTCGCCACACAGCTTCGTTCAGAGCAAGTTTCTCATTCACTTTGAGGGATCTGATGCCTGCTGTTGTTGCCTCCCGTTTTAATGTTCTTCTTAGTGTTATATTATTGCTTTGGAGACGAGATTTCTATTTCAATAACAAAGAATGTTTTACGATGACATGTTGTTCAACTACCAATCAACCGTCCATTTCAAAATGAAAAAAAATCTTCCATCTTGGACCGGAACCGGAAACATCTAAACATATAATTTTATATTGTCAAAAGAAGATCGTTCAATTTTCTTAATTTAATTCAATGACATCATTGTGTTGTTTATTTCCACTTCCTTTTCAGATTCGTTTGTCTGTTCATTGTAATCGCCATCGAGGGCCTCGGTAGCCGAGTTGGTATAATCACCCTACTAGCGACCGACGTTCGGACAACCCGTGCTCGATTCCCCCTGGGAGCAGTGTGTGAACTGTACTTGTGGTTGGAAAAAAATTACCCCCGAGGTCGACCCAGCCGCTGGCAGAAATGTGAACCAAAGTAGCACATGTGAAGGTGAGGAATGCCGCAATCTCGTGAGTTAGAATGCTTGAGGCGACACTAGACAGAGGTCTCCGAACATTTCTGGATAGGCGTCGAGCACATATGGGTAGCAACCTTCATGCTAAGACGCTGATTCAAGTCTCGTATCTTTTCATTTACATAACCGTCATCATGATAGTCCGTACCTGTTGGCCTAGGTAATCCTTCCAGAATTCTCTATTCTCAGTGCATTGTAACATTTCTGTTATTGACTGTTTACCGGTCAAGACACCAAGTTATCTACGTATTTTGTATTTTGTTGCAGGTGTTAAGGAGTTCGTGTATCTGGGCTGAAGCCATCTTCAATGTCTTTGCTAATGTTCGTGTGTTGTATGTTTGTTCCAGTTGAAGGCCTATTGCGCCGAAACGTCGTTCTGGTTTGTGGTGTCCATTTGTTACGTGAAGCTAATACCATACCGTTTTTTCTTTTTTCAATTTTTTGGTCATTTTGCCTCACTATTGAGCTTCGCTGTGCTCGGCTATAGGTCAGTGGTTAGTGCACTGTACTACAAAAGACAAGAGGTTTGGATCGATCCTAATGGACGCCTTCCGGGTTCACTCAGCTTTAAATAGGTACCTGATTTTTTTCTGAGAAAGTAAATACCGACCCCATTACACCAAAAATCATGTCCCGAGGTTCTATAAAAATGATGCTCACTATAGTTCGTTCAGAAATTCGTTTGATGAATTTCAATAATTTTTAAAAATGAAATCTTATTTTTTCACCGACCTTAAGCCTGATTTTTTCCCCGACTGCCATGCATTTAGGAAAGGTTTTTGTTTCATTAAGGTATATAAATTTATCATTTTCTTGGTTGACCTAATTTTTAGGAGTTTACAATACCCACATTTGTTGTAATCAACATTGTCATTTAAAGAGGCGAAATGTCACGTGTTTATCCACATAATCTTAGCACTTGCTCGCACTTACTGAAAGACGCGCCACTTTTGTCATTTCCGATTTCTTGTTAAATAGGTCCAGAGGCGTACTTTGACAAAATATTTACTATTAATGTATATTCCTTTCCATGTGATAATTTGTAAGCTGTTGTGAAGTGACTACTTGATTTTTTTTAAATCCTGCAGAGTTTAAAGTGTAAATTCATCACTATGCAAAAGCTAAGTGTGTTATTATACAGGCACTTTTCCAATTACTTATCTCTATAACGAAGATGTAAATCAAATGAACAATTGTGACCTTCTTCAATGTGAGACGGATACGCCTTTTATTTCATTGTTAGAAAATTAACGTAATTTACAGTAAAATTTAATGTTTAGAGCACACGGTTTGATATTTTCCTAAAATTATATAACAAAAAACGATTTGTGCAAAATTCAGACTACCTTTGTACTTAAATGTTATAAAATGTGAAGGTCGGTGAAAAAATAAGATTTTCATGAAAAAGAATTACAGAAAATCATCAAACAGTTTCCGAGATAATTGATCAACTCTGTGGGCACGAATTTCTGAACGACCTATAACCACCTTATTGACCTATACGTCACTTGGCGTGACGGAGCTCTTTACTTTTTTTTTACTATTAGCTTCACTGCAATTTCGCATTTTGATGTATTTATGTACATTTCTTTGTCTTGACACTAAAGAATAATAATCAGAAGAAGAAAATAAGTCAAAGAAAAAGATGGAAAAAAGAGAAAGGAAGAGGAATGGTTAATTCTTACCATGTTTCGGTTGCAGATGAAACCCTCTGAGTTAAAAGTATCTTGGCAGGCATTTGCTCCCGGTATTCTGCAGAACAGCTGCTGACATATTTTCTGCCATGGGGATGATCTTCTGCCATACATGCTCGGGTCCTTTCAAGTAAAACATCAATTAAATTAAATAATGAATCAATTTATACTATTTCTAATGTAAAACTGAAATAAAAAAAAAGAATAGGAATGGCAATGTCATGAAGAACATACTAACATTAAAACAAATAACACCAGGGCTAAAACTAAGAATTGCAAAATATTATGTCTTCTCAACATTCCTATATGTTGCAGAAACATGGGCAAGAAAACAGAACAGAAAATTGAAGCCTTTGAAATGTGGATATATAGAAGAATAGGTAGAAATTGATGGAAGGACAAGAAAACAAACGAT